>JAGSMR010000007.1:0-357500 GCA_029286605.1 Sericinus montela | reverse complement strand
TGCTGCAATAATTGAGTGACATATAAAGTTTGATATTTTAGTGTTGAAAGTATTTGAGTCTACACTAAATAAATTGCTCTGCACTGCAAAACATAGGCTTCTTTTATGAAGAGGAATTATCATGGTAACCAAGCTTTGTGCAGAGATTCTTTGACTGTCATCATCATAGCAGCTTATAAAAGTCCAAAGCAGGATTTGGGCCTACCCTATATTGTATTGTTTGCCATAATTGACATGCTTGGCCTTGGCAAACAGATTAGCCATTGCAGGGCACAACACCTCATATTAAATCTCATAAAACTGGTTTGCTGAATTTTTAGTTTTTTTTTGAGATGGTAATTTCACCATCAGTTGGTAGATGGTTTATCCAAGGCATAAAACAATATTTGCTTAGTAAACAGCACATATCCACCTTGATTGTACTTATTGAAAAAACATGAAAAAATATTCTGAAAAAGGAAAGGAATTTTTCATATCTAAAGTTTGTTACTAACTACTTATACTTAAGAGAATATAATCATTATAAAATCACATTTAACAGTGGTAGAGCCTTGTATCAGCTTTTGTTGTTGCATGAATAGGCTGGCTTGACCGGGGAAGTACCACAACCTAACAGAATACCGATGTGAAGTAGGAGTTTAACAAACTTCTGCGTTTCATCTGGTGAGTGCAGGTTACCAGAGGCCCACACACCTCCTCCCCCAAAACATGGTAGCGGAAGAAAAAAAATGTACGCCACGAAAAAAATGTACTCCAGGGGGGTACCAACACCACCGGGGCTGGAGAATCCCCCTCTGGGCACCCGCGTTTGGGCAACCAATTGCTGCCCGAGTGTGGATGCTCAGGCTGTCCCTCGCATTATGGGGGGGGGGGAGCAAAGTTCCGCTCTGTTCCCATACTGTTCAAGGCAAACGAATAAAAAAACCTTCGGCACCCCATACCACACTTGCTGTGGATTTCTGCCATATCAGGGGACTCCATTCCAATGTTGATGCCATCCACTACCACCTGGAGACGGCAAAGCCAGCCTTGCTCTTTCTTACCGAGACGCAGATATCCTCTCCGGCGGATACCTCTTATCTTTCCAACCCGGGGTACAAACTAGAACATTCTTTTGTGCCTTGGGGCGGAGTTTGTGTGTACGTCAGAGAGGATATATGTTCTCAACGCCTCGGCAGTCTTGAAGGACCTGTCCACCCTTTGGCTACGCATAGTCAGCGACGACCACCCTCGCCTCTATGGGTGCCTCTATAGGTCCCACAGCGGTAATGCCGAAACTGACCGACTCATCGAACACATCCAAATGGCTGCAGATTCCGTGCTACAGCAGATCCCATCCGCAGAGATCATGGTACTCGGCGACTTGAACGCCCACCACGCCGAATGGCTACGATCTCGAACCACTGATTATGCGGGGAGATCTGTTTTTGAATTTGCCCTGGCATATGATCTGACACAACTGGTTACTTCGCCAACGCGTGTTCCGGAGGTGGAGGATCATACACCTTCCCTGCTGGATCTTCTGCTGACCTCTTATCCGGACGGCTATGTGGTCTCCGTTGATGCCCCTTTGGGTTCATCCGACCACTGCCTGATTCGGAGTAAAGTGTCCATCATGTGCCCATTGCGGTCGCGATATGCTGGCCACCTGCTGCTGGCCTGGCGGATTGGGAAGGGATGCGGTCTTTTTTTGCATCCTACCCATGGGGGCAGGTTTGCTTCTCGCTAGATAGTCCCGACGCCGTTGCAAAATCCGTCGCCGATGTGGTGCTCCAAGGAATGGAACTCTTCGTTCCTTCCTCTGTGGTGCCTATCGGTGGTAGATCAAAGCCTTGGTTTGGTGGCACCTGCAGAATGGCATTTCGCTAAAAGCAGGAGTGCTACCGGGCCTGGGTTAAAGGATAGGCGTGTCGGGATTCAAAAACTAGCGTTTTTAAGAAGGAGTATAACTCTGCCGCCAGGTCCTTCAAAAGAGTAATTACTGCGGCAAAGTCCGAGCACATTGGCAGAATTGGCGAGAACCTACTTCGTCTTCCTTCGGGAACTCGTGCGTTCTGATCCCTCGCCAAGGCTGTCCAAGGGAATTCCAGTCAGCCATCACTACCATCTCTGCACAGGGAGGACAACTCGCTGGCCCATGACGCAAAAGAGAAAGCTGATCTTCTAGGTTCTCTTTTTGCGTCCAACTCGACTCTCGATGATGGGGGGAACTCACCGCCGAACATCCCGTGCAGTGAGTGCTCTATGCCGGACATCCGGTTCTTTCAGAGCTCAGTGCGAAAAGCACTTTCTCCCTGGACATCCAGAAGTCGAGAGGGCCCGATGGTGTCCCCCCTATTGTGCTGAGGATGTGTGCTCCATAGTTGGCACCGGTTCTAACGCGTCTTTTTCGGTACTCCTACTCTGAAGGCGTCGTCCCGATCACATGGAAGACAGCTTTGGTGCACCCGATGCCTAAGGAAGGCGACCGCTCAGATCCGGGCAATTACAGACCGATCGCTATCACCTCCTTGTTCTCCAAAATAATGGAGTCCATTATAAACTCTTGAGGTACTTAGAGGAGCACCAGTTGATCAGTGACCGCCAGTACGACTTCCGTCGGGGTATCTCGGCTGGTGATCTTCTTGTGTACCTTACTCATCGATGGGCGGAGGCAGTAGAGGGCAAGGGTGAGGCCCTGACAGTTAGTTTGGACATAGCGAAAGCCCTTGATCGGGTATGGCACAAAGCGCTTCTTTCAAAGCTTCCGTCACATAGGCTTCCCGAGAAATTTTGCAATTGGGTCACTAGTTTTCTCACAGACCGGAGCATCAAGGTCGTAGTTGACGGTGCATGCTCGGACTCCAAGTCTGTGAATGCTGGTGTCCCACAAGGCTGTGTGCTATCGCCAACCCTGTTTCTTCTGCATATCAATGATATGTTACAAATTAGTAGCATTCATTGCTATGCAGATGACAGCACTGGTGATGCCTTTTATACCGGCCGTGCCAATATTTCTCGGGAACACGTCGACGAGTACCGGAACAAACTTGTGTCTGAAGTCGACTGGGGCCGACTAAATTTAGTCCAGTTCAACCCTAAAAAGACACAAGTTTGCGCGTTTACCGCAAAAAAGAAACCTTTCGTCGTATCACCTCGTTTTGAGAGCACTCCCCTAGTTGCCTCAGCCAGCATCGGAATCCTTGGCGTCGACATATCGAGCAACGTTCAGTTTCGCGGTCATTTTCAAGGAAAGGCCAAATTGGCCTCTAAAAAGCTGGCGTGCTCAATAGAGCACGACGGTACTTCATGCCGGCCCACCGCTTGCAACTTTCTTTATAAGGCGCAGGTTCGGCCGCACATGGAGTACTGTTTTCATCTCTGAGCGGGGGCGCCCAATCGTCAGCTCCTTCCATTTGTCCTCCAAAGAAGAGCGGCTCGAATTGTCGACGACCATAATCTATCGGACCGTAATATATCGGCTAGATCTCCTGGCTTTGCGAAGAGATGTTGCATCTCTTTGCATTTTCTATAAGATCTACTACGGGGAGTGCTCCGAGGAATTGTTCGGATTAATCCCTGCCGCTGAATTACACCATAACCTTACGGCATAACCAAAAATTTCATCAACACCACCTTGATGCTTGGCATTCCACCACAGTGCGTTTTTCGCGGAATTTTCTTCCACGCACTTGCACTTTGTGGAATGAGCTGCCGTCAGCGGTTTTTCCGGACCGATACGACTTAGGAACCTTCAAGAAAAGAGCCTATACCTTTCTTAAAGGCCGGCGACGCATATATACAAACATTAGTAGTATTTACTAATATTTAAATATATACCAATGTATCTGTGCGAAATTCCAATAATACAAATTTATCAACATTTTGTGGCGAATTCAAGCATAGGTTAAATATTGTAAAACTAGAAAAAACTAGTAAATACATAGTGTTACAACAAACACATAAGTAAAATAAGTACATAGTGATACTTTTAGAGCAAAAATTAGGAGGCCCAGATCTAGCAGTAGGTGGTCAGTGGTCTGAATGATGTTGCAGATGATGATAATAATGATAATGTTCATAAATTCATCAATCAGTTGGTGCTATTAAACACCCTGTTTGTCTCTTATCTTTCATATTAATACCGTTAGGGAGTGTATGTAGATGCTTCCATCATCTGCTCAACGGCTTCAGATGATGATCCTAAGACGTCAACAACAAAATATACATCACAGAGCAAAAAAGTTAAAACCCACGAATGCTTATTAAAATTTGAGTTTTCTTGTTTCGATATTCTATCGGATAGGAGATAGCGTGAAAGGGACTGAAATATTTAGTGGATCTAGTGATGGGATTCCTAGAAAACAAAAAAAAGGATTTTCGAAATCGGTTTATATTTGATGAGGTCTTGACGTAAGAAACATTTTACCGACATGCGTTTTAAGGACTCATTTTTTTCTCGTTTAAGTCTCATGTCCCCCTTATGTTGAAGTTGGAAACGGTAATTAATTTTATAGAAAAATCAAACTATCGATATTATATGACATAGTAATGCATAACGTATGTATATTAGTTTTATATTTATATAGTTCTCATGGTAATTAGCTAGTAAGCGTAACATATAAAATGTGAAATAATATACTTCTGATTATAATAAATTATTATTATATTTTATATGACCTCAAGGGGAAATGACGTAAACACCAGTTTTCATGTCACCAGCTGTAAGATCCTTTAACTCAGTGTTTTAAGTACTCACTTTGGGATTAGAGCAATGCATGTTTGTCTCAATCTATGTCTGGTTGCTACTTTTAGGTTGTGTTTGTTTATAGTTAAAACATTGGCATTTAAAGACTGGAGCTTTAAGATATTCGAATGTCTTAAATGTTAGTGTTAATGAAGGAAATATCGATGTATTGCTTGGCTTGTATATGAAAACAATGTATGCAACTACTATAGATTAAACATGTTAAAAAGTAAAATTGAAATGAAAATTAGATATTGCTATGAAAAGTATTGAACAAATCTTACTAAACTAGTATGAGATAAGAAGATCAACAAGAATACTATATATTGTATTTATGATTTTACGTAACATATTTTGTATAAGATGAAGTATATGTGATAAAAATTCTGTTATATGAATATATTATGTAAGGAATGTTTTATTTTTATATTTAGGAAGTAACATGGAAAGCTTTTGGATACCCAGAGAAAGATGCCAGACATAGTACATTATGGATTGGGAGTAAAGGTGCTCACACCCCTGCTCATCAGGATATTTATGGATATAATATCATTACTCAGTTATATGGGAGGTGAGTGAATAGTAAAGATAAACATTTTGTTGAGAGTGTTTTTGAAAATGACCTAAAGCGTACATAGAGACCGGATGGTGAGTTATTTTAGCTGGTTTGTTGTTTCTTAAAACATTGCCGTTTGTGGATTGACATACTTTGATCACTTTATTGGGATACCTTCTACACCTTCAATTTAATAAAATACTATTTTTGTTTTAGCTGTTGTGTTTTGTCTTTATTAACAGGAAGCGATGGATATTATTTCCCCCAGAAACAGGTAACCTGAAGCCTACGAGAGTTCCATATGAAGAATCTAGTGTTTACAGTGAGATAAATTTTTACTGCCCCAGTAATTTAGAATCTTTTAATGGTAATTACGAGTATAGTTTGTATGATCTGGCTTTTTATTGAGAGTGTATATTGTTTTATGATATAATTATATTTTGCAGCGTTATCCGGTGCTCGTTTGGTAGAATTGTCCGCGGGGGATGCTTTGATAGTTCCCAGGGGCTGGTGGCATTATGTACAAAATATTGATGACGTTAATATTGCGCTTAATATTTGGCTGCCTCATGTAATGTTATTTTTTTTTTATGTAGTTTTACATTTATATATTTGTTTTAGTAATAATTTTATTCTTCCAGGAAAAGGACACTTCAGCCCAGGTGTCAGAGGCTCTAATAAAAATTTTCATAGCTCAAGTATGTAAGGATTTGCCTCAGGAAACTGCCAAACTTCTAATAAATCCAAATGAGGTATGATTTTCTTTATTCTTCTTTTTACTATCTTTTCCCATCATCCACATTTCCAATATAAACTTCAAACATAACATTTCCAGATATTTGGGTATATAAACTACTGAAAGATGAAACTTGAAGTTTAATTTAAATCTGATTCTCAAATAAAGCAATATGACCCAGTTATGTAAATATGTTTCCTAAATACTTAATGGCACCTATTATTATGAAAAGCGTACCGTGTTTTTTTTTAAATTTAATTTAAATCATATTTCGAAATTACCAATTTCAGGATGATTTGCCAGATACACCGCTGGCGGTATTATTTTTACAACTCGACACTGTTGCTAAAGCCTATTTAGACAACAAGAGGAAGGTGCGACGTTTGAAACGACAACGAACCTGTGAGGGTGACTCCGAAACTGTCATAACTAACTCCGAAGGGTTTGATTTGAAATCATTATTAGACAATAAAGACAACAAATTAGAAGTAGCTGACAATATTACTACCAATGATTTACTGAATATAATTAAAGAAAATTTGAAAGAGTTTTCCGGTGAGAACAAAAATCAGGAAGAAGATGAAGTAGAGGGCGCCACTGACAAATTATGTTTGACAAAAGCAGTAATAGATGCGTTCTGTCAGAGCAATGTTATAGATGTCGTAAAACAAAATTTATTTGAGCGTCTAAATTAAAAAAGAGTGAAAGAGCTTAAGTGTCTGTATACTATAGCTTTGTCTCTATAGTATACAGACACTAAACTCTTTCAGTCTTTTTTATGGACCTTAAAAAAACCAGATCTCAAATATACTTACAGTAAGTAACTTTTACCTGCTTTAACTCAATTTAAAAAAAAGGTGCAGAGACATGTTAAGATATCTAGACAAACGTGATATTAGATTTATATAAGAAACAAAGTGCTTAGTAAATAAAAATAATTATGTATTTTAGAGTTATTTAATTACATAAATATTCTCATATCTAAATATTAATTATTTTCTTTTGGTTAGGCTAACTATATACATAATAATAATGATAAATAAATATCTTCACGCAATTCCCAATACAGGGGTAGACAGAGGTCTAGTCTAGACAATTAAGTCCCTTCTACCCACCTTCCACGCAAGATATTTAACTCCATACATCATTGTAATATACAATATTTAAGTTTTTCCCCTTAAGATTTTCTATCACTAACATTAACCATTTTCATACTCCTTTTTATTTTATAAATAAATAAATATCTTCACGCAATTCCCAATACAGGGGTAGACAGAGGTCTAGTCCAGACAATTAAGTCCCTTTGACCCACCTTCCACCAAAGGTATTTTCGGGACAACGTGACAGATGGTGAGCCCGTCGCCGCCTTTATGTCCAAGCCTGCCATCTTCTCCATCTGGGGATGCCTGCCATCGTATCGTACATAAGTTTTTAAAAACCCATTGGTGTGGCTAACCCAGCCTGCCACTTTCGGGGATCGAACTCGGTTCTCTTGACTCGAAATTCCGACCACCCAACCACTCGGCTATCGTGACTTTCCTTTTTATTTGAATACGATATATTCATATTCAAATAAGTATGTCGCTTTCATTGTTTTTATAATGTAGCTTAAAATTGTTTTTACAATGTATGACGTAAGCGAAAAGTTGACAAGATATAACCGACTTAAGTTAAACGTGGGACGCGCTAATGAAGAAATAGCCCGCATTGCCAACCCGGTAGCACGCGGCGAATCTGAACCTTTGCTCCACCGCCAATCACATTTCGTGCTCGCAAGGATAACGGCACATCGTAATCTCGACATTCCTCTTCCTATGCGGTCCTACCTCTGCCTTTGCACACATCAGTAGTCGCCCCTGCCAGAGCCTCTCTGTCTGCACTTCCATGCCCGGTGGGCATTGTGAGCATGCAAAGGGAAACAACCAATTCGTTTGTAATCACGTGACCGTACTCTATAGGTATGAAAACTATTAAGATATTTTAATTTAACCAACTATTACACCATAATCAGGTTGATTATAAGGTGTCGCTCTACAACCGTTGCTGGTGTAGAACTAATTAAGCATATGTTTGAGGCTTGGGCGGGTGTACAAGATGCTTTGAACGTCTTTTGTAATCTCTCTATGACTTTCGGTTGATTTCATCATAAAACACTTATCAGGAAATTACACCATTACGGTATCAGAAATACCGTTCTAGACCTAATTAAATCTACTTATGTACTTCTGTTATAGAATTCAAAGTATTGTAATCATTGGTATATATTCCTCGGGATCGATGGTAACTATAAGCTCGATTACTGAGCAATTTATTTTCCTCATATCAATGATCTACCTTACTACCGTATAATAATGATGTATAATTGTTTGCTGATGATATCTTTTCAATTTTTAAATTCAAACGACATATTACACTTGACGAGGTAAGTAATGCTATGTCAAAAATATGTCATTGGTAATTCATTGGTATAGGCTAATAATTTACATTTAAATAGCAATAAATCTGTAAAATTTTCAACGCCTAATATTAAACATTTCGGTTATCTAATAAATGAGGAAGAGTTGAATCTTGTGGATACGTCTATTGGAATTACTCTTGATAACAAACGTGGCAATGGCGAAAAATTTTACCACTCCCTTCTTCGCGAGGATGTCGTAAGAGGCGACTAAGGGAAACAGCCTTTAATATCGTTATGACAACCGATAGCGGTCGCGATAACCATCTCTAAAAATATCAGACCAAAGACGGGCAGCAGCGTCTGAGGTGCGAGTGGCCTGGTACTGCGATCGCCAATCCGTTTGCCAAGCGTGGTAGTTATGGCAAATCCTCCCTATGTGAGAGACCTATGTCCTGCAGTGAAGTTATAACAGGCCCATATATATGTATAAAAAAATAAAACTTTAGTGGGGCCCTCATATCCCCAATTGCAAGTATATTAAGCTGCAGTATATGATGTAAGCAACATACGGTTCTTGACAAATATAAAAGCAGCTAAAATTGTTTATTTTAGTACGAAGTCATGCATCTGACGCAGAAACAATATTTATTTTGCATAAAAGGACCATACGAGCTTTAAATTTTATAGATTCAAGAGCATCCGAGACAAAATTTAAAGAAATTCAGTATATATTTATGAAAGTTTAATGTACATTCATAAAAACAATATTTTTAATAAAAATACCAATGTGCATAATGTAAATACTAAGACCATACAAGCTTGTAACGCCAGTTACTAGACTCTACAGAGTTAAAAAAAGTTACCATAGGTTCAGGTCTCAAAACTGATTAAATAACCATCAGCACCGCATCTTAGCATTTAGCCACCTAAGTTTTGTAATCCATACAAACACTTACATACTTTTTGTTGTGCATGTTGTTTATCTTAGCAGCATAGCTAAACCTTACCACGTCTGTTACTTACGCTAATGTTGGTATCACACGGGTTACATTATCCTCACTTCCGAAGTTCTCTTTTTACGACTCTCACCCGAAGAGAGAAGATTGTAAATTCTTCATCAAGATCTGCTGTTTAGTTTTAATTTTTTTAAATAAAGATTAAAACTCATTTAACAAAAATAAACTTAAAATTAAAGGTCTTTATAGATAACACACAATAATAAATAAATAAATAAATACTTATATAGATAGGGACAACATCACATACGTTGCTTTGATCCCAAAGTAAGCAGTTGTATTATCGAATCAGAAACAATACCCAGACCCGTGAAAATGTAGAAAAAGTGTTTTCTACATTGCCCGACCGAGAATCGCCATGCTGGCGTCACCATGAAATCTGGTAAGTACGCCACTAGTATACGGAGGTCGTCGTAATAGAGAGAGTAGTATTGAGCAGTAGTAGACATTGTGGGCAAGAAATTTAAAAAATTATTTTGAGTGGTGCATTTCACAATATCAGCACTACTGTCAGGTTTTAAATTCGACAACGTAATTTCATTTTAATCCATATCCCTAGTCGCCTCCTGTAACCTCCACGGGAGGAAATGGGGTGGCAATATTCTTACACCGATACCACACTGGAAATTTATATATATGTCGGTACGTCGAATATTTCTAGAGTGGTAACTGTGATATGTCGCTCTGACGCAACACCGGGTTCTGGTGGACGCGACGGCGACGGACGGTCTGACGGATCGCGACGGCTCGGACGTGCGCCACGTGTTCGGTGGAATGTCTTAGTTTAATTTGATATTAAGTGTTCCGACTAATAGCGATTATATTTCAGTAATTTGTTACATTATATACAAGTGATTAAGAACAAAAGTGATTTCATTCTCCTCGCCCGTCAATATTTAACTAGCGTTACTCACGCCTACTTAGTCCCTACCTGGCCTTTGGGACTGTGGAACTTCCTTACAACGACGCGCCAGAGAGCCTTCATATAAGTACCAGTTATTTACGTACTTTTTACGTATACTATCTAGTATTTCCTTAAATATTGACGCATAAATGTATATGAAAACGAACAGAGATCTAATTTGAACTTACATTTTTATTCTTCAAAATTCTTATGATGGAACTTAATTTATGATTTTTTTATCTGATCGTGATTTTTTTTAGGTTTAACATAAGTTCTATAATAGAAATCACTAAATAAAATAACCATAAACAGGTTTTGTGGTATAAGAATATAAGACGGCTGCTTTGGAGTCATGCAGTCATTGGCGACGACGAGCACTGTGAAATGCAGCAGAAGTATAGTGAACTGTACCTGAAAAAATATATAAAATAGTATAAATGGTACAAAAGAAAAAGCACGCTTTTTAGTCGCCTATGTGTAAGTGATATGAAAATGTTTGATCACGGCGTAGTTTGAAAGTATGTGTCATAAATACGACTAGTATTTACATTTACAAAGTGTCCTTCTAGAATATATTTTAAAAGTTGGAAATCTCAAAAAAGAGGGGTAGAAATCTGAAATGATTGTATATCTTATTCAAACGCCAGTGTTATTATTTTAATAAGATATCGTAATGTATATAAAATAAGGGGAAATAATAAAAAAATACCGTGTCGTAACGGCGTAAGAATATTGCCACTCCCTTTCTTCCCGTGGGTGTCGTAAAAGGCGACTAAGGGAAAAAGCCTTGAATATCTTGTGGCGGACTTAACATTAAAATTTTTATGTAAAAATATAATTTCATAAAGTAATGTAATATTTTTTGTGTGCTTTAAATTTGTTTTCTTTTTTTAATAGTTAGTATATTGTTAACAATGTGTTACTCTATGTGATGTGTGACTATATATTCTTTGGTAAAAAAAAACTTCTTACTTTTGACTCTTTCACCTTCTGACTGATGTGTAAGGTTGTTCAATGTAATTAATATATATAACTTTATATGCTTACACTTAGTTTTCTTTTACGAAGACTCAAGGCATATTACACATTGACCCCCACAAAGTGGTGACCCCGACGTGATCTCACCGCCAACCGACGGTGACCACTGAAGAACAACGCAGCGAGCCTCTCCAACAACATCGACGTCATCAACGCATTCACAGCACCGGACTACTGTCGGCACAACGCGTGCTTCCTAGTCCTGTCAGCCACTGAGGATCTTCAATAGCGGGCCCCCTTCTCCTCTGGCTGACACTGCGGCATCAGCATTGTGACCATACATCTCGACTCACCGTAGAACTGGTCACAGCCTCTCTTCGCAACGCCAGATTGCTCAACGTCAAGCTCTCCGCACTTCCGACCTCCAGTCTCAGCAGGGGAGTGATGTGGCGACATCTATGTCTCAACATTAGAAGCCCGCTAAGTGGCGGATTCAGGAAACACATCGACGTTTTACATCGCGCTATCGAAGTTCGCACGATTATAAGTATATATACGATTACCGATAGCGCACACTGTGGAGGAGACGTCCTCCCCAGGTCACGATCACCCGACCTGGCAGGTAGCTACCCTTTTCCTGCACCACATCATCCGCTACAATAAGCAAGATTTATGCACCTACATAAAGACATAATAGGCCCATTGCCATTAGTGCAAAGTTTCCGGTATTGTCTCACAGCTGTCGACAGATTTACGCGATGGCCTGAAGCAATACCATTATGTGATATCACAGCTAAGACAGTAGCCAAAGCCTTAGTCCACGGATGGATAGCTCGTTTCGGCTGTCTCATAGACATTGTAACGGATAGAGGAAGACAATTTGAATCGAATTTGTTTAAAAAATTGTCAGAAATGGCTGGATTTGTACATAAAAAGACAACAGCATACCACCTCACATGCAATGGACTGGTGGAGCGATTCCACAGACAGTTAAAGACCGCTATCACCTGCCACGTGAATGAAAACTGGGTTGAAGCTCTTCCTATAGTGTTACTCGGAATTCGTAGTTCATATAAAGAAGACCTTAAAGCCTCGTCAGCTGAATTGGTGTATGGAGAAACCCTAAGACTACCAGGAGAATTCTTCCTTCCTAAAGTAGACGGCACAGAGGACGTAGCCGAATACTTGACACGCTTACGCACTTTCGCTCGTAAACTGCATCCATCACCAGCATCGAGACATTTTGGTAAACGCCCAGTCTTCATATTTAAAGATCGAGAAACTACCACTCACGTCTTTTTGAGAGATGAAGCTCGCGGGTCTTTACAGCCTGCATATTCCGGAACTCATCAAGTTTTACGCAGAGGCGGGAAGGTATTTAAAATTCTAATCAATGGTAAACCGCTCACAGTATCCATAGATCGAATTAAACCAGCCTATATAGTACATGAACCAGAAACATACAATAATATTACTAACACACATATCACTAACACAAACATAACGAACACCGATCCCACTAACTCATACACCACTAATCCCGATACTACGAACAAAAAAAATGAAGATACTACAAAAATCACTCGATCAGGTCGCAGAGTACGGTATCCTGAATATTTTCGCCCGTAGGACGGTCTCTGGTGGGGGTTGATGTGGCGGACTTAACATTAAAATTTTTATGTAAAAATATAATTTCATACTGTAATGTAATATTTTTTGTGTGCTTTAAATTTGTTTATTTTTTATAGTTAGTATATTGTTAATGTGTTACTCTATGTGATGTGTTACTATATATTCTTTGGTAAAAAAAAACTTCTTACTTTTGACTCTTTCACCTTCTGACTGATGTGTAAGGTTGTTCAATGTAATTAATATATATAACTTTATATGCTTACACTTAGTTTTATTTTACGAAGACTCAAGGCATATTACACATTGACCCCCACAATCTTTAACGCATCCGATTGATGGCGGGATAACTATCTCTAAATATATCAGACCAAAATAATGAGACCGAAGATGGGCAGCAGCGTCTGAAGTGCGAGTGGTCTGGTACTGCGATCGCCAATCCGCTTGCCAAGCGTGGCGATATTGGCAAATCCTCCCCATGGGAGAGGCCTATGCCCTGCAGTGGACTTTAATAGGCCGTTATGTATGTAATAAAAAACTCTTAATCATGCTTTTTAAATTTTAAATTGATTATTTGCATTTGAATATGTTTTTTGTCAAATTATGTTTATATTAAATTAGCATGAAATTGAGAATTTAAAAAAAATCCTTTCAATATCTTTTTCCAAATGCTTAATTCAGCTGTACCCTAAAAGATTGACGACTGTATTGACTACACACCTCGCTTTAGACGCTGCTGCCGATCGGTCAGTTTCAATTTCGTCTGATGTACTTCGAGACTGTTCTTCTTATTTCGCCAGTAGCCATTACAGTATGCTACTCTTCAAAGGCATCTATCTAGAAGTGATTGAAATATTTCCACACAATAAATGTACGTTTGTACTTACAATTTGTATTTGAGTAACATGCTTCTTCCACCATATCGATTTCTTGTAAGATTCGTCCCATACGGTCAGCAAGTAATATGTGTACATGATGATGTGGACGAACGAGTTTATGAGGGCAATAAACGTTAAATGACCGCCTGAAAAAAAGAGATTTTCGGCTATTTGAGGAAAAAGGAGCGTCACTTCAATTGTTCAAAGCCGTAACAGAACTATTGGATAATCCAAAATATTATTAATCCCATATCCAGTCAAATTAATTGTCTAGACTAGACCTCTGTCTAACCCTGTATTGGGAATGGTATGATGATATTTATTGTCCAGTCAACAAATTTCATAAGAATAAGGATTCTTCAACATCTCTGAGGGGCATACTTTGGAAATATAAGCCGTAACCGTTACGTAATATATTGTCACAAAAGTAATTGTAGAAAATTTATGTATAAAAAAATATCTTTACGCACTGCCCAATACAGGGGTAGACAGAGGCCGAGTCTAGACAATTAAGTCCCTTCGACCCACCTTCCACCGAAGATATTTTCGGGACAACGTGACAGGTGGTGAGCCCGTCGCCGTCTTTATGTCCCCGCCAACGATATTTGTACATAAGTTTTTGAAAAACCCATTGGTACGAGCCTTCCAACTGGGGATCGAACTCGGGTCTATTGACTCGAAATTCCGACCACCCAACCACTCGGCTATCGTGACTTGAAACGTGACATGAACTTGTAGAAAATTTGGTATTGAAAGTCGCTATAATAAATGCTCCTTTAGTAAATGCTCTTAAAGTACGTTTAATATAGAAGTATATACTTTCTAGCGAGAGGTTACAGGGCTTCTCTCAAATACTTTAATTTTAAATATGGTAATTCATTACCTGGCACCCATTTAACCATTCCCCAGGAGACAGCGACCATTCCAAAATGGTGATAGACGTGCAAGAATGTCACTTGGTTTTGTTTCTTTCTTAAAATAAAGAATATCTGTAATAAAAAAAATCAATGTTTTATTGTAGTACAATGAAAATAAAAAATTATACTCTATCTTGTTTATAGTTTCTTGTTTCATTTCTCGTGAGTACTACCATAAGCTAGTGCAAATATATAAAATATGTAAAAATTTTATATTTGATGAGCACATAATGTCACAATAGCCGAGTGGTTGGATCGATCGGAATTCGCGCCAAGAGACCCAAGTTCGATCCCCAGGTGGCCGGTGGCCATACCAATGGTTTTTTTTTCAAAAACTTATGTACCTACGAATTATATCTTTGGCTTGGACATAATGACGGCGATGGGCTCACCACCTGTCACGTTGTCCGGAAAATATATTCGTTGGAAGGTGGGTTGAAGTGACTTGTCTAAACTAGACCTCTATCTACTCTGTATTGCAAATGGCGTGAAGACATTTTTTTTATGAGTACTTAGCCGGGATGGAAGTTCTAATCTAGATGTGGTCAGGCGTGCTGCCGGGAGCAAAGTTAATGGTACCCTGTCTGCGCTAGTCACAGGCAGTGTGTGATGAAAAGTGCACGCCTTGCGATACATAACGTAGTGCTGGTAACGACATTTTTATACGGCATCACTACCTTACACTACCTTAACCTGGGTCTGCTAGGAAAGCAAACTGAATGCAGTAGAAATGCGATCTCTTCCTAAAATGCGCTGCGTTACTTTGGTCAAACGACACTAATCTAAGTTGTCTGAATTATCCCCGACAAGTTTTGTCAGTGATTAGACTCATATGGGGGCCATTACAGTATTTCTTCTTTTCTTGTACCTATGCCAGTTATTTAAATGCATAGGTTTAACCCTGATCATCAACGACGTAAGTATTAGAGATTTAATTAAATAGTTAGACCCTTATCACTGGGCTGCCACAGTCAATAATCGTGCTACGACTAACACGGTTAGTTGTCTAGATTTCAAAACAAAAAAAAAACGTATCGACTAACTAGATCTCATAAAAATGCATATCATCGTTATCATAGGCATTTTTAATTTTCCAAATGAAAATCAATTCAGATTTTTTTAGTTTATCGCATCTAGTTCAAACAGACGCGGCGGGGTACTTCGGTTCATGATATGTAGCTGGAAGAATCATTTTCTTCATAGCAATACCTTGCTAAATTCACTGCAGGATATAGGCATGTAAGTGCCGTAATCACCATGCTTGTCAAGCGGATTGGTAATCAAAGTACCAGACATCTCGTACCGTAGACGCCACTGCCCGACACACAGATCTGCTGAATTTTGATTCTGAAATTTTTCTGTATACACCGCTAGTAGAAATATAACCATGGATTACGTTTTCATAATGATTATTGTTTGGAAGGGATTAATTAGGTTTTAAACGTACCGTATCTAATAAGTCTATTATTTTTATTAGGAAGTATGTATAACAAACTTTCCAAGCGAATTCAAGGGCTGTAGGTCCATCTTCCATTGGTTGGCAAATCAATTTGTAGTGAGTTAACCATCCCAATTTTAGACTCTGTAAATAAAAGAAATATCATGTTTAATTTTTACAACAAAATAAAAAAAATTAACTTCCTTGAATTTTCTAGGTATTCCATCATCAGATCCTGACTTTGTGGCAATGGAACTAACTTAGAAGTATATCTATCAACGGTGCGTATTCCTCTGGATCGACGGTAGCTATGGGCGTACCGCAGGGCTCGATTCTCGGTCCATTTCTTTTTCTCATTTATATTAATGACTTACCTTCCTTACTAGGGAATAAACACGATATAGTATTATTTGCTGATGATACCTCTATAATATTTAAAATCAAACGACATATTGTAACATTTGACGAGGTAAATGATGCTATGTCAAAAATAGTTCATTGGTTCAATGCTAATAATTTACATTTAAATAGCAATAAGACTAAATGTATAAAATTTTCAACATCTAATGTTAAACAGTTGGGTTATACCAATGTACTAATAAAAGGGGGAGAGTTGAGCTTTGTGGATACAGCGGTATTTCTTAGAATAACACTTGATGCGAGGCTTCAATGGGGCCCCCATATATCCCAACGTGCGAGTAGGTTAAGCTCTGCAGCATATGCTGTAAGAAAAATAAGGCTCTTAACTTATGTACAAACGGCTAGACTTGTTTATTTTAGTTACTTCCATAGCATAATGTCATATGGTATTCTGCTATGGGGTCATGCAGCTGACGTCGAAACAGTATTTGTTTTACAAAAGAGGGCCATACGAACTGTATATTGTCTAAATTCTCGAGCAACTCTTAGATAGAAATTTAAAGAAATAATTATTTAACACTGGCCTCTCAATACATATATGAAAATTTAATGTATGTGCATAAAAACTTTAATACTTTTAGCTAGACTTCTGATGTACATAATGTAAATACTAGGAACAAACACAAGCTTGTAACACCGGTTACTAGACTCCATATAGTAAGTAACTCCGGTAAATGTGCAAAGCCTGTCTATTAACATGTTTAAGAAATTTATTAAAGAAAAGCTTTATAGGAAGGGTTATTATAATATAAATGAATATATTAATGACAGTAACCCCTGGGAATGAGGTGATCGCTCCCAAGCTATTTCTAGAAAATATCACATTATATTTGTATAATGAATTATATTGTTA
Source organism: Sericinus montela (assembly GCA_029286605.1). Taxonomy (NCBI): domain Eukaryota; kingdom Metazoa; phylum Arthropoda; class Insecta; order Lepidoptera; family Papilionidae; genus Sericinus; species Sericinus montela. The sequence goes on along the minus strand of JAGSMR010000007.1, from coordinate 340,051 downwards.
AAATATTGACCAAAAAAGAGGATACCTACGGAGTTTCTTTCGCCTGTTTCTTCTCCGTTAGAGGAACCTCATTACGATAACAGTGGTAGATTAAAAATGACGATCGATAAACGAATGTATGTTCTTACGTCGATGAATAAATGATTGGATTTGATTTGATTGAAGCAAAAAGAATTTAAAGTTAAAATATACAAAGTATTGTATTAACTTACTTGATAAACGACATAAACGCAGTACAAAATCTGAATAGCGTTGTAAAGCGCTATTGTTTTACGTAGGTCGTATGCTGGTCGGTTCCGCATATACTCCGGTAACCACCGTAGTACTGTCAATAAATAAATTACTAGAATGGCCAAACCAGGCCACGGCGTTGACATTAGGGGCCAGTCTTTGGTTCTTGGATCTGGAAATCAAATTTTACACTTCAAGCAGATGACTATGTTATGACCTATTTAATTAATTAAATAGGCCATATGAATAAAAAAATTAAAATTATATTAATAAAAAATATTTAAAACTGTACAAATAATAATAGTACCCAAATACGAATTGTGTCAATATAGAATACCAGTTACTTATATTATAAAAAATTTCCAAAATTTTAATTTGTAAATGATGTACAGGGTGGGCCAAGAATTCGTTGACATTTAAATGTAACTTACCGCGCAAACTTTTGCCGCGCGGCAGCGCCCCGCGTGGGCGGGGGCCCTAGCTCGCTTCTTGGAAATTAAGTCGCAATGGATCGCTTCACGGGGCCCGACTTCGTATCGCGGAAAATGACGCAGCCACTAACGGGTGAACCTCTCCCGCCTACCTCACTCGAAGAGGTTAAGGGTATAATTAAAAACCTTAGGGTACGTAAGGCTCCAGGAGCCGACGGCATCTTAAATAGGTTAGTTAAAACTCTCCCAAATTCGTTGCTATTACTATTAGTAGCAATCTTCAATGCCCTTCTCACAAGTTGCACCTTTCCAGACTCCTGGAAAGAAGCCCACGTAATAGGGATCCATAAACCCGGAAAACCGAAAAAACAGGCCTCTAGCTATAGGCCCATTAGTCTCCTCAGCGCACTGGGGAAAATCTACGAGCGCATAATTCTGATCCGCCTCAAGGACAGCGCTCAGTCACTAAATGTCATTCCTGATGAGCAGTTTGGCTTTAGAGCTAAGCACTCATGCGTTCAGCAAGTGCACCGCCTCACGGAGCACATACTCGAGCGCCTAAATGATAACCCCAAATATAAGGTAGGAGCACTCTTCTTCGATGTCGCGAAAGCGTTCGACATAGTCTGGCACAATGGCTTGATATACAAGCTATACAACTACGGTATGTCAGACAGGCTTGTGCACATCATACAAGCCAACTTGTCGAATCGCACCTTCCGCTACAAAGTCGAGGGCACTCTGTCCTCCAGCAGAGACTTAAAAGCCGGCGTTCCGCAAGGCTCGGTCCTCTCGTCCACACTATACACGCTTTATACGAGCGATATCCCAAAAGACCCAAATAAAAAGGTAGAATTGGCCTTATTCGCCGACGATACCACTCTATACTCTGCGGATCTTAACGCATCGAGAATCTACATTCGCCTCCAAGCCGCGGCCACCGCCTTAGGCGAGTGGTTTAGGAAATGGAGGATCGACATAAATCCTGAAAAGAGCAACGCGGTCTTGTTCAGCAGGAATCACAAAAACTCGAATCGCCCTAACAGATTCAGTAAAATAACCCTCTTCGACAAACCCATTCCCTGGGTGTCAGAAGTAAAATATCTTGGAGTCACCTTAGACCGTAGACTGAACTTCAAGAAACATATTAAAATTGTCAGGGATAGAGCGGCCTTCATATCCGGCCGCCTCTTTAACCTTACAAATAGCCGCAGCAAAATGCTGCTAAAAAACAAAATACGCCTATACAAAACTTGCGTACGACCCGTCATGTCATACGCCAGTATAGTATTCGCGCACGTCCCCAAAGTACGTTTGAACTCACTCCAAGAGATTCAAAACCGATTCATGCGCCGCGCAACCGGCGCTCCCGCATATATGCGGAATGTAGATCTGCATCGCGATCTCAAACTGCCTACAATGGCAGCGCTATTTAAAAAGTTCTCCATCGACTACTTCGATAGGACGAACTTACATACAAATCCGCTAGTGGCAGCGTTAGGGAATTACACACCCGCGCGCGATACTCCACCTCAATTATGGCGCCCGAAATGCGTCATCATAGACGATGATGACGCAATCACCCGTGTCAACAATACGTATGAGGCCCCGCCCCCTACGTACTTTCGCACACACACAGACACAAGCCGCGTTCTGCGGCTTACACAACCTCGCCATCGTCGTAATTTCACGACTAGCACGAGACTTTCTCGTGGTCGTAGTCGTCATTAAAAGTGTAACACAAGGCGATCCGAGAGGAGATTTTCCTCCAAATCAACTGGGGCCCTCGGATCGCATGGCCCCTCCCCATGTCGGAAGTCATCTCTTTCGTTCCAGGGGACGCAGCGCTTCGCAGCAGCAGCCATTATTGTCTTCAACTCTAACTTGCGAGCCTCTCCTCGCAAGTCTCCTTAGACGAAGCTGTAAAGGCCTCCGGGCCAACAGAATCCCGTGGATGGTTTTAGTCGGTATGCTTCTCCTTCTGAGATTCGAGCCCGACACTGTTCGTTTCGATGGCCTCCCGGCCAAGGGACGTTCGTGCATAAAACATTTCCTCCATGGATATCAAAAAAAAAAAAAAAAAAATTCACGGGGCCGCAACGCGCTTACTACGTGAAAGTTTTATTTAAACGACTTTTCGCTCATTACTCTGAGACGCTTATTTCGCGTTGAATATGGTAGTTTAGTTTAATAGGTAAGTTTCCGCTTCTGTTCGACGTGATCCAGATTTATCGACACGCAAACGTTCGGCTGAATTAGGATTATCCCGCACATAATTACGCCGTATTTTGAAATTAGATTTGAAATTACATCCATATAAGATCCAGCTAGTGCAAGAACTAAACCCTAATGATTTAAATTTGCGTAAGTCATATGCCAAAACAATGTTAACTCGTTTCAGTAATTTTCACAACATCTTATTTTCTGACGAAGCCCATTTCCACCTAAATGGACATGTAAACAAACAGAATTGCAGGTATTGGAGCAGCGAAAATCCTAAAGCTAAACATGAGAGGCCACTTCACTCTCCTAAGGTCCGGTGCCGAGTATGTGAAAATGTTACGGGAGTTCTTAGCACCGATGCTACTGGAATTTGCTGGCTATAATCGTAACACATGGTTTCAACAAGATGGAGTTACGTGTCACACATCGAACGAGTCCTTGCCGATGGTCAAAGACATGTTTCCGGAAAAGCTGATATCCAGACGGGGTGACATCCCATGGCCACCCAGAAGTCCAGATCTATCCCCAGCAGACTTCTTTTTATGGGGTTATTTAAAGAGTCGTGTCTACATTGATAAACCGAATACACTGCGTCAACTTAAAAAAAAATCATCGAAGAGATGTCGGCGATCTCGCGGTCTCTTTGCAGAAGAGTATTCGAAAACAGGACTCGCTTAAGTGAGTAACTCGCAAAAACCGAAACGGCGGTCATTTAGACGAAATAATTTTTAAAAAACAAATTACAACTAATTAGCTTTCTCGTAAATAAACGATTTCTAAAATATGTTAAATGGTTATTTTATACGATTTTTTCAAATGTTAACTAATTCATGGCCCACCCTGTATTATTAGTCCATTGCCGCTATAATATATGACTCATTAGAAATATAATACATGAGCAATTAAGTCAGGGCAATTTGTTAGGTTTTATATAGGGAATAGTATCAAGAAACTCGTTCAGAATATTCTGTAATCAAAAAAATAATTTCCCGTTATTATGATGATATTGATATTGTATACTTGGGGAGTGCGTTTAGCCGGGATGGAAGATGTGATTTAGATGTGGACAGGCGTGTCGCTGCCGGGAACAAAGTCAATGGTGCCCTGACTGCGTTAATCAAAAGGCAAGGCGTTGTGAAAAGTGCACGCCTTGCAATACATAACGCAGTGTTGGTACCGACTTTGTTATATGGCAGCGAAACCTGGGTATGCCAGAAGAAGCATAAAAGCAGGTTGAATGCAGTGGAGATGCGATCTCTTCGTAAAATGTGCGGCCTTACCATGGCCGACCGAAAGCGAAACGAAGAGATTCGCAATATGGCAGGTTTGAAAGATGACCTTGTCTCAAAAATGGATAAGGGCGTGCTTCGATGGTTTGGGCACGTTGAGCGAATGAGTGAAGACCGAATGGTGAAGAAAATATATAGCGCGAAAGTTAATATTAAAAGGTGTCGAGGTAGACCGAGACTAACTTTCGAAGACCATGTGAGCAAATTGCTCGAAGAGAGGAGGGTCAAGTGTACTCGGATACCTAGACGTGCATGTATGAAGAAGATGATGAATCTGAAAGAAGCGAAAAGAAGTATGTAGGGATCGTGACACTTGGCGATCTGTTCTCTCTGGCTACCCCGTCAGGGATTGTGCGTGAAGATAAATAAATAAATAAATAAATTGTGATATTACATAAAAGAATCGACATTATTCTTGAGTGTGGCGTTCAGTTCCGGCGTGGTTAGATAATCTATAAATATTATTGTATTTATGAATATCAGATTCGTGTAGGCACTGAATTAATATGAAAAATTTACAAACTTTAAATTAAGTTCTTCCCTCCCTTGAGGGTGGAATTTCGTAAAATACGTTCTTAGCTGAACTCTCCTTGACGAAACATTTCAAGTCTTCAGTTTCAGCGGTATCGTGATAAGTCAATATATATGTAGGTGGAAATTTCCTATACACAAAAAAACATCTTCACGCAATTCCCAATACAGGGGTAGACAGAGGTCTAGTCTAGACAATGAAGTCCCTTCGACCCACCTTCCACCGAAGATATTTTCGGGACAACGTGACAGGTGGTGAGCCTGTCGCCGTCTTTATGTCTAAGCCAACGATGTAATTCGTACATAATTTTTTGAAAAACCCATTGGTACGAGCCACCTGGGGATTGAACTCGGGTCTCTCGACTCGAAATTCCGACCACGCAACCACTCGGCTATCGTGTCTTCTTTTCTATACACATATAAAAATTATATACGTATATAATAATTATAGATTATAAAAGTATGTACACACCAGCAATTTCATCGTTCAGGTAGTAATACAATTTTACAGCTCCTTTTAAAATGAGCGCCATACTGTAGCACTGTAATTTTTAATTGTTACAGAATATTGTAACAATTGAAAAGAAAAAAGACACTAACAGCCACGACGTCGATCGTTGTACTGCGAGAAGTCGTTGCTACTAAAAGGTTAAAGACATGTAATTATTTAAATTTTTACATTAACATTTTAGACACAGTGTACTTATATATTTATGTATATTCTTATATATATATATATATATATATATATATATATATATATATATATATATATATATATATATATTTATATATATATATTTATATATATATATATATATATATATACATATATATATATATATATATATATATATATATATATATATATATATATATATATATATATATATATATATATATATATATATATATATATATATATATATATATATATATATATATATATATATATATATATATATATATTTATATATATATATATATATATTTATATATATATATATATATATATATATATATATATATATATATATATATATATATATATATATATATATATATATATTTATATATATATATATATATATATATATATATATTTATATATATATATATATATATATATATATATATATATATATATATATATATATATATACATATATATATATATATATATATATATATATATATATATATATATATATATATATATATATATATATATATATATATATATATATATATATATATATCTATACATCTATATATATATATATATATATATATATATATATATATATATATATATATATATATATCATCATCACCATATCAGCCGCAAGAAGTTCACTGCTGGATGTAGGCCTCCCCTAAAGATTTCCAATACGATCGGTTGTTTGCGGCCTGCATCCAGCGTCTTCCCGCGACCTTGGTCAAGTCGTCCGACCATCTAGTCGGTGGATGTCCGACGTTGCGCTTGCCGGTACGTGGCCGCCATTCTAGAAGCTAGTTCTTCTACGGATCTCATCATTCCTATTCGAAACTCCGAGCATAGCCCTCTCCATAGCTCTATGAGCGACCTTGAGCCTTCTTATGAGGCCCATAGCAAGGGACCACGTTTCGGACCCGTAAGTCATCACTGGTAACACATATTGGTCGAACACTTTCGACTTCAGGCACTGAGGTATTTTGGACGAGAAGACACTCCGGAGCTTCCCGAACGCTGCCCAGCCGAGTCAGATTCGTCGAAAGACCTCGTCCTTGAAGCTGGAACTGTCTGCTTTGATCAACTGACCCAAGTAGACATACTGGTCAACAACTTCAAGAACTGAGCTCCCAACACATACAGGTGAAGGTGCAATATGGACATTCGACATAATCTTCGTCTTGTCCATATTCATTCTAAGACCCACCTGTTGGGAAACTTCATTTAGGTCATTGAGCATGATGTTCAAATCCTCCAGCGACTCCGCCATGACCACAATATCGTCGGCAAATCGAAGGTGAGTGATATACTCGCCATTTATATTGATGCCAAGTCTTTTCCATTCCAGGAGCTTGAAGGCATCTTCCAAAGCAGCGGTGAACAGTTTCGGAGAAATAACGTCTCCCTGTCTAACACCTCTCTGCAGTGGAATAGCCTTCGTCTTCTGCTCTTGTACTCGGACTGACATGGTGGCGTTTCTGTACAAGCACTTCAACACCTCGTTATACCGATAGTCAATATGGCATCGCTGGAGAGATTGGAACACCGCCCACGTTTCGATCGAATCAAAGGCTTTCTCATAGTCCACAAACGCTAAGCATAGTGGTCGGTTATACTCTCTGGTCTTCTCTATAACCTGCCGCAGCGTATGGATGTGGTCTATGGTACTGTAGCCTTTTCGGAAACCGGCTTGTTCGGGAGGCTGGAAGGCATCGAGCCTGTTAGTGAGACGGTTCGTGATCACCCTCGAAAACAGCTTATAGACGTGGCTTAGGAGTGTGATCGGTCTGTAGTTCTTCAAAAGGGTATTGTCGCCTTTCTTGAAGAACAGTACCACAACACCCCTATTCCACGCCTCTGGCGTCACGCCCTCGAGCAGGACGGAATTGAAGAGTTTCTGAAGGACTTTGAGTACCGGCGTTCCGCCCGCTTTCAGAAGCTCTGCTGTGATTCCATCCTCGCCCGGCGCCTTGTTATTTTTGAGCTGTTTAATGGCAATCCTAATCTCGTGGAGGCTGATGTCCGGGATATCTTCGGTATGATGCCGAGTTAACTTGGCTCTTGGATCTTTGGCCAAGTTAACAATGGGTTTGGCTACTGAGGTATATAACTGTCCATAAAACCTCTCGATCTCGCTTGGACCATGTCAACGAACCCATTGTTTAACTCGTCCACTGTGACGCAATCGTTCAGACAATCGAAGCGACTTGAGAGTTCCAGCTGGAAACTTTCGATATTTTGGATATGGGCGGGAGATGGTCGAAGTGTAGACTTCACCAAGCGAGTTCTCTCTCGCCTGAGATCGATATTCAAGATGCCTCTCACGATTCGGTGATGACTTCCCGTTTTGATCTTGTTGATCACAGAGACATCATTGAATATCTCTTTCCTCGTCGACAAGATGAAGTCTATCTCATTTTTGACAGGTGGTTTGCCCTCTTTGGCGGGGCCCAACCAAGTCCATTTTCTATGCAGCGGCTTCCTGAAGAAAGAGTTCATCGCGTAGAGTCCCTCTTCCTCCAGGAATTCGGCCAGCCAATGACCCCTGTCATTCCGTTCCCCAAATCCAAATTGTCCCACTCTGGACTCTCCATCGCTCCGCTTGCCAAGTATTGCGTTGAAGTCCCCCAAAACAACCGTAAAGTAGGTTTTGGAAGCGTGTATGGCCCTACGTATGTCCTCATACACTTCTTCCACCTCTTCATCTGGGCGTTTCTTGTGCGGCATATATACCTGGATCACCTTCAACGAATATCTTCTGGATACTCTGAGTATCAGGTATATCACCCTGCTAGAAACGCTTTCGATGGTTGTTACGTTGTTAATGAGGGACTTGTGGACGAGAAACCCGACACCATGCTGTGACTTTTTAACGTCACCCTCCCGGTGGTAGAGTAGGTTACCTGACTTAAGGGTTGTCGTGCCCTCTCCCTCTCTTCGGACTTCAGACAACCCTACAATGTCCCATTGTAACCTACTCATTTCCTCTTCCACTTCCTCGATCCTCTCGTCAAGCCTCAAAGTGCGGATGTTGTGTGCCACCAGGGCCAGTTTCTGTTGGGAGGGGTAGCCGGATCTCTTCTGGAGATTCTTCGTACCCCCTGCTCCGCCGTAACCTTGACCGCTACCGGAGCCAGGAATATCGGAGCTGCCGAGGACTGGGGGCCTTGGTGTATTTATTACATTCATTTAGGGGGGATTTGCCATACTCACCACGCTGGGCAGACGGGTTGGAGAGCGCAGTTTAATCGGCTTATCACATTTTCGATGCTGCTGCCCATCGAAAAAGGGTTTTAAGCATGGGATGGGTAGGATTTTCGGGGATGTGGGAACGGAAGGAAGGTATTGGGATACTACTCACTTGGATGAACAGGGAATAAGCAAGTAGTAGCTCCAGGCCGGGCGCGCATACCCGATACCATACCTTTAATCGCCGGACAGGCAAATAGGGATGGCACCCCTGGCCAAACATTGACCAATAGACCTAACATTGTTATAACCAATTATTCTTGATTAAAATAAAATGGCGGCCCAATTATTGAAACCTCGTTTTTATAGTCACGATAGCCGAGTTGTTGGGTGGTCGGAATTTCGAGTCGAGAGACCCGAGTTCGATCCCCAGGTGGCAGTACCAATGAGTTTTTCAAAAACTTATGTACGAATTTCATCGTTGGCTTGGACATAAAGGCGGCGACAGGCTCACCACCTGTCACGTTGTCCCGAAAATATCTTCGGTGGAAGGTGGGTCAAAGGGACTTAATTGTCTAGACTTGACCTCTGTCTACCCCTGTATTGGGAATTGCGTGAAGATATTGTTATATTTTTATTTTTTTTTTTTTTTTTTTCGTTTTTATCAATATGCAAATTTTCGTTGCAAAACTGTATTTTAGCAAAATGTGCTTTAAATATAATTTTCTAGTGCAGGTACTAGTGGCTTATGTTAAACAGATATTACTATTTTAACAGAATAAATATACTGTGTTCTTCATTGTGTCATGTCTATAAACCGTTAATAATCATCAAGTGTGTTTTTTATTAAAAAAAAATCATCTCTAAGAATTTGTTATACTTGTAAACGATAAACTATACGATAATCTATACTAATTGGAAAACTAATAGTGGGACTAAAGTGGAAACATACTTAGTTCGCAAGAAGTAGGGTGCATCGATGGTCTTCTATGTATAGACATAGAAAATGCATCTTCTAAATGTGAATATAGGAAAAAAGAATCTTCACGCCATTCCCAATACCCCCTATATTGGGAATGGCGTGAAGATTTTAGACGTTAGACATGTTAGAAGATGTTTGACAGAGGTCTAGACAATTAAGTCCTTTCGAGCCAGCTTCCACCGAAAACATTTTTGGGACTACGTGACAGGTGGTGAGCTCGTCGCCATATTAATATTTTTTATAATTATTGTCTTATCTTCAAGTAGAATTCAAGTAGAACTGATAAGGTAGCCAGAGTGAACAGATGGCCAAGTCATTACAATCCCTACATTCCGTTTTAGTTCATTAATTTCTATACACATGCATATCTAAAAATCCGTGATCGGAAGTTAGTCTCGGCCTACGTTTGAAATCTTTTATTGTTAACTTTCACATTGTATGGTATCTTCACCATTCGATTTTCACTCAATCACACACGCTTTTACCCATTTTATCATAATCAATATTAAAATCATCACTCAAACCAGCAGTCGAACAATCTCTTCGTTTCGTTTTCGACCCAGCAGAGTGACGCAAAGTTCACAAAAAAAAAACAGAAACAGCAGCTCCACGCTTAAATCATATCTTCGATCTCGGCTAAAAGCGCTCCCCAAAGTATACAATTTTATACTCGTACACAAGTTTTGCTACTGCAAAATCAAAAAATGCTTAGGGCAGGGCAGACATCTGCACAACAGTTCCCAGAGTATCTTCCTTGTCAACTGCCTTCTGAACAACCACAAAAAGAAAAGGGTCTGATTTCCCGAAGCTTCCGCGTGATCACGCTGAAGAACGAGGAGGAGAAAAGGAAATCGGTTACATACTTTTGAAGTTCAACGTGAGTAACAACTTTACATGTGAAGTTACGGAATAAAGTTACACTCATGTGTAACTTTATTCTTAAAAGAGCTCTTTAAAACGAATAGTTGTCATTATGAATGTTATGATTTTGCGTTAAATCGAACGAGTCCATAAATGTGTACTCACGTGGCACACTTTGAATTACAAATTAATAAACTTCACCTTTGACCAATGAGTTTGCATTTAATTACGATACTTTTAACTCGAATACGGCTGTGAAATTGTTTCCATACTTCAGAAAACTGATTACAGCCAAATCGGGGGTTACCGTTGGTTCATTGAGTAATAATCTGTTATGTAATTTAATTCTCATGTCACTTGTTTCTCACGTTGAACTCCGAAAGTATCTAACTGATTTTCACGTTTTACTGGCGTGCCTAAGATAGGACAGTTTTTATCACGCATTTTTTTTAAATAAATAAAACAAATTAATAAAGCACGATAGCAGAATTTAATGCAATGGCAGAGTCAAACCTGCTATACCAAATCAGATGTCATGAAGAATTTCAAAAAAAGAAATTTTTCTTCTGATTCTGCGTTTCGTACGGAGAGTGCAGAAACTTATTCTCATTGCGTTTGTTTCTTCTTATGATTCATTACCCTCCTAAAGACTACGTAGGTCTATAACCACTGTGTATCGATTGTGTTTTTGGGAAACTACATGAATCGTACATATATTTTTGAAAAAACCCATTGGTACGCCTGCCACATGGGGATCGAACTCGGGTCTCCTGACTCCAATTCCGATCACCCAACTATGGTTACTATGGTATCGTATATATATCGTGACTAAAAAAAGCTGTTGGTGTGGAATAAAATTTTATTAACAATATCATAAATAAACATTGGATAGAGATAAAATAAAACTAGTGTGCAACTTTGTATAGTTAATTATAAGTCGTACCATGTGCGCACCCGTACTGTAAAATTTGAAATCAGAGCAGATGTATACGTGGATGTCACTACTTAAAAGGAAATTCTGGATGCTTTTCCATGCCTGGAAAGAATGCAAAGTCACAAATTCTTCCTTCCTTCCCTCGGTCAAGTGCGGATAGCTCATTCATTTCATTTTCTGTGAGTTCGAAGTCCCAGACGGAGATGTTCTGAAAGGTAAATGTAAATTTTTAAAAAAAATATTTTCTCATATATTTATTCGACTAATACCAGCAAACAATCCGTCACGGGTAGCAGCGTGTAAAGTGCGAGATGTCTAGTACTGCGACCACCAATTCGGTTGCCAAGCGTGGCAATCATGACAAATCCCTCTTAAGCAAGATACCTATGCCCTGCAGTGAAATTTTACAGGCAGTTAAATAAAAAATTAAGAAAAATACTAATAAAGCGTCATCTATTTACGCTGAGCAAAGATTGGTCGTCCGAATTCTATTTCATATGTCAAGTATTCCTTTTTTTCATGTTCACTATAAAGGATAAAAATACATTATATTTTTAAAAACATCCATAAAAAAAATATAAAGATTTTGGACGCTATTACTTTGTTTACTTTGAATTTACAAACTAATGTACAAATTATATTATTGTAAATTTTTATTAGCATAGAGATTTGCGATAGTTGATAGGATCAAGACCAGCTCTACCAAGATTCGGCTATTGTGTAAACTTATTGTAGGATTAAGGACAATAGGGATTTTTTAGACGTACAAAATACCAAATGCTACTTAATTGTGTTGTAATATGTCTTATTAAGTGTTTGTATATTTTTATTGACTTATACAAACACTTAATAAGCCGGGTTAATGAATCGGAGACTTATTTTTACACTCATCTTTCGTACACGACATAAAGACGGTGATGGGCTCACCACTTGTCACGTGGTCCCGAAAATATCTTCGGTGGAAGGTAGATCGAAGGGACTTAATTGTCTAGACTAGACCTCTGTCTACCCCTGTATTGGGAATTGCGTGAAGATATATATTTTTGTTATATTTCGTACGTGTGAATTGCCTGTAGTTGGCACTAGCATTTTACTCGTTTGCATGTTCAATACTTGTGCGCCTGCGCCACGGCTGCCCAAACGACCCATAGCCGGTGTAGCAGCGTCCTGACCATTCCATTGCTAGGATACTGTTGATAAGAAGTAGTAACCTGCTTGATCCGCATTGGATTGGTACTCTTCGGTATAGCGGCGACCCCACTCTGCAGCAAATGTCTCAGGAGCACTTGAGCCGGAGTGCGGTCATGTGCCTTTGCAATTTTGGTTACAGCTGGCAATTGCAGAAGGTCAGGATATTCGCGGCTGAAAAAAAAGTCGATGATTTATATTTATTTGACATCCTATTATATTTACTAGTGCGATTTCACTATTGGCCATTTTTTTTTAAAGTCTGAGACTGCTTACGTTGATTTAATTGTTTACGAGTGGCTTGGAGCATCTGAACATTTGGAAACCCTGATAGTGGCTTCCTACATAATGTAAATAGTCATATTTATTTACAAGAATTATAAATATCAGCCGACTCGACAGGCAAGTCGGCTGTGACTCTGCCTTCGAAGCTAAAGTTACGAAGTTGCGGGTTCGAATCCCGCTAGAGGCAAATGTTTGTGTAATTAATGATTGTACTGGAGTCATGAATTTTAATTTGTACATATGGATATGCATCTATGTATATGTATAAGTAAAGATATTGTACCGTTAGCTTGGACATTTAGACGGCGATGGGCCACCTGTCACGATGTCCCAAAAATAACCTTCAGTAAAAAAAGAAAAAGAAGATCGAAAAGATTACACAGTCTAGTCCTCTGCCTACCCCACTATGGAAAACTGGATAAAGACAAAAAATAAATATAATATTTATGCACCTTCGCCGTACAGATTCCTATACATACATGCAAAAATCAGGGTGTCCATATGTTCAGATGCTCCAAGCCACTAGTAAACAATTAAATCAACGTAAGCAGTCGCAGACTCTTTAAACAAATGGCCAATAATGAAACCGCACTTGTAAATATAATAGGATACCGCGGTATTGGGAATGGCGTGAAGATATTTTTTTTAAGTAATGTAGTGATTATTTATACACATTTTGTACCCAGTTTTGGCAGCCAAAGCATCAGCGAGAGCTTTAGACCCAAGAGGCGAGTAAGCCACCACGGGTACACCGAGCTCCTTGGCGGCAGCAATCATTGGCCGTTGCTGGCATAATAGGTGTACTTCTATCTGCAGGCAAGCCGGCTTCTCGACGGCACTGAGACGCTTCAGTTGCTCTTCATTTACATTTGAGACACCTACGTTACGGACACGACCCGACTCCTTTAACTTTAAAATTGCCTGGAAATTAAAGGAATTTCATAATAGTCGACAGCTGTGCATAGATAAGTCAAAATATCCCGTAAAAAACACACGGCATAAGAGTCACCAAAGAGCTGAGTCAAAACTTCAAACTTGGTATGTAGATTGATGACTGCCGTACAGACACCCACAGAGTATATTTACATGTCATACACCTCGTACTTCAGACGCTGCTGCCCATCACTCTCATGGCCCATCCTCGTTACTGAAGTCTATTAAGTTTTGTTTGCTTTTGTCGAAGATAATATTTCTGCATCAGTCGAACCCATTTTTATTTCTAAGAACGTCATCGAACCCTCTCACGTCATCGAAAGTGGACGGGCTGTGCCGAGCAGTGGACTTTACATGCATTGACGTATATATGTTATCTATAACACTTTAATTTGTTCTCGAACTTTCTAGTTTACTCTGCAATTTATCCGTTGTTGAGTTAGAACTACAAGAAGACTGCTAATTAATTTTGGCCAAGATTTTGCTAATTTTTTTTAGTATTAGAATTATGGCCCAGCCCAAAACCATTGTTTTAATTTCATTTTGTAGCATTTATTAAATTTCTTTAATGAAAAACTTGTTTTTAAGAGGCGTAGTATTAGCGTAAGAATATGCAAATCCTTTACATATCTCGAGTTTTGTAAGAGACGACTAAGGGAAATACCTAGTATAGGGATAACCATCTCGAAAACTACTAGACTAAAACTCTATACACCAGTGACGGGTAGCAGCGTCCAAATTGCAAGGTACCTGGTATTGCGATCAGCAATCCGCTTGCCAAGCGACTTTTACAGGCCGTTATGAATAATTCAAAACAGACGACGTATAACGAAGTTAGTAAATAAAAAGATTACAATCAGAAGCACAGGTGATTTATTATAAATAATTGCTATGAAGCATCAATTCTTTCATTATGATAAAAAAAATAAAATGTGAGAAAATACTTCCATAGATACATTAATCTGATGATCCAAAAGCTGAGTTCTATTTTAATTTATACCGGATTATGTTACAATTTTTTAAACATTAGGATGAAGTTGGTATAATTGTGAGAAATTATTCTAAATGTGTAAAAGTAGCTTATATAAAGTAGCTTAAAAGTAGCGTTATATTTAAATTTTATTCTTTTCTCACTAAAATTTCACCAGGGCCGCATATTTTATTTCGAGGTCGGTCGGAGATAACGGGGCGATTGTTTCTGTCTGTATCAGACGTGTCTTTGATTTTAAATGGCTTTTCTTGTGTTTTTTCCTTCAAGTTGTCATTACAAGAGATTGTTTTTGCATCAGTTTGGCTAAACTGCTTAGGCACATGAAGAACTAAGACATTGTTTTTTCTTACTCTCTTACAAGCTTTAGAGTTTGAATGTCTGAATTTACGTAATAAATTGTACATAAATACTTGAACGAAATTTGGTTGTTTATCCTGAAAACACCGTCGCCACTTTAAATTGAACATGCTGTCTATCGAAGACAACTCAGATATAGATCTCGTTAACATGTGTGAGATAATTTCCAAGCTATGGTTAGAATTTAAGCTGTATTGACACCCGAAATCGACGGAATTGGTAGTAACAGTATTAATTTTGTGTATAACTGGTTCAGGCCGAAAATGTTTAGCCGTTCTACATTTGTTATTTAACGATAAGAGTCCTCCACTAAGTGTAGTCATAAAATTTTCTTTATGTTTAGGTTTAAAAAGTGAATTAGTAATAATTTTATTTTTTACTATTTTAATCCTTTTGCATAATGAATGTTTTAAAGAAAATTCCAACGAATCTACTGTACATTTCGTTGTAGTAGTAGCATATTCATGCCTACTCTTCCTCTGACAACAAATATTTTTGGCTATAAACCCTCTGTTCAATGTTACATCATTGGTGCGAGTAGGAGCAGCATCAAAATTGGTCCTCATAAAATCTCTCGAATGCATTATTAGTTACTGCGCTTTTCTTTGATTCCTCTGATGCGAATTTAAATTTTACAATGCAGTAGGGCACGTCAGATATTATCTCATTTTCTATGTATTGCATATTTTTACATTCATTGTCACTTTGTTGGTGTTTAACTTTTCTTGAAATTGTATAGTACTTTACTAAAGTGTCAGCCATGACAACATCTTCGATTTTGAATCCAAGCGCAACTGCATAAATATTTAAGATGTTTTAAAAAACGTTTGAACTTATTCTCGCAACAACGCGAACGTCGCACTGGGGCGCATCCGGTTGTTTGGCGCTTGCCCCATTTTGGAGCTTTTAACATAATACCTGATTATTAAAATAAACCCATACAAACATTCTAATGTAAAATTAAAAACGGCCGAAGCATATTTTGACGAACATAATAACACTTTATTTTTTACATCTCACACATTTTGCTGAAGATTTAGAAGCCTGCTATCAAAGAATACTTGAATATTTGTATCATAGACTAATGTTATTACCACAGAATTGCAAAATAGCAAATAACAAATATTTTTGATAGATTAAACGAAAAGGATCTAAATAATACGCTCTTTTGTCGCCAGGTGAGCACACTGTTTATTACAGTCCGAGCGATATGGCGACATGGATAAAGTCCGAATGGTAGTACGGAATACTTAATGGTATAGGTAGTAGTGGTAAAACGTGAACTTTTTTCACAATCGCTTCACTCTAAAGATAGTGTTAATTTTATTTATGAATACGCGACACTGCACTTTATTTCATGACATTTTGCGTGATATAATAGTTAATGAAAATAAGATTTTAATAAAGAAATTCTCTGATAGCTTATAGGTGCGTCAAATGAGAAATTATAATTTTCTATTTGAAGTTAAATGATCCATTCTAAATTCCTTGTTTTGGTGGGTGAGTATGGCTAACTACGTGTATGAATAGATATGACATTCGCAGAGATAAGGAGGTCAGTCTCATATCGACGGATATTCTGATGTGCTTCACCTAAGCTGCATGTCGACAAATACTTACTCTTACTCTTAAGGCTAGGCCACGGGAACTTTTTTCGACGAAAGATAATATGTTTTTAATTTTTTTACTTCCTCTAGCCTACTTAGACCACACTCCGCGTAGATATTGATCCTAGGGTGAGGACGCATCTTCTCTATCTGCCTCCTGGTTAGACAGTCGTAATAGTACTATAGTCTACCTTCACCTATGCTCAAGGCCAACAGATCAGACGAACCTTGGGCTTATAACAAATACTCATAAGTTTATTCTGTTTCTCTCGTTGGAATATGGCATTGCCTTACTCGTGGGAGGGTTTGTCATAATCGCTAGCGCATTGGAAATAGCGCAGTACCAGATACCTTGCACTTTAGACCCTGGCAGCGACACCGATGTACTTATTTTAACCTGGTCTTTTTCGTGATGGTTTATACCCTAGTGATTATATTCTCTTTGGTTATCTCGATATCTGTCGGTTATAGTTGATAGCGTCAAGGCTTTTCTCTTTTTTTTTCTTAGTTGTCTCTCTGTCCACTCCTGCATTGGGAATTGCATGAAGTAATTTCAACCATCACCGACTTATTTGTTAGAGTAAAGTAGTCAATGTTGTTAATGGTATACTTATATGTATGAAGTTTTAAACATACAATCTCTAAAATACAGTGTGCAATGCCCCGCTATTACATACGCGCTTAGGAAGAAGAGCAACAGCCTCCATAGACAGGTATTTATATTTGCACAACGGATGCACAACAGATATAGATAAAGGTAATTGTTACAATTGCTGTGATCAATAAATGCAAAATATGTCAAAAATTTTATGTGAAATTGTCAATGGTTTTTTGTTACTCAAAAATTATATTCAGTAATTAGAAGCTATCAAAAACTAATAGAATTAAGACAAGGCTTTAAAAGGGTTCAAAAGATGAAAGTAAAAGGATACTTTGTTAAAATGAAAAAAGAAACACATACAGTGAATTAATGAATAAATTTAAAATTTATTAGCTTTGCTTCCTTCTTTTTTATAATTTTTAATTATTAAAATATCAACCTTTATATATTAATATTTTTATGTATCATTTAGAACGAAAAAAGGAGACTATATTTTTATATGTGTTACAAAATATTACTTTGAATACTTTTGTATAAGCACGTAAGCTCTTCTTTGTATTCAACTTTTGGTTGAGATTTTTCATATTCATAAGTGTGGTATCTAAATTAATGGAAGCATCCTCATTATAATTAGTCTGTCTCGATAAATCAATACTTTCCAGAGAATTTTCAACTCCATTAATTTGATACTCGTTTTCAATCACATCATCGCCTCCAGTGCAACATGGGCACAGATATTTCGGCGCAAATACATGACATATTCTTTTTTTTCTGGAGAAACGACGACCAGGAGGATTCTTCACAACAGCAGCTACTGAAGTAGCAATAATTTGGGACGGTGTTTCATGTTTCATGTGACTTAATTTATTTGTTTGTCCTTTTAGGTTAATATTTGCGCTGACCGGATCAAGTCTATGTTCCAACATTCTTTGGTCAATTTTTGCTTTCCTTAATGAAGTAGGTGATCTATATACTTTTGTCCAAGAGAAATGATTGTAAAATTCTGTACTCTTCCTTCTAATATCCTTCGCATTTTGATCCCCGTCTGAACCAGTTTTACACTGTTTATTATTTTTCAAATTTTTAGGAAAGGAACACGGCTTGTATACAAATTCGTTTTTAAATGTATCTATGAAACCATTAGTCATGTCTTCAGTACGATTCAAAAGAAAAGGCACTCCCATTATTTAAGTGGAGCTGCAATTATGTCAAGGGAAATGTTCACGGGATTCATTTCATTTATGTAAAGTGACATGAAGTTCACGACGTACAAACCTTCATCTTCATAAGTTTAAATTTATCAACTTTTAAGAATAAAAATAAAAACAGTGTGATGATTGAAAAAATAAATTTTTACAAAATAATTTTACCAACGTCAAAGTCAAAAATACTCTTTGGATATTAAAACACAGAGTACATTAATACTTATCTGAAGCACTAAAAGAGAAAATAGTAAAGAGTATAAATATTACATCGTAGTATAGGAATATAGTTTATATTCCACAGTCGAATGACGAATGTTGAACCAATAAGTTTCGCAGATTATGTGCGATTTGTATCGTTGAATGAACACTAAAATGGCGATAGGCTACCTGTCACGTTGCCCTAAATAAGAAAAAATATCTTCACGCAATTCCCAATACAGGGGTAGACAGAGGTCTAGTCTAGACAATTAAGTCCCTTCGACCCACCTTCCACTTTTCGAAGATATTTTCAGAACAACGTGACAGGTGGTGAGCCCGTCGGCGTCTTTATGTCTAAGCCAACGATATAATTCGTACAAAGGTTGGTACCAACTGGGGATCGAACTCGGGTCTATCGAGTCTATAGACCCGAGTTCGATCGAATATTATAAATAAATAAGCTTCGATGAAATTTGGATCCAAAGGTTAGCCCTTTGTTATTGTTTTTTAGAGCTTTGTTGTAATTAATCTTTAAATTGTATTAGCTTTCAGCCTAGTGAAGAAAAACGTAAATATTTTGATCAATTTTGCCGTACTGCTGTGGCACTCTATTCGCTTAATTATGAAAATGACTCCAGTATAGATTTGTAATTGGATAGAGGGTTGGATAGATTTGTAATTTCTACATTACATTATTAATACATAGTTTTAGGTTTAACTTTACGTTTAAGTTATACCGACTTCAGGGTTCAGCTATGCTGGGTATATGGTGCGAATTCGTTGCACTACCGCTAACAAAAATGTAATATTGTAAAACATTCGACGTTTGTTAGCACAGTAATAGTCCACATGTCACAGTTCCCCTTTCCTGTCACAATTCCATTTACAGTCTGGGTATCGCCTGAGTCAGTATTTCACACTTCTATACATCTGCTACAACAACTAAGCAGTCCATACAACTGTTCTGCTCAGGTTTAAAAATTATAGAGAGCGTGTTATGAGACATTACTCATCTGTCCTTGTCTTATTAACACTCGTTTTCAGATGCAGAAATGAAGAAATAATTTAGGAATAGCTTTAGACCTACCTTCCAAACCCCAATCAAATCTGTAGTGTGATCCACTTTCATAGTCCCATCAGGGTTCTTAGGATGCAGATCACCGGGAACATGCTCGAACGCGAAGGGAGTATGCATTAGATACAAGTCAATATAATCTACACCAAGATCACGGAATGAGGCTTCGAAGTACTCTGGCACCAATTCTGGTCTGTTCCCTAAAAGTAAACGGACAATATTAAAGAAAAAAAGGAATTAGTGAATACAGGTTACGCTTTAGAGTTTTAGTAGACTTATGGCAGACTTAAAGGTCTTCTCTGCCTAGTAGTCGTCTGGGTCAGTACTACACTATTACCAATATCTGCTGCCAAACAGCAGTAAATATTTTCATGGTACAGAAAGCCGGAGCCAATTACGGGCTTAGGGTAGGGGCATTCATTCTTAGTCTTCGAAATTGATAACGTATTAACGTATGGTTAGATACGTTTGTTTAAAGTTGGTAGCAGATATGCATAGGATTCAGTAGTCGCTTATCAGGTGTGTAGTATCTCAATTTTCACTCCACTCCACTAAAACAAATACGTAACTAAAACTAATCCAAAAAGTATATTTTTTCTTCAAGACAATATTAATTTTCATCACAATTAAAATTAAAAATCGCAACAACTTTCAAGTATAGCAGAGTTAGAGTTAAAATGTTTGATTTTTAATTTTTTTACCAAATTAATCATACGAAATTGAAGTAACATACATGACCTATCAAGGGAATTCCATTTAATTATTTGAATAAAAAACAGAGCTGAATTTCAAAGTTATTCAACTATAAATAGGGTGCAGTAGTTCAACCATTCATGAAGTATGTAAGCACCATTGCGAAAAAGCCATATCAGATGAAAGAGATGTCAGATGATAGAATAGAGTAATACTGTAGTCAAGGCTCGTGATATTGGATAGGTTCGGCCCTTGTCACTGGCACGACACAATTATTTAATAATAATTTACTTCAATTCTAATTTTTTTTTTCATATAACTTTATGGAACTCCTATGTTCGGCGGTGGAGTTTTGTGAGGAGGCAATGAAGATAGAGTTATTTAATGCAGAAATAATAACAATAATTGATATAATACTTTTCAGTCAGTAACTTAAGCTACCAGATAATATATTTTATTAGTTTAAACTAGGTGCGTTCTGCTCGTTCAAGGTTTAATTTAAATGTTTAAATGTGCTCGTTAAATGTTTAAATATGTAAAAATGTAAGGAAATGAAAAGAAAGAACAGTATTTTACATAATCTATTAGTGATAAAATGCCATTGTAAGAAACCCATATATTATAATTTAACCGAAATTCTGGTTCTGACGAAATTCTCATACGTTTCCGGTAAATTTTCCATAAAAAATCTGTCATACAAGCCGGACACAACATCATCTACATCGGTCGTGCCGCGGTTAATTGTTATTTATATTAACTATAGTTAGTTTATCACTTTTTGTACCCCTGTAACACTAACGTGACTAAAATTCAAGTAAATTTTAACATTAAAATAAAATAAACAAGTAAAATTTTAGACGTTAAAATATTGACTTGTTGCGATTTTTACTATTACTACTTTAAAAGTTAGTCTATCGTTGAACGATTACGTGGTCGAGTAATTTTTTTTAAACATTACGTACATTATCCTGGCCATACCAATGTCTTAGAAGCTAGATTTTATAAGATATACATACATTTACATATAACACGAGTTCAAAGACTATTTGCCCCTGGAATTTTACCTTCGCATATTTCGACCCCTTCTTCGAAGGCGGAGTCACTACCAACTGGGCTATTAGAGCGACATTTATTTAAAAAACCTTTAAAGAGTATATAATAGGTTTTTGTTTACTCGTTCGTACCTCCAGGCGGTAACTTGGTCACAACAAATAGCTCTTTCCTTCTAGAAGGATCTCCATTAATCCACCGTTGTAATGCACGCCCTATTGCCGCTTCGTTCTCGTAGGCGCGAGCAGTGTCAAAATGACGGTAGCCAGCTGTTAAGGCAGCTTCTACTGCTTTCTCTAATACCTCGTCTGAAGACTGAATTAAAAAATCATATTAGAGAAGTCCGAATAAAAAATATTCCACTTTGTTATGAATTCATCACTTTACTTTCTAGCAGTAATAAATTGTTAATATATTAAATGTAAAAATATCTTCACGCAATTCCCAATACAGGGGTCTAGTCTAGACAATTAAGTCCCTTGGATCCACCTTCCACCGAAGATATTTTCGGGACAACGTGACTGGTGGTGAGCTTGTCGCCTTCTTTATGTCTACGCCAACAATATATAATTCGAACATAAGTTTTTGAAAAACTCATTGGTACGTGCCTGCGAGCCTCTAAAATACCGAAATCCAGAAATCGTGCCGCCAGAAATTCCAACCGGCCAACCACTGGGCTATCGTTAATTTAATGTATTAAATGTGAATTTTAAATACGGATAGTAGTGGTAGTCTAGTGGTCAGGGTGCATGCTTTAGAAAGAAATTAGATCCCGATTCGGTTCTCGAACCGACACCACTAAAATTATTAATAACAAGGAACACATTTCGAGGAAACCTACTTGACTTTCATGGAGCGGAATAGTGTTCAAAAGGAATAGGAAACAAATATTCTAAAATCAGGAAAGGATACTTCCTTACGACCTAATTTTGATTACAGCGATGGTAAATGCAGAGTAACGTTGAGAATAGAAACATCGCCCCGTCGTAAACTCAGGAAAAATACTTCATTGAGGAAATGCTGACCTTGGCAATAATTTTAAATTACGTTATCTTTGATATAATATCTAACCTTTTTTTGTAAATATGTAAGACATAACAATCTTTCGTTCGTTGTCATCGGTATCGGTTTTTGATTACATCCTCTTTCATATTCAAGCAATGTGTTTCAAAGAGAATTTGAATATAATATTACGTGCAAAGAGAATATCGACATCTTTCATATCTTCATTTGTACTATACGTCAAATCGTTTGTATTTACTAGTATACTAAACAGACAATTTAAGACTATGCAAAAAGTAAATACTATAAAAAGATATTAGAGATAAACAATGCAAGTTAAACAAGTATTCAATGTATCTTTGTAAACATTTAAGTGAAGCAATTTCGTTTCTTTTCTCTTAATTGAAACTTTAGCCGATATAGATTTTCTGGTCTAGTCTTCGTCGAATATGAATTGCAATAGTAATATCATAAAAGACAAAATAAGCTCAGTTGAGAGTAATCCTTGTCATGCTTCCACTTCAAGGGGATTGTCGCCATCTTATGAAGATTGCGAAGGAACTGAGTCTTACTCTTACTGCAGTGGTGGATGGTCACATTCCTCTGATCATGTATATAACACAGAGACCTGTCAGCGGCCGTTCTTCATTGCAGATTCATCCAACAAACTTCACAAGTCGAAATGGGACGCTATAAAGAACTGTTTCAAACGGTACATCAAGTTGAAAAAAAATGAATGTACAAAGTATAGCTCAAAAATGCATAATCGAGTGTGTTACAAAGAGAATAAAGAAGGCAATATTTGCATTCAGTTACAATTGGAATCAAAACAGTCTCTTAAAGTAGAACAAAAATAACCTATTTGATATCTTTTTAATGTTGTTTGCACTTTAGTCTACCAATTTATATTATTATTAGCTTAACTAATAGTAAGGTTACAAGCTGGTATTGGCGTCAGAATTAATCATGGCCGATGGCGGGATAGTGATGTTCGTTGTAGAACCTTCCTTATAAGGAATATAAGAAAATATAAGAGAGGCATATGTCCTGACTATTTCAATAAATCCTTTTAATTTAAACTATGTATCAACCTTTGCTTAAATGTCTACAGTAGCTGAGCTCGCCTCTGCTGATGGAACAAGTGAAGCCGGCCATGTTCTGCTTAAATTATAACTAATTAAAGCTAACCAATCACCAGCACCAGTAATTGCCTATTCGCGATTTTCTTCCAGCTTTTATTACACTAGCACTTTCATCTCGGTACGTCTTAAAATTAAACTTTCCGATAACGACAACAAAAGTTAAAAGAACCAATTCATATTAAAAACGAAATTGCAGCCTTCAAAATGAAGAATACAGAACAAATTTCTTTGCTAAACTTGCTGTTTTTAAATTTATGTGAAGTATTCTATGACGCACTTATATTACTTATTTCTCGCATAGGCAAACGCATACCCCTTCAAGATGGATCAAAGGCCTGCACTATGTCGCGGAGAGTTGATGGATGCAGACGGCACATAACTCTTCGTGTAGCAATCTTAGGGGGAAGTTGATGTTCAGCAGTATACTTCTGATTGGCTGTTATGATGATTATATTGATTAAACACTTCTTACTGAAATGCTTGAAATCGATGCCAAGTGTTGATAAATTTGTATAACTTGACATAAAAATTACAGATATTTTATGATAGCTTTTCTATTACAGTTACAATATATTAACACCGCCTTCAAGTACTGATGTACTTGAAGGCGGCTAAGAAGTGCTTATTACAATATTTTATTTAAATTAATAAGTAATAAGTGTAGCTAGGCAAGTTATTTTATATTCTTATTGGAGCCGGTTAAATTTTTCTTTAAAGAGATTTTTTTCCATTTTTAGTTCAAAAAAACGTAAGTCCGAGTGGTGAATTTGATAAAACTTTGAGGAGGGAGGCACGTATCCAGTATTAGGTGAAACCGATAATAAAACGATTTGCGTAAATCTTGTCATCAGTCGGAGAAAATTATTAAACGCTCAATTTGTCCTCTATCGTCCAATATCTATATATATGATGACTTATGGACCACACCATATACCAATAATATAAGGCAATGAAACCAAACTGGAGGAAAAGAAAGAAAAACAATTTACGAAATCGGTTTACATATAACTAAGTAATGATGTAACTATCAAACATTAAACAAAAAAGAACATGCAACCGAATTCATAACCTCCTCCTTTTTTGTAGTCGCTAAAACAAGCTTCAAAAATTTATTAGCTATTTTTATTGCACAGAAATTAAATTTAAGTGGCAGTATCAAAAAATTCTACAATCGCTGTCAATCAAGGGTACAAAAATTATAAGATAACTCGCCGATATTTAGCAGCTATTTAAAAATGTAAAACCTATCTGATTTTTGTTTTAAAAAAGGAGTATTATAATATATTTATATATGAATAATTTTATGGAGTTATTAAATGGTAGTTACCTGCCAAGTTCCAAAACCAATTCGCGGCATCCGATCACCTCCGGACAGTGTAAAATATTCCGGAATAGACATGTTTGTACGAACAATTACAAAATATTTTTTTACTATTGTTATCTGTATTTGTGTGTAATGATCTGCGAATAAAAACACAATAAGCAAGAGGCCAAGCTCCACACAAACAACCAACGCTTGCGCCACAACAGCCTCTACAGGCTCGATTAGACGCTACAGTTACCATGAATTTTGTTTCACTTGACTAAGGCTCTAATAAAATATGTTATTTTTAAATTTACTATTGAAACCGTTATTTATCTAAATATATAAACTCATTGTTCTATTTTTTCGACTAACGTTATCACAAATACTGTTTGAATTCTTAAAAAAATATCTTCACGCCATTCTCAATACAAGGGTAGACAGAGTTTTAAACAATTAAGTCGTTTCGATCCGCTTTCCTAAGAAGATATTTTTGGGACAAAGTGACAGGTGGCTAGCTCAAAGCTGTCGCAATGTCCAAGGCAACTATATAATTCTTACATAAGTTTTTGAAAAAATCCATTGGTATGCCACCTGGGGATCTAACTCGGGTGTCTGGAAATTCCGACCACCCTAACAATCGGCTATCATGACTCATTTCAATTATTAAATAAGTACATTACAATACTGTGTGTATTCAGCCGTTATTACGAAAGAAATACTTAAGGTTAATAGTATCTTGAATATCAATGAAGCTAAATGTTTCCTTATCTTCACCGAAGTGAACCTCAACAGCCAACATAAGACAATTTAAAGTGTGATATGTAATGTAAAATTCTGATTAAAATAAATTTTATATCAGCCCAAATTTTATTAATTGCCCATAGTACGTATTTAACTATTTTAACCTATTTATATTATTGTCAAAAGAGTAAATACCGTGTTTTAAAGAGTATGTCCCACATAAATTCAAAACATGGCCGCATTATTCTCCACAAATGCCGGGTACCGCTAGTCGCCTGCCTTCTGGTTTTCGTTCATGAACTCCGTTAACTGTTTGCTCGCACTCGCATCAGACAGAAATTTATAAATTATAAACTTGCTTATAAACTTGCTTAGTTGCAATGCATGATATAAATATATTAAAAAAAGCTATCTAGTATAAGTTTATAGAACAAAATATGCACACTTACTAAATAGGTATCTCTTTACCTTGATATCTTTGTACCTCAGATTCTGCTACTAATCATCATACTGCATTCCAATATATTTATTAATTATTTGTAAGAAGAATAATAATGAAATGATAATAATGATCGGTATTTCAGGTTTAGTCGGTTAATTAAAAGATACATAGATTGCTACAAATATATCAAGCACAT
Source organism: Sericinus montela (assembly GCA_029286605.1). NCBI lineage: Eukaryota > Metazoa > Arthropoda > Insecta > Lepidoptera > Papilionidae > Sericinus > Sericinus montela. Next base: position 313,656 of record JAGSMR010000007.1, on the reverse strand, counting down.
AACACTGTTGGAGAAACTAACTAAACTAAACTAACGCTGTAGATAAAGCGATAAAATTTAATGGCCTTCAAAAACAATACGAAGTAAAGAATAACTATCTTAGCTAAACTTATTTATAAATTTGAATATTGTAATAATAGCCGAATGGTTGGGTGGTCAGAATTTCGAGTCAAGATTCGATCCCCAGGTGACAGGCTCGTACCAATGGGTTTTTCAAAAACTTACGTACGAATTTTATCGTTGGCTTGGACATAAAGACGGCGACGGGCTATCAGAGGATATTTTTCGTGACAACGTGACAGGTAGTGAATCTGTCACGTTGTCACGAAAAATTTCTTCGGTGGAAGGTGGGTCGAAGGGTCTTAATTCTCAAGACTAGACCTCTGTCTACCCCTGTATTGGGAGTTGCGTGAAGATATTTTTTTTATTTTTGTAATAATAAAAACTACTTTTTGATGAGCTTAAAGTCGGCGTCAAATATAGACAAATTTATATTATATGAATTTTACATGTATATTCATTTTAATATATATGTTTGGTTATAATTAATCATTGATATATTTAGAGAGTTGAGTTTGAGTTGAGTAAAGAAAACCGTGAGTACGGGAACGGAGTAAATATAATTATACTTTGAGGGCACCGTTGTAAAGTCTTGATGATGAAATTCAGTGATTATTATAACATGCGAAAACCCTACTTAATCATTCAGTGGAAACCACGAAACACCTATTACGTTTCCTATCATCCAATACCTAAGTATCGGGCAGTTGCTGTGGACAAATCGTATATTACGACCGAACTCATAACCCTTAAGGTGTACAATGGCTTCTATCTACAGATCAGAGTCCTACATGTGTCCCCTAGACGCAAACAACAGAATAACAGATGAAATACTTAAAATTCTTTCAAAATTTGAGGGATTTTCTTGGGTTTGAGTCATCAGATCATGATGTGGTGACTTTGGGCACTAACTAGAAGTAAACCTTTTTACACAAAAAAGCAATTTCGTACTTTGTTTTCATATGACGGAGTTAGAAGATCACAAACATTAAAGAAACCGACCCACCGATTTGAGAACCTCCACTTTTTTTTGTGAAATCGGTTGATAAGCGATTGCTAGTAATTATATGCTGAATAATGATTGGCTGGGTGAACGTATAACTTAAACCTTGAAGTTTAATAACTTAGAGGACATTGAAAAATGCGATGAAAGTTGTTAACGTTTATGATCATGTCTAAGGCTCAACTGTCAACTAAGGCAAGCAGCTGCAACTAAGATAAAAAATATTTAGTGTACTATGTAGTAAATCGTTTCTGTTACATTAAACACATACAATGTTAGACCACTTGCACGCTTTTGAAAAGTTTACTGTATTGTGGTTAAACATTCTAAGTACAATAAAATAATGTGCCACTTGAAAATTGCGTATAATGTGAATTCGTTTATCGGTCGGTGACATCTTTGATGAATGATAAGTGGGGTAGTTTGAGTTGCAACGTTATTAAAGCAAAATGGGAAATTAACTTGCCTTTAACTATCGCATAGTTGTTAGATTTGCGGCGTTTTCGTGGTAATAATAACAAATGTTTTGAATCGTATGTTTTTTCATGTCCTAATAGATTTATGAGTGATTGGTTACTTACGCTGGTACCATTACCTTACCATTAATAGAGCTATCTAGTCGTGTAGTAAAGGCGTAAGAATAAACTACGCCTTTTCTTTCTATAATTGTCATAAGAGGTAACTAAGAGAAATATGGACAAATAATAACAGACAGATGACGAGCAGGAGCGCCGAGAGTGTACGGTGTTTACCGCGATCGTCAAACCGGCAACTGCAAAAACCTTTGTATAATACGGAAAATTCTCTTTAAAACAGAGGTTTGTATTTAATTATTACCATTCAACAAAACGTATAGAGAGCCTGTGCTATGTTAAGCGGCTATAAGGCATCTATCTTTGTCTTTGGAGGTCACAACGTATTTGTAACAAATTTTTTTTATATGGTTTCCATATGTCTATGAGCTGCAGAGCCACTTGCCATCAGAAGGAATATTTGCTAGACTTTCATCATAGCCCTATTAAAAAAATTATTTGATTATGTTATCTATTATATAACACAGCAGCTTTAACAAGCAGATTATCACCAATCAAATTACAATTTCATTTTACCACGTATTATGTTACATTCAATAACGGCTTCAACAATAGAAACATAATACATGTAACAAATTAATTTTCCCACATGCCCTTATACTAATAACATCCTTTTGTGTGCAAACAGTATCTATTTCTTATTTAAGACGAGATGCGTATGAATGATCCGGCGTCACAACATTTGAAAGCTTATTGGTGCGTACTCCCCATTGATTGCGGTGTATGTGATAACATCTATAGTAATTGTAAGGGTCCCATCCCTTGTTACTCTTGGGATTCTAGGAGGCGGAGCTTAGATATGTCCCACCTCCCTTTGTCACAGAAAGTTTTAAAGTTAGGGAATGAGATATCTCGTTTTAAATGATTTGATACAGTTAAGGTTGATGGTTAAAGGTAGAATCATGGATTCGTCATCATTACATTCCGATTCGAAGTGCAGTTCCGACTTTAGTATTAAAAGGATTTTAGGTGAGAATACAGAGAGTGTTCGTGAGGATGCGTCAGCGCCAAGCTGGTTGTGTTGCACACGATATCGACCGCCGCGTTTACCAAGTAAACTGCAAAACCTTTGTATAATACGGAAAATTCTCTTTAAAACAGAGGTTTGTATTTAATTATTACCATTCAACAAAACGTATAGAGAGCCTGTGCTATGATAAGCGGCTATAAGGCATCTATCTTTGTCTTTGGAGGTCACAACATGTTGTAATATTTTTTTTTTATTTTTGTAATAATAAAAACTACTTTTGATGAGCTTAAAGTCGGCGTCAAATATAGACAAATTTATATTATATGAATTTTACATGTATATTCATTTTAATATATATGTTTGGTTATAATTAATCATTGATATATTTAGAGAGTTGAGTTTGAGTTGAGTAAAGAAAACCGTGAGTACGGGAACGGAGTAAATATAATTATACTTTGAGGCACCGTTTTAAAGTCTTGATGATGAAATTCAGTGATTATTATAACATGCGAAAACCCTACTTAATCATTCAGTGGAAACCACGAAACACCTATTACGTTTCCTATCATCCAATACCTAAGTATCGGGCAGTTGCTGTGGACAAATCGTATATTACGACCGAACTCATAACCCTTAAGGTGTACAATGGCTTCTATCTACAGATCAGAGTCCTACATGTGTCCCCTAGACGCAAACAACAGAATAACAGATGAAATACTTAAAATTCTTTCAAAATTTGAGGGATTTTCTTGGGTTTGAGTCATCAGATCATGATGTGGTGACTTTGGGCACTAACTAGAAGTAAACCTTTTTACACAAAAAAGCAATTTCGTACTTTGTTTTCATATGACGGAGTTAGAAGATCACAAACATTAAAGAAACCGACCCACCGATTTGAGAACCTCCACTTTTTTTTGTGAAATCGGTTGATAAGCGATTGCTAGTAATTATATGCTGAATAATGATTGGCTGGGTGAACGTATAACTTAAACCTTGAAGTTTAATAACTTAGAGGACATTGAAAAATGCGATGAAAGTTGTTAACGTTTATGATCATGTCTAAGGCTCAACTGTCAACTAAGGCAAGCAGCTGCAACTAAGATAAAAAATATTTAGTGTACTATGTAGTAAATCGTTTCTGTTACATTAAACACATACAATGTTAGACCACTTGCACGCTTTTGAAAAGTTTACTGTATTGTGGTTAAACATTCTAAGTACAATAAAATAATGTGCCACTTGAAAATTGCGTAAAAAATAAAGGATTTATTGCCAAAGTTTGCTGCGGCCTTCGCTGTGCGTTGGTGAAATCAGTCAGTCAAAACAGAAAATAATAGCATACTATAATAAATATACAGTAACGTATGTAATGAGCGCGTATATTGCTAGTTGTGACTATACAGGATATATTGAAGACGGTGCCAAGATTGAAACATAACCGTAAGGATACGAAGTCTTGCTCGACGGTGTTCCATTGTAATGAAAACATTGTATGTATATTATACAATGTTTTAAAATATACTATTAATGGATAAACATTTACATATATACTATTAATGGATAAACTATCAACCAATTAAGACATGTACAAGATTCAAATGATAAAAATATAACGGGTAAAAATACTTTGCGCCGAATCAAAGTAGATGAGATCAATTAGTTTAGTTAAGAAATTTATTTTGTTTAATTTTTTATGTTATTTTCGACGGCGGTTCAAAGTTTAAAAATCTTTATTTGATCAGAAGTCCCAAAATTGCTACAGTAATAGAGTCGTCGATACGTACAAATTTCAATAAGTAAAAATGTCTTCTAGCAATGAAAGGCAAACAACTAAAAATTAAAATAGTGATAATAAAATAGTGAAATAATTGGTAGTGTTTTAAATGAATAAAAATGCATTTAATAATATGTACAAATTAGTAAATCAACGAAAATATCTTCGGTGGAAGGTAGGTCAAAGGTACTTAATTGTCTAGACTAAGACCTCTATCTACCCCTGTATAGGGAATGGCGTGAAGATATATATAGAAAATTGCGTAAAAAAATAAAGGATTTATTGCCAAAGTTTGCTGCGGCCTTCGCTGTGCGTTGGTGAAATCAGTCAGTCAAAACAGAAAATAATAGCATACTATAATAAATATACAGTAACGTATGTAATGAGCGCGTATATTGCTAGTTGTGACTATACAGGATATATTGAAGACGGTGCCAAGATTGAAACATAACCGTAAGGATACGAAGTCTTGCTCGACGGTGTTCCATTGTAATGAAAACATTGTATGTATATTATACAATGTTTTAAAATATACTATTAATGGATAAACTATCAACCAATTAAGACATGTACAAGATTCAACTGATAAAAATATAACGGGTAAAAATACTTTGCGCCGAATCAAAGTAGATGAGATCAATTAGTTTAGTTAAGAAATTTATTTTGTTTAATTTTTTATGTTATTTTCGACGGCGGTTCAAAGTTTAAAAATCTTTATTTGATCAGAAGTCCCAAAATTGCTACAGTAATAGAGTCGTCGATACGTACAAATTTCAATAAGTAAAAATGTCTTCTAGCAATGAAAGGCAAACAACTAAAAATTAAAATAGTGATAATAAAATAGTGAAATAATTGGTAGTGTTTTAAATGAATAAAAATGCATTTAATAATATGTAACAAATTAATTTTCCCACATGCCCTTATACTAATAACATCCTTTTGTGTGCAAACAGTATCTATTTCTTATGTAAGACGAGATGCGTATGAATGATCCGGCGTCACAACATTTGAAAGCTTATTGGTGCGTACTCCCCATTGATTGCGGTGTATGTGATAACATCTATAGTAATTGTAAGGGTCCCATCCCTTGTTACTCTTGGGATTCTAGGAGGCGGAGCTTAGATATGTCCCACCTCCCTTTGTCACAGAAAGTTTTAAAGTTAGGGAATGAGATATCTCGTTTTAAATGATTTGATACAGTTAAGGTTGATGGTTAAAGGTAGAATCATGGATTCGTCATCATTACATTCCGATTCGAAGTGCAGTTCCGACTTTAGTATTAAAAGGATTTTAGGTGAGAATACAGAGAGTGTTCGTGAGGATGCGTCAGCGCCAAGCTGGTTGTGTTGCACACGATATCGACCGCCGCGTTTACCAAGTAAGAACCATATATTTAATGAGGATACTTTCTATGTGTCTGCTATGCTTTGTGGCAACACAACAAACAAAGTTAAAAAAGAATAAGCCTGTAAGAAAAGAACTACTTATTGTTGAAGGTAAAATGTTTTGAAAATGTCTATTCGTTTCTAACTAGATGTTTTATAGAAGTATTAAATTTCATGCTTCTCCGTTTGAATGTTACGAACATCCCTTAATCAGATTATTTCTTTAAAATTTTTATTTATAACTTTAATTAAAATATATTTATTTATTTATAATAATATAAAGCCACGATAGCCCCGTGGTTGGGTGATTGATTGACGGTTGGGTGGTAGGTAGTCTCGTATCAGAGTTTTATCAAATCTTATGTACGACTAGCTGCTTCCCGCGGCTTTGCCCGCAGTTTAACACTTAATGCGGAACCCTAATTATGTTTCTAAAATAAGGGTAGCCTGTGCTCTCCTTATAACATTAGCTAAAAAACGGTTTTTCAATATTAAAAACCGATACTCCAATTTTATTCATATGTTTAGATTTATATCGTCGAAATGGACATAAAGACCCACCACCTGTCACGTCATCGCAAAATAAACTCCGGTGAAATGTGGGTCAATTAACAACATTATCAAACGAATAGACTCCACTACACTACACATTTATACTAAACAATAAATACATAAATTTTCTTTAAAATTTTTATTTATAACTTTAATTAAAATATATTTATTTAGATATTTATATACTTGCACTAAACTTTCACACATATATTAAGAGGCCAGGGACAAAATATTTACTATGATTCTATCCGAATTACTCAAATTAGTATTCTTGTGACCCTATAGATTCTTATTCATAGAGCGTAGCATTCGATGGCTGGCTGAGAGAGCCGTAACATTTGATGGGAAATGGCTTTAGTCTCTATTACATCTAAACTTTTTAAATTCGTAACAGTCAAGTCGATCCTTGAATGTTTATTTATTTATTTATTTATAATAATATAAAGCCACGATAGCCCCGTGGTTGGGTGATTGATTGACGGTTGGGTGGTAGGTAGTCTCGTATCAGAGTTTTATCAAATCTTATGTACGACTAGCTGCTTCCCGCGGCTTTGCCCGCAGTTTAACACTTAATGCGGAACCCTAATTATGTTTCTAAAATAAGGGTAGCCTGTGCTCTCCTTATAACATTAGCTAAAAAACGGTTTTTCAATATTAAAAACCGATACTCCAATTTTATTCATATGTTTAGATTTATATCGTCGAAATGGACATAAAGACCCACCACCTGTCACGTCATCGCAAAATAAACTCCGGTGAAATGTGGGTCAATTAACAACATTATCAAACGAATAGACTCCACTACACTACACATTTATACTAAACAATAAATACATAAATTTTCTTTAAAATTTTTATTTATAACTTTAATTAAAATATATATTTATTTAGATATTTATATACTTGCACTAAACTTTCACACATATATTAAGAGGCCAGGGACAAAATATTTACTATGATTCTATCCGAATTACTCAAATTAGTATTCTTGTGACCCTATAGATTCTTATTCATAGAGCGTAGCATTCGATGGCTGGCTGAGAGAGCCGTAACATTTGATGGGAAATGGCTTTAGTCTCTATTACATCTAAACTTTTTTAAATTCGTAACAGTCAAGTCGATCCTTGAATGTTTATTTATTTATTTATTAAAGTTTCATCAACAAAATTAAAATGTTTTCGGTGGAAGGTGGGTCGAAGGGACTTAATTGTCTAGACTAGACCTCTGTCTAACCCTGTATTGGGAATTGCGTGAAGATATTTTTTTAACAAAATTAAAAAAGCTGTAAGAGTTGAGATACATGGTGAAATTAAACTTAAAAATTACCTAACATGTAATTTCATTTACAGACAAACACAGCGTGTGCATAGATGCATGAAGATTAAGCAAAATATCACTAGTAAAATTGTCATAAAAACAATCATATAAAGTCTTTTTTTTTTGGGGAAAGGAGGCAAACGAGCAGGTGGCTCACGTGATGGTAAGTGATTACCGCCGCCCATGAACATCCGCAATACCAAAGGCATAGCAGATGCGTTGCCGGCCTTTGAGAAAGGTATAGGCTCTTTTCTTGAAGGTCCCTAAGTGATATCGGTCCGGAAAAACCGCTGACGGCAGTACATTCCATAAAGTGCAAGTGCGTGGCAGAAAATTCCGCGAAAAATGCACTGTGGTGGAATGCCAAGCATCAAGATGGTGTTGATGGAATTTTTGACTATGCCGTAAGGTTCGATGGTGAAATTCAGCCGTAGTAAATCTTCTAAAAAATGCAAAGAGATGCAACATCTCTTAGGAATGCCAGGGGATCTAGCCTATCAGATAGAACATGGTCGTCGACGATTCGAGTCGCTCTTCGTTGGATAAGGTCAAATGGAAAGAGCCGACACTGGGGTACCCCCGCCCAGAGATGCGAACAGTACTGCATGTGCGGCCGAACCTGCGCCTTATAAAGTTGCAAGCAGTGGGCTGGCATGAAGTACTGTCGTGCTCTACTGAACACGCCAAGTTTCTTAGAGGCCAATTTGGCCTTCCCTACCAAGTGACCGCGAAACTGAACGTCGCTCGACATGTCGACGCCAAGGATTCCGATACTGGCTGAGGAAACTAGGGGAGTGCTCTCAAAATGAGGTACACGACGAAAGGTTTCTTTTTAGCGGTAAACGCGCAAACAGGTGTCTTTTTAGGGTTGAACTGGACTAAATTTAGTCGGCCCCAATCCGAGACTTTGTCTAACAAAATCTCGACTTCAGACACAAATTTGTTCCGGTACTCGTCGACGTGTTATCGAGATAGGGCATCACCAGTACTGTCGTCTGCATAGCAATGAATAATACTAATTTGTAACAAATCATTGATATGCAGAAGAAACAGGGTTGGCGATAGCACACAGCCTTGTGGGACACCAGCGTTCACAGACTTGGGGTCCGAGCATGCACCGTCAACTACGACCTTGATGCTCCGGTCTGTGAGAAAACTAGTGACCCAATTGCAAAATTTCTCGGGGAGCCCATATGATGGAAGCTTCGAGAGAAGCTTTGTGCCATCCAAGCTAATTACCAGGGCCTCCCCCTTGCTCTCTACTGCCTCCGCCCTTCGATGAGTGAGGTACACAAGAAGATCACCAGCTGATCGACCCCGACGGAAGCCGTACTGGCGGTCACTAATCAACTGGTGCTCCTCCAAGTACCTCAAGAGCTGGCAGTTTATAATGGACTCCATTATTTTGGAGAACAAGGAGGTGATAGCGATCGGTCTGTAGTTGCCCGGATCTGAGCGGTCGCCTTTCTTAGGGAACGGGTACACCAAAGTTGTCTTCCATGTCATCGGGACGACGCCTTCAGAGTAGGAGTACCGAAAAAGACGCGTTAGAACCGGTGCCAACTCTGGAGCACACATCCTAGTCTAAAAGTCTAATCTAAGTCTACTAAACAACTACAATAAGATTTTTTATCAATGGATATCAAAACATAGTGTTAAATTTAAATATGAACCTTCTTCTTCTTCTTTACAGCCTATAAAAAGTCCACTGCTGAACATTGGCCTCCCCAAAGATTTCCACAAAAAATGATCCCAAGCAACATGCATCCACCAAAATCCCGCAATGTTGTGCAGGTAGTTACTCCATCTTGTGGGGGGACGTCCTACACTGCGTGAGAATGAGGCTGGCACTCGAGAACTAATATGTAAAACAGTACTTTTGCTGCATTATGTTTGTAAAATCTTTCTGTATTCGATCAGGGCCAGTGAACAACAGTGCGTGCCGGGCACGCCGGTCGGGCAGGCACGCTCGGGTGCCGTTCACGGCGGCGCAGGCAGAGGCCTTGGAGGCCGCGTACTCGCGCGCACCGTACCTCGCTCCACCAGCTCTACGTGCCCTTGCGGCTGCGCTCCAGCTCAGAGATGACAGAGTAATAAATTTTTTTTGGTATACTGAGAGTTTTGACGAGAGTAGTTGGTTGTCCGAAGTCAAATCACGCTAATCCCGCTGGAGACACATTTGTGTGATGAATATGAATGTTTGTACTCAAGTTATGGGTGTTTATATGTATAAATAAATATTTATTAATATAAATCAGCGTATATCATAATGTTATATCAGTTATATGCTCACCAACTGTCACATTATAGTCCCAAATAGGCTGACTTGAGAGATGAATCGAAAGGATTTAATTGTCTATCCCGGTATTGGGAATATGGATGAGGATGAAGATATTTATTATTATTTAAACTAAAACTAGTAAGTAAAGAAAGAAAAAGGTTTCTGACGTATATAAGTAAACTACGAGAATATGTGTTGAATATTCTTTATGTCATATTTGTAAAATCTTCACGACATTGTCTATTACTACTTTTTCCGATTCGAATATTAGTTGAATGGGATGGGAGATGTGATTTAGATGTGAACAGGCGTGTCGCTGCCGGGAACAAAGTCAATGGTGCCCTGACTGCGTTAATCAAAAGGCAAGGCGTTGTGAAAAGTGTACGCCTTGCAATACATAACGCAGTGTTGGTACCGACTTTGTTATGTGGCAGCGAAACCTGGGTATGCCAGAAGAAGCATAAAAGCAGGTTAAATGCAGTGGAAATGCGATCTCTTCGTAAAATGTGCGGCCTTACCATGGCCGACCGAAAGCGAAACGAAGAGATTCGCAATATGGCAGGTTTGAATGAAGACCTTGTCTCAAAAATGGATAAGGGCGTGCTTCGATGGTTTGGGCACGTTGAGCGAATGAGTGAAGACCGAATGGTGAAGAAAATATATAGCGCGAAAGTTAATATTAAAAGGTGTCGAGGTAGACCGAGACTAACTTTCGAAGACCATGTGAGCAAATTGCTCGAAGAGGGGAAGGTCAAAAGTACTCGGATACCTAGACGTGCATGTATGAAGAAGATGATGAATCTGAAAGAAGCGAAAGAAGTATGTAGGGGTGACACTTGGCGATCTGTTCTCTCTGGCTACCCCGTCAGGGATTGTGCGTGAAGATAAATAAAAATAAATTAAGAATATTAATCTAAATTAAACGATAATTAAATATTTCGCGCTGTAGACATAGCAGACCGTCAAAAGTTTTTAATTATCAGAACCTTTGTTGTTGGAAACACTACGATTTTTTAGACTTTTTCGTAGTCCCCTCTATCAATAAGCATAACGTATTTTTAGACCCATACACATACAATGCCTTAAAATTAGGTGGCTATGTGAAAAATTTTGTTTTTTATCAAAAATTACATATTTTACACGGGATCCTTATATTTGGTATATACCTGTACGTATGTATCTAGGTCCGAAAAATATGGAACGTTAAAAAAATAAAAAAAAAATATCTTCACGCAATTCTCAATACAGGGGTAGACAGAGGTCTAGTCTAGACAATTAAGTCCCTTTGACCCACCTTCCACCGAAGATATTTTCGGACAACGTGACAGGTGGTGAGCCCGTCGCTGTCTTTATGTCCAAGCCAACGATATAATTCGTAGGTATAAAAAACCCATTGGTACGAGCCTGCCACTTGGGGATCGAACTCGGGTCTCTTGACTCGAAATTCCGACCACCCAACCACTCGGCTGTCGTGACTTCTTAAACAAATAATATTCAAAAGATCCGATTTTAATATAGGGGCCTCGTTAAAATGTGTTATGTCTGTATGTACGTACATGCAACATAACTATACCCAACAACCCAAACAATTCCACAGCTGGGCGTAGTCTCCGCCTCAATTTTCTGTAATTGCACTCAAGCATGGGAAGCTTTGGCGATCGCAGTTCAAGACGCCTCTAACCTTAGTCCTAGTGTCCGTAACCGATTAACTTAGTGATCCGATTAGTAGTTATAGTGTTTTTATCCCGCCATTTATAGGTAGCAATTACCACGAGAAGAAAGATCATAATACAGATATATTAGTAAAAATATGTTTACAAAATACTTAATCATAATGATGTTGTTAACCTATGTTTAATTACTAATTTCGTTGCGGTTCGATACATATTGTTTATTATTATTATGTTATATCAGTAAACTTGAACTAGAATCAAAGGTAGGTAATACTTAATTACGCATTTACTTAAAATTTTAATTATTTACAATCATTAAAATATTTATACACATGTAGGTACAGTATTATAGATAATCCTATGAAAAAACCAGATATTTAATTTATTTTTTACTTGTTTTGTACATTACACACGTAAACTACTAGTTTATAAATAATAATAATAAATAAATATCATCACGCAATTCCCAATACAGGGATAGACAGAGGTCTAGTTTAGACATTTAAGTCCATTAGACCCACTTTCCACCGAAAATATTTTCGTTTATAATTAGGTGCCTATATATTGAAATCCCCGCAGAATTATTTATTCTCCCGATACGCATTCATTGTCTTCCTCTGCACTCCCAATACATATTAATAACTTGTTTTAAAAAATGTATCAAGTCACTGCCATAGGAACTGATTATTTTTCGTGGATAAAAAGTATACATGCGTATGTACATGGCTAGTGGATGTTGGCGGAAGCATTCTCTTGGCCCTGTCAACATGTAACGATGGCGGAACACCGTGGTGCTATAATCTAACAAACCCTCATCGCCTGTCCTTGTCACTGCATAGGCGTGTAAGTTACGTATTTCCCCACGAGATATATGATAAAAACATTTAAAACTGTCTGACTCGAGGAGGTCAAGCATTCGTAGTTCGTAGTTATTATTCTCTTTTTTAACTTATTTTTTATTACTTTATTTTTTAACAAGTCACGATAGCCGAGTGGTTGGGTGGTCGGAATTTCGAGTCAAGAGACCCGAATTCGATCCTCAAGTGGCCGTACCAATGGGTTTTTCTAAAAACCTATGTACAAATTATATCGTTAGCTTGGACATAAAGACGGCGACGGGCTCACCACCTATCACGTTGTCCCGAAAATATCTTCGGTGGAAGGTGGGTAAAAGGGACTTAAATGTCTAGACTAGATCTCTGTCTATCCCAGTATTGGGAATTGCGTGAAGATATTTTTTTTATTTTTTAACATTTCTCTATCCATTTGCTGTATAAGTGTTTTACAATGACGTCGTAATACGGTTAATGACCTTCACTGAATTTTATTCAACATTTCGTACTATAACATGACTAAAACAACGTTGCAAGTTGGAAAAGAGAAATCAAATACTTGACTTTGTGTAGCGTGTGATCTATTTCTGGTGAAGCAATGAAAAATGGTTTTGTATTCAAACCATGTCCAAATCCCACTTTTTTTATTATTTATTTCACCGACGAAAAAAGAAAATTAAAGCGAAAATTTTAGCGGGTTCGTACTCTGTCCGTGTTAGTTGAGTTTTAAAATTTTTCCTTCTCTTTAATCATATATTTGTATACATTTCAGATAAAAATATGGTTTCAAAACCGCCGCGCGCGAGAGCGACGAGAAAAGTGCAGTACCATAACTCCACCCCAAGCAGTCAGTCTACCACCTACCTCCCCGCCGCACCCAACGTCGATGATACCGAACATACCTTGGATTCGAAACCCTCACCTGAACACGCATCCGTTCGCCACAAAAAGCACTGTTGACGACAAGGAATTTATGAATAAAACTGCAATTATATCGCATCATCACTCTGCATCTATTGCTACATGTTTAGTTCGACCAAACATTACAACCTCAGAAGATGAGTCAATTGAGGATCGATGTGAAACTCCATTGGATGTGGAAACGATAGCCGATTGACATGGCAGTGGTTAATTTTATAAGGTCTTCGATATAACTAGTCAAGTTAAAATATTTTAAGGGTTCTGTTCTCGAGCTTATAGATTTTTATTGTACATGTTTGGCAAAGTGATAAGCTGATACATTAGAAAAAAAAATACTTAGAAGTTATCAAAATTGCATGTACTCTTTGTATTTGAACACAATCTGTGCAAATAAAAAAATATTTTAAATTTTTATGGAATGCTAATAATTAATAAGAACTCCGTGGACGTAAAGTGGCGTAAACACCGGTTTTCAAAGCTTTCGCCATCTCGAGTCCGATCATCTCAAGGTCCCGGGTTCGATTCCCGGTCGGGTCAATGTAGAGAAACCACTTTTTCTACATTTTCTCGGGTCTGGGTGTTTGTGATGCCTACGTTGATTCTGATTTCCATACCACAAGTGCTTTACCATCTTACATTGGGGTCGGAACAATGTATGCGATCTTGTCCCTATCTAAATATGTATTTACTCTATGCACCTATTTATTATTACTATTATTTACTTCCAGTTTGGTCCCATTGTTATCACGTCAAGATCTCATGATGGAATCTCAAGAATATCAAGAAATTTGCTTAAAGCATTTTCAGTGTTTTGTTTCTTTTGTGATGGAATCACATTGTTCGTGTCTAAGCGTCATCATATAAGGATACTAAGTTGATGATAGTACTGCACTCCTTAACGGTTAAGAGTTAGGTAATAATATACGATGTGTTGACACATACTGCTCCGTACATTCCACCGGCTGATTAGAAGATTTACGCATGTCGTACACATCATCATGATAAGACCATCGGCTTTACCTACTGCTACGTATGTTTGTGTCCTCTAAGTATTATCATAGTTACTAGTACTTATGTCATTCAGCACTAAAATTTGTAAAAAAAAAATTTTTATAAATTGAACCGTCCTAAAAAAAATCACAAAATAACTTTCTTACTGCTAGCCTACCTTAACTGAATGCATTGTAATGTCAAAAAATACATGTTCATGAATACTTGGCGCTGATTTCAAACCCATCAGTAAGTAGTGCCTATTAAAATATTTCCTTTAAATTAATATGTAGCAAGTTTGGCGAAGATAGTTATTTTGTTTTCTGAAGGCGGTTTAATCATTTTTTAAAAGGTTTTTTTATCGTCAAGATCACTGCTATGAGAATTACGTGGATTGTAACTGTCAAACAGATTCACATAGGGTTTAGCAGTTTTCACGAAACAGTGTATTTCTGCTGGCAAATTGAGACTTTATTGGTGTATTAACCTGCGCCGAAGATCAAATCTATGTGCAAATTTCTCGACTCAAGTCTCATTTGTCTATCAATTATTTTTCCTATGGAGATTGAAAACCTTTTCTTTTAAACAGAGATGCATTTGTTCTTGTCTACATTGACTATTTACATTAGGTTAAAACGATTACTTTCGAATATTGTTCCTATTTACTATACCATATAAAAAAAGTTTTATAAAAGTTTAATATTAGTTAATTAATAAAATTCCTAAGTGGAAGAAATCACAGATACGAAAAGCGACAGCGCAAACGGACCTGACCGCTCTCACTTCTCCCCTAGTGGCGATGAGGCTGGGTCATGACTTAGACATACTGGTGGCATTAGTATGTCTAAGTCATTGAACCAAGAATAACAGACATGGCAACCCTTATTTTGCAAGGCTTAATTAGGTTTGCCATGTACGCAAGTGGCATGCTACATCATGTGGGATATGTGTTATTCGAATGTGGATTGTGGTGGGATTGGATGGGAATGGGATGGATTTCGTCTATGTTTTAGCACCGTTAACTTAAAGCATGGATAGGCAGACACTATAGAGTAGTTTTGGTATTGCCTGACGTCACTTACCCTATCCAACACGACTCTGGTGCAGCAAGCCGCTGATGCGATTGACGCGGAATGGTAAAGGAACGAGTATACAAAATAAGAAACAATGTCACTGTAAAAAAAATGTATTTCCTAAAAACATCTGCTACTTATAATCTGATAGAGTTTGCGGTTTCAACGCGGATCCTGAAACTCTACAATATATACTTGTACATAATAATCTAATGATTACATAAATTAAACAATGCATCGTCGTGAACTTTGTACCAAACGATACGTTGCTACTGATTACGTCTGTTTTAATATCACTTTGGCTGCTAATTTTGGCAAGCAGTGACAAACGTGCCTTTCATATAGGCTAGAAGGTATTACCATCCTGGATTTTCTTACGATACTTTATAATTTACTTAAGGTGCAAGAATCCTAACTGCCATCTTTCCTCTTTTAAAACCATCTACGCTATTGAAAAAAGTTTTCTTAACACATGACACTTAAAAATAAAAAAATTCTTACAAGTGGAACACTCAAACCAGGAGTGAATTTCCACTAGCTCTTAAACTAAATTCGAAGCTAAACTGCGACCGAGATCAATTACAAACGCTAGGAAACCACCATTTGTTCTTGTGTGTCAGATTCCATATCATTGGTTGCCTTGCTCAGAATCTCGTAGTGGGTAGCTTCCTCTGTCGGCGGACTTGTTTCATCCAAGGTGTACCTGCAAGACACATCTGTTTGGTTATTAATTGCTTTATAATAATCTAATTCAAATAAAATTATTTCCCTTACAAAAGGTAAAACGATAAAACGTACATCTCACGTAAAACCGATTTTGGTCGATTCAGTGAGATAACCCTCTATTATCTGTCTGACTCGCATTGACTTAGGTATCTCTTTGCCAATTATAAATTAATTTGAATATAGAAGCTAACGCAGTGAGACGATTGCAATAAGTGATATAAAATAATAAGTGATTTACAACGACATCAAAAAGGAAAAGGTTCTCAATCTTAACACGGTCATATGTTTTCTTTGTAATAAAGGCAGTTTCTTTGTATTAGTTATACATATACAAGGAATCTTGGTTAATATATGAAAATATTATTTCGAATATAAAAATTTGGCGCAAAACATTTTTGTATTGCCATCAATCTGACTTGAGTCCTGACTTGGGTAATAATAAATAATAAAGACCAATAATTTACGTTAAATATTAACTATTAAAAATATTGAATTTAGTAAATATATTAAAAAAAAATATCTTCACGTCATTCCCAATGCAGGGATAGACCGAAGACGAAAATCCAGTCTTTTCGATCCACCTTCCACCAAAGAGAATTAGGGACAACGTGACAGGTGATGAGCCCGTCGTCTTCTTAATGTCCAAGCCAACGACATAAATCGTATGCAGGTTTTTGAAAAAAATCATTGGTACGAGCCCTGGTGATCGAACTTGGGTCTCTTTGATTATACTACAAAGTTAACACTTGGCGCCGGGCAATGGCGACGTTTATTGGAATATTTTATTTAAATTAATAAGTAACAAGTTTCAATAAGAAAGTTATTTTTTGCTTTTTTTGAAGAAGATCGGTTAAAAAATGTTTATATAGTAAACATACATGCTAATGAAGAAGAATGAAGAAAACATACGGCGCGAAAGCTAACAGAATAAATGGAGACGAGGCCGGAGGTAACTTCGAAGAGCATGTGATAAAATTGCACGAAGAGAGAAGGGTCACGAGTACAAAGATACCTAGGCATGTGTATGAAGGAAATTATGAATTCGAAAGAAGCGAAAGACCGTTCATACCGATGTGACTCTTGGGGATCTGTTGGGAATCAGGGACTACAAGTACATAAGATATTTATTTTTACTTATATTAAACCTCCATAGCTCGAATATAAACATTCATATTCATCATTCAAATGCTCTTAGCGGGATTGGAAGCCGCAACGTACCCTCCTAGGGAATGTTTGCTACCAATTAGGGTATCGAGCTGTGAATATAAATGTTTCTAGATAATTTGTTACCAACCCGCAAGCCTTGAAGAAAGCCGAAGCGGAAGGGTTGTGCGTCAGCGCCGTCAGACGAACGTAACGCATTCGTGTTGCATGCGCTAGCTTTTCGAGCACTTTGAGCACGCGCTGACCCAACCCACGCCGCCTGCCCTCAGCTTCAACTTGCACCTCGTAACTGAAAGAGAATCAAAAGTTCTTTTTGGTTGTGCGTACAAAGTAAATTAGCAGCCTGTGAATGCACATTTGAGCAAAGATGCTCAGTGTTATTTTTATAAAAAAATAAAAATATCTTCACACAATTCCCAATACAGGGGTAGACAGAGGTCTAGTCTAGACAATTAAGTCCCTACGACCCACCTTCCACCGAAGATATTTTTCGGGACAACGTGACAGGGGTTAGCCCGTCGCCGTCTTTTTGTCCAAGCTAACGATGTAATTCGAATATAAGTTTTAGAAAAACCCATTGGTACAAGCCTGCCACCTGGGGATCGAACTCGGGTCTCTTGACTCGAAATCCCGACCACCCAACCACTCGGCTATAGTGACTTTTTTTTAAAAAAAGTGTTATTTTTTAATTCTAAAATGTACTAGAGAAGAAGAAAGTCCACCACGGTGCTCCAGTGCGGGCTACCTATCAAAGAACATTCAGTATTATTTCTCAAATACCACAAGCACAAAGACCCGAGAAAATGTAGAAAAATTGATTTTCTAAATTGACCCGTCCGGGAATCGAACTCGGAACCTTAGTATCTCAACATCTCGTCAGCTTGAAAACCGGTGTGTTAGTAACTCGAATATTTTTTGACATTACATATAATAAATATTTATTGACATTAAATAAATATAATGATTTATTGAATTTACGCGAATACTACACATTTTAAATAAAACGATTTTCAGGGGTTCAGCCCCCCCAGTGACCACGGATGCTGTAAAGCATCTAAACGTCGGGAAAAAAATAGTTTGTAAAAACTAATAAAAACCGCGATAAAATCCGAAATTCGTTTTATTAAACAAATAGTTAATGTTGCATCAACCTCTCATAATGTAACAATTTCTTTTATGTTAATTTTTCTTTGTAACAAGTAATGCAATGACTGTTAGTCGTCCCAAATAAATATAATAACAATTTCATAATAGTAATTCACGGTCTCAGTGGTCGAGTGGAGTATACACCGATTCTCAATAAGTCGCCAGTTCCTCTGAAGTCCTGAACTCGATTCACGGATGGGTCAAAGCAGAAAACACATTTTTAAATATTTTCTCATTTCTGTGTTTGGTAGTACATTCGTTGTTCATGATTACACTTAAACTACTTACAGTTAAAACCATTAATTATTAATTAAATATGTAAAATTACTCCTTGTACCGGAGGGATGAACATACACTTAGTGGCAATAGATAGCTGGATGGATGAATATTTTTATTATATACTGTGGAATTAAATACCTTAAAATATTTATACCATTTCTTTCTCTAGGCACATTAAGCAAAAATGTATTGACACTACGCCTTCATCAATTAAGGAAGTGTGAAAGTAAAAAAAAAATAAGTATGATAACTGTCGCTTGATAGATAGTTTCGAAGAGTATCGGTAGAGAAAGGTTAATGCCGGTGTATACTAGAGAATATGTGGCAGAGGTCCCTGGGCTGACGTCTCCCCTTATCAGTTGAAATTGCATAAGCGCGTAAGGCGCAGCGGACAATCTGCGACAGACTGTAGTGAGATGCAGGCGCGGCTGCTTTGGCTGGTGGCTTTTTACGCGGCGGCGGCGAGCGCTGCACGCCTGCTTGCCGTACTGCCCACTAACACCAGAAGCCACTACGCCATGTACGGTCGTCTCATCGAAGCACTCGCCAAACGACACCACGTGACAGTACTGACACATTTCACCATGGTACGTAGCATAGCTTGTTACTATAATTTTATTAATTTAGAGGTAAAATATACTTTGTTGTCCTAAATAAATGAAAAAAAAAAACAGGTGTAAAGGTTCACCTGCGGACACGTCAGATAAAAATTTAACTATATTATTGCCGAGTTGATGGACCTCCACAGAAAATATCTAACAAACAAAATAAGATTAATATATCAGTGAAGTAAATTCTTTTACCATTATCGAAAAAATAAGTGAAAACGTTACGTGCAATTTCTAATTAACAGTTTACTTGTTAACTTCAAAAATGTATGCAAGATTGTGAGACTTAATTAATCTATTTTTTTAAAGAAAATTATATTTAATTTAAAAAAAAATATGCAAAATCTATGCTCTAAGAACGGTAAATTTTTTGTTTTTTTCATATAACGCGAGTTTGTTTAGAATGCTCGAATAACTTAGATGGATATCGTTATCGTATTTGGGAGATAAATATAAAGAAGAAGGGTTTCACGCATTAGATACGAAATTTGTGCAGTCACATTATTTTATACTTAGTTATAACAAGTAATAAAATACATTAGGAGTATAAATGGATTTCAATTTGACACGACAGCATAGTATTTTACGTTGCCAGGTAAATTTCCATTATTTGATTAAGATTTAAAAGTAAAATTTTCTAAATTCGAAAAATGTCACAATCCAACATTATAACCAATACTCTTACTTTACTTTTTAATCATTTGGTTATAGTCTATTGAAGGATGCTAATAAACAAATAATCTGAGACACTATAGCAAGTCACGATAGCCGAGTGGTTGTGGGGTCAGAATTCGAGTCAAGAGACTCGAGTTCGATCCCCAGATGGCAGGCATCCTCAGATGGAGAAGATGGCAGGCTTGGACATTAAGACGGCAACGGGCTCACCACCTGTCACGTTGTCCCAAAAATATCTTCGTTGGAAGGTGGGTCGAAACGACTTAATTGTCTAGTCCTCTGTCTACCCCTGTATTGAGAATGGCGTGAAGATATTTATTTATCTGAGACACTGAGATATGCAGACCGTCATATCTTGCGGTCGCATCAACGACATTCTAGTGATTGAACTCACTATCTGTACCCTTATATGTCCTGACCGGTGGTTAAAAGAACGCAATCAAGTATCACCAAAGTTAAGTAGATAAATAGCTTTTTATCAACATTGAGTGTAGTATCGACGTAATACAAAACTTACGTTAATATTTTTTTATCTTTACGCATTTCTCGATACCAGGATGGTAAAAGTCTAGACAAGTTTTGTCCTTTCGACCCACTTTTTGCTGGAAAACTTATTTTGGGACAACTAACTACAGGTGGTTTATAGTTTACTTAAATCAACATTACCTGAAGGTGATCGGGTGTCGCTATGATATTTATATTTAGGTACTTTTGTTTAAGTACTTATGTACGAATTATATCGTTGGTTTGGACATAAAGATGGCGACGGGCTCAGCACCTGTCACGTTGTCCCGAAAATATCTTCGGTGGAAGGTGGGTCGAAAGGACTTGATTGTCTAGACCTCTGTCTACTGTATTGGGAATTGCGTGAAGATATTTATTTATTTTACTTTCTTTTAATTATTTCTATCTTAGTAGTACTTAATTACATTAGGCTACTGAATATTATTAATATTATTAGCAACGTAATAATCAATGTAACATTTTGACGCTGTTTATAAAATTTACAGTATTTCTTCTTGTCATTGTCATCCTAACTTATCTAACAATTTAATGCAAACTATAGAAACATATATAGAGAGCAGTACAACTCAAAAAGTCACAGTATATTTAATTTTTACGTATAACTTACCTAAATATTCAATTCTGAATAATGTTTAAAATAACAGTTATGAGTTATGAGTGAGAATATTTGCCTATTTTTAAAGAAAAGGGAGGCAAACGAGCAGGTGGCTCACGTGATGGTAAGTGATTACCGCCGCCCATGAACACCCGCAATACCAGTGGCTTAGCAGATGCGTTGCCTCCCTTAGAGTGCCCCCCTTCCCCAGAATTGGGGGAAGGGTGTGTGTGGGCTATCGGTTACCTGCACTTCGTTAGCTCGTTTGCCGGCCTTTTATATATATATATATATATATATATATATATATATATATATATATATATATATATATATATATATATATATATATATACATATATATATATATATATATATATATATATATATATATATATATATATATATATATATATATAGAGTCGTAATAATATCTTGGCAACCTAAAACCGTTGCAGTTACACGAAGATAATGTATTGTGGGACTAGGTTTTCCTGTGTCTTTGCCCGTGTGGTTTGATGATAAAAAAGTAGCCTACGTAATGTCTAAACCAGGGGAAGGCATAAGACTATTAAACAATTCAAATGGCACATAAAGAGAAAAACTAAAGTAACGTCTTGCTACTTATCTGCCCTGACGCGACTGCACGCGTTGGTTTTAGTTCAATTTTAATGAACTATTGGAATTGTTCCTTCCACAGGTTTAGACGAGACAAGGGCTACTTATTTATCATCAAATATCACGGGCAAGCACCCGCCGGAAGCTAGTATGTCGTAACAGTTGTTACTAAATTTAAAAAGAAAAAGATTGTAAATCATGTAACATGCAAGGAAACTTTGTTTTTGATTTGTTGTGTTGTGTTTGATTTAATGAGAATGAGTATATAGTAATTTAATGAGAGTGTGTGGCATCTAGAGGTTCTATTTAGGGATAAATATTTATCTAAGTATCTCTTAGCGTTTTTCAATTTCTAACCTAAACTGGAGTGTTCTCGACAGATTGCGGTCAACGATTAACAGTAACGATTATACGTTTATTATAATACGTATAGCATGTTAATTCTCTTACTGTAGATATATTAAAAAATTGCAAGCCGGGCACGCTGTAAACGATTTTTAATTCGAAACGAGTACGCGATACCAGATATAACACAGTTTATAGATAGTTAGTTAAAAATAATACATACTAATCAGTCCACGATATTTCATTATCAGGGTGCATCGCAAATATTCAATTCATACAATGCCCTTGTTAACAACCGATTGTAAGCTGACACATAATTTCGTGAGAAAATACAACAATAAATAACAAAAATAAGCGTCAGAATCTAACGTTACGTTCAAATCGAATTTGCTTTGTACAGCCCTATTGGAAGTTTGAACGACCCCATTGTGATAACAAATATCATTTAGCCCCATTATAGCCCGTGCTACGCTCGATAACAGTGACGGCCAGGCTTCTAATTTTTCTTTTTAAATTTCCTGGCTCTCTGGCTTCGGCCAGAAATCGACCTTTGGTCGGACACCGTAACTCAGTGATTGACCTCTCACATTTACATACTATCTAAATAAAAATATATTTAAACACTGCTACATCAATGTATAGTATCATTTATTAATTATCTGTTACCAAATCATTCAAATGAAGAAAAAAACGGTTTTTAATAAAGGTTTATAAGTGTCAATAACGATTTCAGCTAAATATCATAACTGAGTTAATTAGCCTACTTTGCGATTATTATTGCCTGGTTCATTGATAATTGAAAGTCACACTCACTGAGACAATGCACTGTTCATGTTTACATGAGTTAAAGTTAAGGTCAACTATACGCACTAACACAGTGAATCTGTGTTTATACCTGTAATTTTTTCACGCCATTTACTTCTTCTTATGAGTTAAAGTATGAAGAAAATGATGAATTTGAAAGAAGCGAAACAGGTATGAATAAGAGAAAACTGCTGTGTAAATCGCGTCATATTTTAATAAATGAATATCTTCACGCCATACCCAATACACTTGACAAAGGTCTAAGCAATTAAGTACTTTCGATCCACTTTCTACCGAAGACATTTTTGGGACAACGTGAGAGGTGGTGAGCCCGTCGCCGCCTTTATATCCAAGCTAACACGGGTCTCGACTCGAAATCCGATCACCCAATCACTGGGCTATTGTTACTTCAATTAATTAATAATTTTTTTCCTTGATTTTAATTAATAATTTAAATATTGTTTTGATATACTGGCTACTTTAGTAGTAGTACTTTTAAAGATTCACAATTCCATTAATATAAAGCCGGGCATAGTCATGCATTATGATAGAGGTCTCTCCCAATTTCATCATAAATGAAGCACCATAATCGTGTAGGATTTCTTTCACATTTTATCTAGCCGTTTTCAATAAGAATCAACTCTATGAAACTGCCCGGCCTTTTCCGGCCCACATCCAATCGCTATCATGTCCAATGAGGGTGTAGCAAGTTGAATTCGGACCGTGGCAAATAAGTTAACTATTGAAATACTGAAGAAGAAGTGGGACAATGTCATAACATCCATTAATCGCCACCACGTTCGCTTGAAAACGAATAAATGTGCCAAGACTGATAGGCACAAACAATATTATTGTTTGTCACAAACATGTAACGTACGAGAATTATAGTTTGGTTTGAGATCAACGGCAATTAAATCAGGTTGATGACCCTCCTAATGACGCGATGACGTAGCCTTTAGCCGGTGCAACATCTTATCATTCACAGTCGATTACAGATCTGTTTAAATAGTACCTAGTTACTAATCGACATGGAGACCTCTTTTTACACAAGTTCTAAGATATAATTGTAATTATAATTTTAAGAGATAATTAACCTTGCTTACGGTATGAACATATATTTTATAAACATTGCAACAATGTTACTAGCTTTTTTAAAAATAATTAAACGTTGCGTATTAATTACAATACAATTAATATGTATAATTTATATGAGCTTGTGATATTGTCTTGACTAGACAGAGGTCTAGTCTAGACAATTAAGTCCCATCGACCCACCTTCCACCGAAAATATTTTCGGGACAACGTAATCGGTGGTGAGCCCGTCGCCGTCTTTATATCCAAGCAAACGATATAATAATTCGTACATAAGTTTTTGAAAAACTCAGTGGTTGAGCTTGCTACCTCCATCGGATCGCAGTCGTATTGAACTCGAGTCTCTTGACTCGAAATTCCGACCACTCAACCACTCGGCTATCGAGCCTAAATATTGTAACTATAAAAACGTGTTTTCGGTCAAGAACGTGTCTATATGTTTATTTATTATTATCCTAACACGTAGATTGTTGAATAAGGACACATTTACTTTAACAACTTATTATTATATAATTATAACAACAATAAATTTCCTAACTGTCTCTAAATAATAATAACGGTTTTAAGATACCTGTAAAGTGAAAAAGAAAAGAAAAGTAAATCTCAATTATTCTCAGAGAGAGAGATAATGATGAGCCAGTATCACGTTAATTAACATTACACAATGTCTAAAGTAATGCACGCAAAGGGCATTAATTACAAACATACACAATAAATGCAATTTATATTCTGTACACGATAAATGTAATTAAACGATAGTAATAGGTGATGCGACGCTAAGCTGCATGTGTGGCTTTCATGATACGGCAGTGTCCTTTAACCCTGTGTCTGCCGCAGCTCTTATCATATGGCACGCGCTCATAACAACATTACGATGTCTTTGCTGACCACGATTTCATTGTGCAAAATGACATCACCGCACAGTTTGTTTTCTTAACTATAAACGCATTCCTTAACGCAACGTGTTCGGTTCCCGTATACTACTAGTATTTTTTTTAAGTAGAACCGCAAGGAATAGAACTTCCTCTAAAAGCGCTGATAGTGATGATGAAAGTTGATTACTCCTTGGTTAGCAGTCTCCCCGGGAGAGACCATCATTGGTCGTAAAAACATGAAATTTGAAGTATTTATATGACGTAAAATCACTATGGCAAAAAAAAGTAGTGTAAATATTCTGCTATCCTTACTAGAAAAAGTTGTTTTCACCGTCGTATTTAAAAAATCACAAGGCAGGTTTATTTGAATCATAACACATTGACAATTAAGCTTACATATTTCCATATATCATATAAGCAAATATTACAGAAAAACCCATCGCCGAATATAGAAGAAATAAACCTAGCGGGAACGATACCAGAAATATCAAATAACCTGACGAAACAACACAATTCCTTAAAGCCGGACTTCATACGTAACTTGGAACAGATTATGACGGAGTGTGTCCAGGCTTGCGAGATTGTGTCGCAATTGCCCGCCGTAAAAGCTCTGTTAAACTCCACGATCACATTCGACCTGGTCATCGTGGAAGTGTTTGGGAGTGAATGCTTCCTGCCCTTCGGTAGGAAGTTCGATGCGCCCGTAGTAGGCCTTCTTTCGAGCGTGCCTCTACCGTGGGTGAATGAGCAGCTGGGAAATCCAGAAGAAACCGCCTACGTACCCGCATACATGATGAGTTATGGACAGCATATGTTACTTTGGGAGAGAATAGCAAATACAATTGCAGTCGCATGGGCTAAGATTCTGTATAAATATAAATCGCGAATTCCTTCACAGGTAACTATTTCTAGTTTTTTTCTTTCTATTAAATATACTGAATCGACGGTTGACCGCGTGAGTTAACATGATTCATTCGAATTTAGGTAGTAATTCAAATGTCGTTTTTTGAGTAAATTCTTTTATATAAACAAAAAGCTTAGATAATTTTATTTAAAATTGATTTGACGCGAAAAAGGGGTATGCACATCCCAAATTTTTTTTACACTAACCAAATATTATTTTTCCAGATGATTGCAGACCGCCTATTTGGCCCGGGACCAAAGTTGGAAACACTAGCAAGGAACTACAGTCTAGTGTTGTCAAACAGTCATTTTAGTATAAATGAAGTACGTCCATTAGTACCAGCATTTATCGAAGTGGGAGGGCTGCATTTAGATGATTCGCAATTGCTACCTACAGTAAGCAACGTAGTAGTAATTTTTTTAATTTTTTTTTCAACAATCACACGCGTCATTTATGAGTATTCTCATAATTGACAGTCCATAGTTGCTCATAATAAAGTATAAATAAACAAAATAAATATCCTCCATTTATTTTATTCATTTATATATATTATAAATAAAATAATATATTTTTTATATATTACATTTATTTTATTAATTCCCAATACAGGGATGGACAGATGTCTAGTCTGGACAATTAATTCCCTTTGACCCACCTTCCACCGCAGATATTTTCGGGATAACGTGACAGGTGTTGAGCCCGTCGCCGTCTTTATGTCCAAGCCAACGATATAATTCGTACATAAGTTTTTGAAAAACCCACTGGTGCGAGCCTGCCTGGGGATCGAATTCGGGTCTCTTGACTCGAAATTCCGACCACCCAACCACTCGGCTATTGTGACTTATAGTGTATAATGACAAAATTGTTCCCTTTCATAAGGACGTACACTCTATCATACTAAATAGCTATTAACCCACATTGAACATAAAGCAAAAGGGAATCCGACTATCGCATCGACCTGCGACCTCAGACCCATCGACACATCCGATAATTTCAAATATATTGTTATACCGAATTGCAGCATTGCCTGTTTGCTCACAGAATTTTGCATCTGTATGATATGACCTAATTTAACTAATAGAAAATAATAAAAATAACACTTATTCGTTTTTATTTAAATGTCATTTGATTTTTTATTACATTTATTTTTTCATATTTATATACAATATTATAATATGATATATAAAAGTCTCGATAATCGAGTGGTTGGGTGATCGGAATTTGAGTCAAGAGAAAACGAATTGACCTCCAGGTGGTAGGCTCGGATCAATTACTTTTTTTTCAAAAGTTATGTACGGTTTACACCGTTGGCTTGAACATTAAGACGGCGAAAGGAACACCACCTGTCACGTGGTCCCAAAAATGTCTTCAGTGAAAGGTATGAATCTCTGTCTACTGGAAATGGAATTTAGATAAATTTGTGTTATTAAAAAAAAAAAAATATATATATATATATATATATATATATATATATATATATATATATATATATATATATATATATATATATATATATATATATATATATATATATATATATATATATATATATATATATATATATATATAAAAATTTAAAGATTTATATTCAGTTCGAAGACCGCGAGATTAACCGATTAATAGAGGGCTCATATCATATCACACAGAATTCAAATAAGTTCTAGATGTATACGGCAGACAGGAATAAACTGTCTAAGCCTTTATAAGAGCTTATTTAGATTGGTGCTTCGAAGACGAAAATGAAGCCGATATCCTGGAATTCATGAATAAATCAAAGATGTAGACAAACAGATAGTGCAAGTGTTTCCTGAACCCGATAAAACACATTTAAGTGGCGATTTCTTTGGAAACAATATAATTAATGTTGTTTATAGTCTACAAATTCGTGTGAACGAATGTTCTATAAACAATTAGTCGCCGGAATAGTTACCATTCTTCTAAATGGTAGAAGAATGCGTGGCTCTACCACTTTTTACAGTGGTAGAGCCACGCATCAACTTTTGTTGTTGCATGAATGGGCCGGCTCGACCGGGGAAGTACCACGATCTCACAGAATACCGGCGTAAAGTAGAAGTCTAACAAACTTCTGCGTTTCGTCTGGTGAGTGCAGGTAACCGGAGGCCCACACACCCTCCTCCCCCAATTATGGGGGAGGGGGGCACTCTAAGGGGGGCAACGCATCTGCTAAGCCTCTGGTATTGCGGGTGTTCATGGGCGGCGGTAATCACTTACCATCACGTGAGCCACCTGCTCGTTTGCCTCCCTTTTCCTATAAAAAAAAAATAAATAAATAAATGATAAAAATATACTTGAGATATTTTTTAGAAAATATCTTATCAGTAATTTTAGATTTTACATTTTTGCAACTGAAATAGTTTTATTATCTTTAATGAGTAATTGGAACCCATTACAGATCACTAAAGACTTGCAACATAACTGCCTTTCCCTAATAGAAGTAATAGTTGTTTGTATTTGTTTATTAGGACTTGAAATCTCTGCTGGATAAATCTTACGAAGGTGTTATTTACTGGAGTTTTGGATCGATGTCGCGGATAGAAACCATCCCGATCGAAAAGCTGGCACAGATATTTGAGGTGATGTCCGAGTTACCACAGACGGTGCTGGTGAAAATGAATACGAGATTACTCCCAAGGAATCTCACAGTACCAGAAAATGTATATGCAATGGATTGGATTCCTCAGTATAAGACTCTATGTAAGATGACTACCATTAATATTACTTAGTTACCATTTCCTCATTAGTATATTTTTTACTATTATTGCTCTCTATTACTTATTAAATTGTATATTACTTAGTGTTAGCAGTCCATTAACCACTTCCGACTTCGGTGGATGTCGAAAGAAACTATTAAGGGAATGATTTAATAAAAGCATATATGTACATAGGTGGCGTGATCAATATATCATCTCTAGCGTAATCTTTAATAAATAATAAATTTAATATAAATGGGACTGTTATACTATGAGCAATATAATTAATTGCTTATTTATATTTACGCATCATCCTTAAGATAATCAAAAGTATTTTGAACCTTAATAAACCGTCAGAAAATGTCCTAAAGGACGCGACTGGCTGTTTATTGACGACATTTGGATGTGGCAGAAAAGGCATGAGACTAGAATAAATAAGTTAAAGATGTCTACCCCTGTATTGGGAAGCGTTGCGTGAAGATATTTATTTATTTAAGTTAGAGATGAGAATATTGACGAGTGTAATTACTAAGAAATTAAGTGATATGGTGAGAAATGATTTTATTAGAGAACGTTTTGGCATAAAAAAGTGCCGGGAAAAATTGAAATAGGGACTCTTAGATAGATTTTGAATGAAGAGAGAACGAATGAAAAGATATTACCAATATAAAAGGTGAGTGTGAATGGGAACGTTGGAAAGGTTACTCGACGAACGTTACTCTGCTAAGATATTTTTAAAAAAGGTCACTTTAAAATTATCCTTATTCCAAGTGCATGAATCAAGAGATTGATGAAAGCAACGTATGTTAGGCTCGTAGCTAGTGAAAGGTAGTCGGAGAGAACAGATCGTTTTCTTCATAAACTACAGTATCTTCTTAAGAAATCGCATTCTGAAGTTTGATAATTTTGAATTTTACTTTTATTTAGGTCATTCAAACGTTAAAGTATTCATATCGCACGGTGGTCTACTCGGTACCCAAGAGGCTGTTGCGTGTGGAGTGCCCATGCTTACAGTCCCCCTATACGCTGATCAAGCTCTGAATGGTCGGGCTATGCAAGACCGTGGCGTCGCCCGTATTATCACACTCAAGGAAACGAACAGAAATACTTGGAAGGATGCACTTCATGACTTGCTAACGAATCCAGAGTGAGTAAACATTCCATAATGATATTAGTTTGCTGTACTTTATTTATGAACAAGCCTTCGTGCGAATCGAGCTCGAGTCTGTCAAATAGTACTTCGATTCGAGTTCATTTCAATTGAATTCTGAACATACAAATCACTTTTCATGTGCGTGTACATTTTGTACTTTTGTACCGAAGAAAAAGAATTTTTATCTGTATAACAACAGAGGTAATTGACTATTGCGACACGATAACCTCCCGTGACATTCAGTGAAAGAATGCACTTAAAAATGTTAAATCATAGCCGATAATAAATAAATGAATTTCGCCAAGTTACTCATATCATTGGAAAGAATTTATTATTATTGTATTAATTGGGCCAATTTTCAAATCCAAATAAAAAGTGGGAACTAGGTTCCAAAGGTACCAAAACAAGTACGCTCATAGGAAGACTTTTGATGTAAGCTAGTCTTTTGTGACGCGTAAGTTTAATCTATAATAATAATAACTGAAAATTCACGTCTTACTAACACCTAGATTAATGAGCATAAGATTTTATTTCTTCAATCTTCTTGATTCAAATCTGCCTCTAATTATATCCTAAATCTACCGATTTATCCCGGATATAATTAGGGCGGATATAGGAATATTCAGCGATATTTATATGATTCTAATAGTGTCAAGGACGAAGAAGATTTATAGCAATTATGATAATGATTTATTATAATGGCTCGCCACACTTGAATTGATGATCGTAATACCAGTGATATGATCTCTATCATCTTGCACCTAAGACGACGTTGACCTACACGGTCTGCAAAATTTTTGTCTGGTATTTTTCAAGATGGTGAATCAAGGAATCGGGATTAGATAGGTGGAGGCTCTGTAGGTAGGGATCTTAGTAGGGGGTAAGGGGTTACGTCTCGTCATTGACACGTAACATTGGACAGTATATAAATAAATACGAAGAATTGTATGCATTTGTTCCAAAACTTTGACCTATTCTATAGAAGTCGCCATAATATCTGCCATAGAATCATCGGATAACAAACAAGAACTAGAGAAATCATTAATAACAGTAGAACAGAAAATTATTTTATTTATTTTTGTAAATTTTAATTTTCAGATACAAACAGAACGCCTTAAAATTAAAGGCGAAGTTCCTGGACCGGCCGCTGCCGCCCCTAGAAACAGGCGTCTACTGGATTGAATATGTCCTGCGACATCAAGGTGCAAGTCATTTGCGTTCCCCAGCACTTGACTTGTCATTTCCACAGTACATATTATTAGATATAATAGCAATAAGTATAGCTGTAACATTATTGACGGTTTTCATTTTACACATACTATTCAGATATCTCTGTACTAGATGTATTCGGTGGTGGCCGAAAGAGAAACTTGTCTTTGAGAAAAGATTGTTCAGACGAAATAGGAGTTTCTTCTCCTGCTTCATTTGGATGTTTAAATTTAAGACAAATTAGTAAAAGTATGTTAAAGTAATAGCTTGCTTTTTATGTAATATATTATGTGTAAATAATAAATGTGTAAGATATTTGTCAAATTTATTTATTGTTACTTCTGGCAAAGTTTAGACAGTATGGTTAGGTTTATCAAAACTGATTATAAAAATTCAACTGCCCGACATAGGACTCTTTCATAAAGAGGTTTAATTGTCATGTCTGCTTGCTGTCATAGGTTTGGTTAAATTTGGTATGGTTTTTTTTTAAAGAATACTAGCAATGCCGAATAACATTACTAGTATTCCTGTTAACCACTCCAATTAAGCTGCAATGCTTGTGTTTGGAGGGCGGGGCCCGAACCTGCGACGTCATATTTCGCAGTCCACACCCTAAACCATTAGGCTATTGCCGCTATGTATGTATATATGTATATGGTATGTACATAGACCTCATATTGGGCGAATTTTAAAAAGATAAACAAATAATAATTAAAATTTTTCAGCTAAATACATCATGTATAATTATGTATTATATACCACATTTATTTATAAATATACATCCAATGTTATAATATACTGATTCCTGTATATTCTGATGACCTGTGTAATGTATATTTTGCATTAAAGTTCCTCGATCTAGGGTGCTCAAACTTTATCACCTTACCCACCCTGGGAATATGATTGCTTCCAGTGAGATAAGTTTTATTTATAAATAAATAATAAATACAAATATCTTCACGCAATTCCCAATACAGGGGTAGACAGAGGTCAAGTCTAGACAATTAAGTCCCTTTGACCCACCTTCCACCGAAGATAAATTTCGGGACAAAATGACAGGTGGTGAGCCCGTCGCCGCCTTTATGTCCAAGCCAACGATGAAATTCGTACATAAGTTTTTGAAAAACTCATTGGTACTGCCACCTGGGGATCGAACTCGGGTCTCTCGACTCGAAATTCCGACCACCCAACAACTTGGCTATCGTGATTTAGGGTTTTAGTTTCAACAGTAGTAGAGCCACGCATCAGCTTTTGTTGTTGCATGAATGGGCCGGCTCAACCGGGGAAGTACCACAACCTCACAGAGTATGGGTGTGAAGTAAAGTCTAACAAACTTCTGCATTTCGTCTGGTGATTGCAGGTAACCCATGGCCCACACACCCCCTTCCCCCAATTCTAAGGGAGGGGGGCACTCTGAGGGAGGCAACAAATCTGCTATGCCTCTGGTATTGCGGGTGTTCATGGGCGGCGGTAATCACTTACTATCATGTGAGCCACCTGCTCGTTTGCCTCCCTTTTCTATAAAAAAAAAAAGTTCTATCAAGAGTCCACAGGTCTCAATAAAATTTTTCACATCTAATTTTTTATTACACCATTCAAATTGATATTTGATATTTTTGATATGATTGAATAAAGAAACACAATATCAAATATTAGGTTGGTTGGCATACATATCCCTTAAAAAGTAAATGAAAGAATAAAATTATCTTTTTTTTTTTAAATAAATTGAGTGAGGACATAGCTGTGGGTAGGAGCCGATATAATAAACTTACCAATATAAGACTGGCTCTCCAAAATCCATATCAAATCTGAAATGTGAGAATGCTAATAACTTGTCCTTCATATCCTTTGCAATAAGATACCATGCAGCATCATCTGTCATTTCTTCAACTTTACGATCACGGTTCCATCCCCAGGCGCATGTTTCATATCTGAAGTATGACATTAAAAGTTACACAGAGGAATAAGTATTTTTAATTTTTTTTTGAAGTCCAGTAGCCCAGTTAAAAGAAATCACCTTACAATGTCTAAAGCTATGACTATTCTCTCTTGAATATATACATGAATAACAGATTCATGCATACTATTACTGTTTAACTATCTACACATTACAATTTATGTATAAATTAAGATAAAATTTAAGCAATCCATTCAGAGCACATGAAGAAATGAGCATGGTTGAATTAATAATAATAATAATAATAACTTTATTGGTAATAAGCTTATAGTACATTAAATGTTCACATAAGAAAAACATATAACAAAATTTAGATTAAAAATAGTGAGGGTGACATTCTGTTCTCCTAGCTAGGCTATGTAATAGTCTGTATTAAGGAGGATCAATACTTTAAGATTTTACTATATAATAAATAGAGCCATGCTACCCTGAATGCTCCAAAAGTTTGATTACTGACTAGTCAACCATGCACTTTTTACCGCAACCAATTTTGCTCTTCAACAAGCAAGTGATTTAATAGTTTCAGTTATTGCTTTCCCCAGAGTAACAATTTAACTTATTTAAATGCAACACAAATTCTGCTTGTGCTGATGGAATTTCAACTAGATACTAGAACAAGAAGCTTTGTTGATGTACATAATTCAAATCTGAATTCACTATAGTCAAGAAAATAGAATAGTAAAAAATAATATTATTTCATGGAATTTATATGATTTGGCTTATGTGTGAGACATAATATTATCTTAATATAAGTTTATTATAAATTGCATTGCGGTCAACCTGTAAAGGTGTTATAGCAGAAATCTGTAAATACATAAATTTATTGAGAAATAGATAGATTATACAAGTTCTTACAGTTTTCTCATATTTGTTTCAGTTAAATTTATAGCCCAATCTAGGACATTCTTGTCAAGTTCAGTTACCCTTTGTATGTACATGTCCACTTCCATCTCTTTACTTTTGAACACCAATAACTCTCTACATAGCGACGCCAAGTCTGGCAACTTATTTGCCGATGTAACACAATTCATCCCATCTGCTATTCGACGCTGCTCTAGCTTTCTAGCCTGTCTTTTTTCTTTGCTTTTGTTAACAGATGTTGACGATTTTTTCTGAAACACATTATTTATGATATTTTTCATTTGGTTATACGATTTTCTATATATTAAACTAATGAATACTTACTCCCATTTTCTTATGAAAAAAATACCAAGTGAGAAATCAACAAAACGGGTATTGTGAATTTTGATTTAGTTAATAACAAAGGGCGGGAAATTATATTTAGTCAAACTATATCAAAACAAACGCAATGAAGCCAAAGCAGAATCATAAATATTGACATTGATATCAGTAAACTGGAGTTGCCACATACATATATGTATTATCTCTGTAATATTATGTGAATAAAAAATCTAAAAAGAAGATACCTACAGAGTTTCTTTAGACTGTTTCTTCTCTATTAGAGAATCCTCATTAAGTAAAGGCGGTATATTAAAAAGAGGATAATAGGAACGATAGCCGAGTAGTTGGGTGATCAGAATTCGAATCAAGAGACCCAAGTTCGACCCCAGGTTGCAGGTTCGTACCAGTGGGATTTTCAAAAACTTATGTACGATTTACATCGTTCGATTAGACGGATTTAAAGACGGTGAAAAGCGGCTGGCGGTGTCCCAAAAAAATATCTTCGGTGGAAGGTAGGTTGAAAGTAAGGTTGATGAGGAAATGTTTATTAGGATGCGAATGAGGAAGAAGAGTAAAATAAATAACAACATAATGCAAATACTCTTTTTGGGCAATATAAAATCTTTCCAATTAAGACAAAACCTATGTATTTTTTGAGATTGTGGCTAAGCCGTACGAATTCTTTCCAATAATATTCAGGCAGATTAATTTCGACTCATTATTTTTTTAATATATTTTTTTTATTTCTGTGCTAACGATTTTTAATATGAGAAAGAAGAAGAGGAATAGGATTTTTTTAATTTATTTTGTGTTAATAGACGAAGAGGTTTCGTGAACAAATGAAGTTGCGCAATAAGAGGAAGAGGAATCCTCGAACGTTGAAAGAATTTAATTGTCTAGACCTCTATCGACCCTTGTATTGGGAATGGCGTGGAGATGTTTTTTTTTCTTGATCGATGTAATATGTTACTTATATTATAGATTTAATTTGATGTGGTTACCATTTAAGTTATTATAGAGAATAAGTGACCTCCACGTTTACTTGAGCATTCATATACAACCAGATCAGTTATATTTAATTAAAAAAATACAAAGTAATACATTCAAAACCAGACAAATTATTGCATTAATTCTAAAAAATAGGTCTTTTTTTTGGTGCCCGAAAAAGGGTTTGAAGAGAACTTCTATGGATCCGTATAATTGGAAATACACAAGTTGACACTTAGACAAAAATGCTACTAATACCAGATGTTCTACACTTTTGATTTGCCTCATACTTATTTTAAATTTTGAGAATTAATGCAATAATTTGGAGAGCCATTTGGAGAAGAAACGAAAGGATACTTCATAATATTATACTTATTACTTGTGATTTTTCATAGAGTTTGTAAATTATATTGTTTCTCTTTGCTTGATGTCTTTGGAAGCGGGAGGAGAGCGGGAGTTTTGAATATATAGGCATTTATTACATCACAAAATCAATAAATTTTCCAATCAACAAGGAATTGTCACACAAGTACTGAAGTAAAATCATTGCGAAAAACATTCTTTGTTCTTAACCATTAATCAGTATATTCCCAAAACGGGTTTATTAGCCTATATTTTTTTTGGCGATTTGCCAAAAAAAATAGTAGATGTTAGTCCGATCATTTCTTGGAAAGGTTGATTGTAAAGCAAAAGTGTGGTTAAAGTATTCTATTCAACCAAAGTGTTTCTACAAAAATATCAAAAATATGAGACACGCAACACTTTCTCAGACTGGGGATTTAATGCCAACATTAGGTTTAGGTACTTGGCAGGTTTGTATATTAGGTTTGGTTATTAGTATTTATACGTAAAAATTATTTCGTTTGGGCGTTTGTTTCGTTTTTGATTACTTGCAGCACACGAAATTTTAATGTAATTTGATACAGAGGTGCCTAGATGAAGAACTTAAAAACTTCTTCCTATGTATCCTGAGATAACCTAAAGAGGGAATATATGCAAAGAGATTCATCCAATCGTGTCTCGTCCTTGCATCCCAGTCACAGTGCATACCTTATAGCAAAGTTTACCTGTGTCGAACAGTATCTACATCTCGTGGCGACTTTTTTTATTAATATATTTTTATGTAATATACAATTTGTTTAAACAATAATTATTTGACAATGTTTCCAGGCCCCACCAGATGTTATAGAGACAACTGTGTATAAAGCTCTAGATTTAGGTTACAGGCATATAGATACAGCGTTTAACTACAACAACGAAGAGGCAATAGGTAAGGCTATAAAGCAATGGATTGATGATGGTAAAGGCACTAGAAAGGATTTGTTCGTAACTACGAAGGTAAGCAAAAGTACAATATCAGTCCAAACCTAATGTATGTGGAGGTACTAGTACTAATACTAATAATAATATGAACAAGTAACTTCACATAATTTATCATAGCGCGATTTGAACACGTAACTCTTAGCTTCGAAGGCATGTTCACTAGCAACTACGCTGTCGGGTCGTCTGTCTATAGTCTTCTATAATTGAAATAGTTTCCAAGTATTACATTAAGATGATGATATGTGCTATCATCAGATGAACTATTAGCCTGTTTTTACCTAATGAAGTTACTTGTACCTAATGTTTAAGAGAATTTAATAATAATGTTTAATTGTTTTATGACGTAAGAAAGTCACGATAGCCGAGTGGCTGGGTGATCTGGATTCTGAGTCAAGAAGCCTGAGTTCGATCGCCAGGTGGCAGGCTCGTACCAATGAGTTTTTCAAAAAACTTAAGTACGAATTATATCATTGGCATGGACTTTAAGACGGCGACGGGATCACCACCTGTCACGTTGTCCCGAAAATTGTCTTCGGTGGAAGGTGGGTCGGAAGGACTTAATTGGCTAGACCGCTGTCGAGATTTTCTCTATAATTATTTATTTATCTGTAAGAGAAACCCGTAATGGTTTAACCTAATAATAGCCTCACTGAATTCGGCTGCGTTAAGAGCTTTATTGCATAATTTAGTGACAAGTTATTGTTTTATATTTTATTTGCAGCTTCCTCACGTAGGGAACAGAGCATCCGATGTTAAAAAATTCCTAGATCTACAACTGGGCCGCCTGCAAATGGACTATGTGGATTTATATCTAATACACGTTCCGTTCGGATTTCTTTGCGCTTCTGATACTTTAACGCCTCTGATTAAAGATAATGGCGAATATGTTTTGGATATGGAAACTAATCACGTTAGTACTTGGAAGGTAAATACATTATTAATCTACCTTTAACCTATAACACTCGAGGATAATGTAATGCCACTAGTTTCGACTCGATTTCCCCTAATGTACGTTACGTAGATAAATGCGTAAATAAAATAAATATCTTCACGCCATCCCCAATACAGGGCTAGACAGAGGTATGGCTGGATAATTAAGTCCTTTCGACCCACCTTCAAATTTTTGGTACAACGTGACAGGTGCCTGTCGCCGTCTTTATGACCAAGCCAACAATATAAATCGTATGTAGATTTTTTGGAAAAAATCCTTTGTTTTTGGTGCCTTGGGGACCGAACCCTGGTCTATTTTTGTGACTGTGTTTTGTCTCTTATTTCGATTACTCAACAACTCGGCTATGGTGACTCTTATATGTGCATACAAAAAAATAAGTAAGTATCTACTCCAAAGTCCGCCTGTTCTAACCCAGCGATGGAATCGCCACAGTTGCAATCCTAGTGATTGGGTGAAAATTTGTATAAAACTGTTATTTCTGAAGTATGAAAATTAGTTTATAGGCTACTAATTATAGCTAAAAGTAATTTCTCTTTTAACATTTTTGAAATTACGACTTGGAGAGGTTAAAATGGGGATGGAATTAATAAATTTTCAGCTTCAAAATTGTTCGTTGAAGTTGTAATTGTGAGAGTTGTAATGAGGCTTCGGATTACCTCGTTTAAAAATTCCGTTTAGGAAAGTGCAAAGCTAGTAATAAAATAAATACGTTAATACTATCAAATCATACTAAAATAAACCATGTTAATCATTTTTATGGAGTGACAACCTGCAAAATATTTAGTAGATGGTTTTTGTGGTGAATTCTTGGGGAGGGCCTATGTTCAGCAGTGGAATCTTGATAGGCTGTAAAGAAGAATCACTTTTCTTTCAAAAACATATAAAGGCCTGTGTAGATAGAAGCATACAGATGCGTCTCTTGCGGGAATAGGATTTATTTAAATACTGTCAAGTTATAGGTAAATGAAACTAGTTCGTTAGTCATGATAAATGTTTAAATTTTCTTTTAACTACTTTAAATTATTCAGGTCATGGAGCAGTGCCAGAAAGAAGGTCGCGTAAGAAACCTCGGATTATCCAACTTCAATGAAAGTCAAATATCAAAGATCATGAAGTACGCCACATTCAAGCCTCAAGTGTTGCAAGTCGAGCTGCATGCGTACTTCCAGCAATTGAAACTGCGCCAGTTCTGTGCCGAAAATAACATAGTGGTGACAGCGTATGCGCCTTTAGGTAGCCCGGGTGCGAAGGACCATTTTGTCAACAAATACAATTACAAGTAAGATTGTTTAACAAATATAAAAAAAAAAAATATTATAGTCTATAGTACTACTGCACCTGCCTAGCATGGTATGGCAAAATTTTTCATTACAGATGTAAAGGCTTATATACTTAACGGCCAGTAAAACTCCATTGCAAGACATCGGCTTCTCCGTTAAGATCTTTGATTTGATGTTATCTTCGCGCTTGGTATAGGGATTGGCGACCACCACCGAAACCACCTCGAACCATAGACGCTGCCCGTCGCCTCCATATTGATATTTACAAGGCTTTTTCCAGTCTCTTATGACACCCACGAAAAGAGAAGCGAGGTGTATATATATATATATATATATATATATATATATATATATATATATATATATATATACATATATATATATATATATATATATATATATATATATATATATATATATATATATATATATATATATATCTATATATATATATATATATATATATATATATATATATATATATATCTATATCCCGATAATACACGTCAGCAGGCTTATTGGCATAGGTCTCATCTAGTGTTGTCCTAATGACTCAAAAATTTTAATTGTTTCAAAATTATGGCACGTGTGTTTAATACATGTATGTTAAATTTTTAGCCCCGACACTTTTCCGGATTTATTAGGCCACCCAGCGGTAAAAGAGATTGCTGAAAAGCATGGCAAAACACCGGCACAAGTACTATTAAATTATTTAGTTAGTCAAAAAATTGTTGTCATACCGAAGAGCACAAGTGAGAAGAGATTGAAGGTAAGTCATTACTTTCTTGTCACTTTCCTGATCAGGAATCTACATATTTAAAACTAAAAAAGATTTCGACGACGTAATTGCAACTTAAAAAAAGGATATACATAATATGTATATATACGACATATATATACGATATCTAGTCACGATAATTTTGATTCATGCAACACAAACATTTGTAAAACACTATTATCTACTTGCTAGTAAAAAGTTTAGACCTTTTACAATGGTTTAATAGGAAATAGTTGTTTTAAAAATGGGTACAGGTTGTATATTACTCCAATTATGGAATTCTATGAAGCAAGTGTGCAATCACAAATGTTAACAACTACAATAACCTTTTTGTTTTAGGAAAACTCAGAAATTTACGATTTTGAGTTAACACCAGCCGAATCGAACTCCCTTAAGAAATTAGATCGAGATGAAGCCGGAAGAATATTCAATTTTCTTTTTTGGAAAGGTGTAGAGAAACATCCGGAATATCCATTTAAAGTTCACGCGTCGTTGGAACAAGTTGTAGAATAAACTGTTTATGTGACCAATTCTAATCTAGTCGAGCAAGCAACCTGTCTAGTCAAGCTATCAAGTTTTGCAAGCCATTTTGTGTTTTCATGGCGATGAACCAAAGCAGTTTATTCTATGTTTATTACTTAATTGCGTAAATTTTCTAATTAAAAATAATATTGTACTTGTGTTGTGGAATAACAAGTGAAATTCGAAAAGAAATTTTGTCTTAAAGAGATTAGGAAACGAAATATACACTTTTATGCTTGTATTTGACCACCGAATGTAGCTTTAACTATACGTATGTACGTCAGTATAACTGACATATAAATTACCTTTACTGTGCTTTGAGCATTGATAAAACTACACATCTAATTGTTGAGGTGATTCCTATACTATGATTATTTCATTATTGGGATTTATTTAAATAAATACAAATTGCAAACTGATGTATTTTATTTACTCGTTCTTAAGAAAATTAATGATATAAACAATGTTCATGATAACCGGTAAAGCATTTTCCTCTGCAGCCTGTGTTGGAGTTCACCACGTCTGATCATAGTGTGTATAACTTTTAGTATAGCACGCTCGGGATACTTCTGTCGGATGAAGTCTTGAATGATTGTTTGTTCTGATACCTGAGAGCCAATGGCAAATCTTCGCTTCAGTTGCTTTTCTATACGTGAGAGCATCTCATGGTCTTCTTCAGTTGTGAAACCTTCGGCACCTATAATAAAAATACACATTTAATATTTCCGCAAGAAGAAAAAGTCATAAAAGCTCCCCTTAGTAGATAAAAATTCTCATGTTACAAATAAAAAAAAATCTTCACGCCATTCCCAATACAGGGGAGACACAGGTCTAGACAATTAAGTTTGATCCACCTTTCACTGAAGACATTTTTTGGGAAAACGTGACTGGTGGTGAGCCCGTCGCCGTCTTTATGTCCAAGTCAAAGATATAATTCGTAATTAAATAAACTTAAAAAAATCCATTGGTACGAGCCTGGCACCTGGAGATCGAACTTGGGTCTTTTGACGCCGATTCCGATCACCCAACCACTTAGCTATCGTGATTATTATCTTCATTTTTAATATGACTTTGTTATAAGATCTAAGCCAGAAGACTAATAATCAACTCCTGTATATACAACTTAATTTTTTCGTAATATATTCGCAATATCACACGACTCACACACTCAATTTTTAACAAAGTTTATTCGAAACAATGTGACAAGTGCTGTGCCTATCGTCGTTTTTATGTCCAAGCTAACGGTACAATATATTTATACTTACACAAATATATACTTACATATATAAATATTAATAAATACATATAAACATTCATGACAAATATCGGGCAATCTATTTAGGTGGTCCAATATGGATTAAGTTTAGAAATAAAATCAAAAAATCTTTTATGATTTGTAAAAAGAAAGTAATAAGATTAATGGAAAATGTATTAAAATAATAAAAAATAATACGCCGTTTCCAATACAGAGTTCCTTCTACCAAAGACATTTTATTAACATAATATGTAAAATTACCCGCTAAGCTGCCAGTCATAGCCGCGTCCAATGTCGATACTTGGAATAATCGTAAAGCTTCTGTGACGTGGACTTCTGTTGCAAATGGCTGCAGCTGCATCTTGGCCAGAGATTCTGATATTCGAACGATTGCTTCGAGTTGTCTATAAACATGTTTTATACATTATTATTTCCTTTCAGAATTGAATCATGTTTGATTAAAAACTCCTGTTACATCTAATTATCTGACGGGAAATCTAGCGAACTTACTATGTATATATTAAAAATTAGTTTTCTGCATGTATATGCATACATATGTATGTGTATGGTTTGAAATATAATTTGTCAGTGCGGTCTATGCTTCGGGTATTCAGCTTCTATTTTAGAAACTATAAATAAATAAATATCTACACGCAATTCCCAATACAGGGTAGACAGAGGTGTCGTCTAAACAATTAAGTCCCTTCGACCCACATTCCACCTAAGATATTTTCGGGACAACGTGACAGGTGGTGAGCACGTCGCTGTCTTTATGTCCAAGCCAACGATATAATTCGTACAAAAGTTTTTGAATAATTGGTACGAGCCTGCCACCTGGGAATCAAATTCGTCTCCCGACTCGAAATTCCGACCACACAACCACTCGGCTATCGTGGCTTTTTTTTATTTTAGAAACTAACAGCGACAAATTTAAGTTCTACAAACTCAAGATCCTTTAAGTTCGACATGTTTGATAATTTTCGTACTGCACATGAGCACGTAGCGCGCCTGCAGCCGCCGGGCGGCGCACAGTACCTGACAGTGATGGGTATGGAGAGCCGCCGGTCGGCCTGCCGCTCGTGCTGCGAGGCGCCGCTGCGCGGGCACGTAGCGCCTGCAGCCGCC
This sequence comes from Sericinus montela, assembly GCA_029286605.1. Taxonomy (NCBI): domain Eukaryota; kingdom Metazoa; phylum Arthropoda; class Insecta; order Lepidoptera; family Papilionidae; genus Sericinus; species Sericinus montela. The sequence goes on along the minus strand of JAGSMR010000007.1, from coordinate 271,441 downwards.
GGGCGGCGCACAGTACCTGACAGTGATGGGTATGGAGAGCCGCCGGTCGGCCTGCCGCTCGTGCTGCGAGGCGCCGCTGCGCATGAGCACGTAGCGCGCCTGCAGCCGCCGGGCGGCGCACAGTACCTGACAGTGATGGGTATGGAGAGCCGCCGGTCGGCCTGCCGCTCGTGCTGCGAGGCGCCGCTGCGCATGAGCACGTAGCGCGCCTGCAGCCGCCGGGCGGCGCACAGTACCTGACAGTGATGGGTATGGAGAGCCGCCGGTCGGCCTGCCGCTCGTGCTGCGAGGCGCCGCTGCGCATGAGCACGTAGCGCCTGCAGCCGCCGGGCGGCGCACAGTACCTGACAGTGATGGGTATGGAGAGCCGCCGGTCGGCCTGCCGCTCGTGCTGCGAGGCGCCGCTGCGCATGAGCACGTAGCGCGCCTGCAGCCGCCGGGCGGCGCACAGTACCTGACAGTGATGGGTATGGAGAGCCGCCGGTCGGCCTGCCGCTCGTGCTGCGAGGCGCCGCTGCGCATGAGCACGTAGCGCGCCTGCAGCCGCCGGGCGGCGCACAGTACCTGACAGTGATGGGTATGGAGAGCCGCCGGTCGGCCTGCCGCTCGTGCTGCGAGGCGCCGCTGCGCATGAGCACGTAGCGCGCCTGCAGCCGCTGGGCGGCGGCGGCGGACAGGCGCGGGCCGCAGCGCGCGCGGCAGTACGCGCCATAGCGACGCAGCAGGGCCAGCGGCAGCTCGCCGGCGACCGTCTCCCGCTCTACGCTGTCACCCCCCATGTGGATTGATATTATGTGCTTTGCGAGGGTCTGTCGATATGGATAAAGTGTCTTTGTTAGATAGACGAGATTCTAATTACTAAAAGAGACAATAATAGGTTTTTCATTTTATAGTCTTTTACCAGTATCTCTTACGAATAGTAACAAAACAATTATTTAGAGGTTATTATAAGTCCACTAATTAAGGCAATGCTGCAAACTCAATTTAGATTCCAGAAAATCCTGCTTTAAAACTGAACAGTATGTGCTCATTATTCTTCAAAGCTACTTTTATCTGGTTATCTTTAGACAGATTATTTCTAAATTAAATATATTTATGTAGTTTTATAACTTAAACTGTTTGAGCAGTAAATAATTACTTACAATGTCTCGGTTTTGGTCATGTTCATCCTTAACGATAAAAATCATATCAAATCTCGAGAGGATGGTCGGCATGAAGTCTATATTGTCGTCAGCTTTAGTGTCATCCCAGCGACCGAAGACTGAGTTTGCTGCGGCCAACACTGAGCATCGAGAGTTCAATGTGGTTGTTATACCAGCCTGAAAAAAATTACACATCTTAAACACCCAGCACCTTTTGGTAAATTAGTTTTGAAATTCCTATGCAGCTACATCGACATTAATTATGAAATAACCTTTAAAACCTCAACAGGGTCTTCAGAGATCATATTTACCTTAGCAATGGAAATTGTCTGTTGTTCCATAGCCTCGTGTATGGCGACGCGGTCGTCCTCTCGCATCTTGTCGAACTCGTCGATACAAACTACACCACCATCCGCTAACACCATAGCGCCACCCTCCATCACGAAATTACGCTGTAAATTAATTTTAAGTTTAATATTTTAGTTTAGTTAACAGAATGAAGTTTTTTGTATTAACGTGAAAAGTTAGTCATCAGCAAGGTCACTTTAATATCCAAATACTACAGTACACCTTTAGACACTTGGAAAAATTGATTTCAAACAAAATTTCAAATTTAACAGACTGTATGTACCAGTCACGATAGCCGAGTGGTTCGGTGGTCGGGATTTCGAGTCGTGAGACCCGAGTTCGATCCCCAGGTGGCAGGCTCATACCAATGGGCTTTTCAAAAACTTATGTACGAATTATATCGTTGGCTTAGACATAAAGATGGTGACGGGCTCATAACCCGTCACGTTGTCCCGAAAATATCTTCGGTGGAAGGTGGGTCGAAGACTTACACTTGCTGGGTCGCGAATAACTGATGCTGTTAAGCCAGCAGCGCTTGATCCTTTGCCAGAAGTGTAAACACCAATGGGAGCAGCTTTTTCCACGAACTTTAGCAACTGAGATTTGGCTGTACCGGGATCACCGAGGAGCAAAATGTTGATGTCACCGCGTCGAGTTAAACCATCTGGTAATCTTTTACGAGATCCTGTAAGTGTTAATTATGAAAAATAAGCTAAGTTAAAAAAAAAGTGTTTTACACATTTCTTGAGGAGTTCCGAAAATCTTATTTTGGTCAGTACAAATTTTAACAGTGCTATTTTTGGACTAAGTGGGGCAAAGGGCAACATTTATTTTCTCACATAATTAGCTCTAAAATAGCAGATAAGTACACTGAAGACCTACATTGTGCCATAGAAGTTTCAATGACTCCAAATGCCCATGTTTACAATGCTTCATTGGTGGATCAGATGCAAGCCTATTGGAGCTCCATGCTATGTGTGGAATATACCAATTGTACCCTTATTTAAAAAATCTTAACTAAATACCAAAAAAGGAGTTTAAAGTCTCTAGTTGGTATGATGTGATGGTCACAAAAGTATGTAATTCGGGTACGAGTTAATGTGGTCATTACATTTGGACATACCAACATACATGTGTATTAGTTCATACTGTACATAGACCATATATCGTATTTAAGGAAAACTTATGAAAACTCAGTTTCACGAGCCACATGAAAGTTCACTAGTTATTGGAAGTTTTTCTTTTGATAACAGGGAATGACACAATGCTTGCTGTTACTCTATTCTTCTTAAATCTGGTCATGCTCCTCTGTAACTGTCTGCTAAATTAAATATCCTAGTAAACGCAGATTCCCCATTCCCAAAATTAAATTTTTCTATGAGCCATTTGATCAAAAAAACATAATAATTGTTCCAAATGAAAAACAATCAGTTGATTATACGTAAAGCAAAAACAGATGCAAAATTTGTATATATAAAGAATATTGACACCACTCGCTAAACAGTTCACTAATATTACCTCCAAAAAGCAAACACGCAATAGCCTTCTTCATATCGACAGCACCAAAAATACTTGGTGCAATAGATTTGGCTATTCTTTCATATATATCCGGCGACGCTGCCAAGCGTCGGAATTGTTCCTCTTCATCAGTGGTGAATGGACGGAGGCCGCCGGTGACACCTTCCTGTGCTGCTAGTCCGACAGCACGCAGGTAGGATGAGCGAACACCAACCGATCCTTTATCGCGACCTTCCCTCTGTAAAATGTGTATAAATGCATACGTAGGTAGGGATAACATCACATACATTACTCAGATCCCAAAGTAAGGAGCTTAAGCACTGGTGTTTTGGAATCCAGAGCCAGATCCAGAACACCCAGACCTGAGAATATGTTGAAAAAGTGTTTTGAACATTAACCCCATCAGGATTGAACCTTGGACCTCAGAGCTACACTATAAATACTAGTTGTACCCCTCTCGTCCACAGAGGTCTTCATATATTACTTGATCTTTTTATTCTGTATTTTATTTTACGTTATTGAAAAATAAAAGCTAAAAATAAACAAACATACAAAAATTGTTTTCACATTTGTGATAATGATATAAAGTAGATGTCTTGTAACTTGTGATTTTTCCTTTGTCTTTACAGCCTATTAAAGTTTACTGCTAAGCAAAGGTATAGTACAGAACAAAGATGCTCAGAGGCACACACAAAACACTACAATGATCATGAGCTGGCCATTAAGTATAACAGATAATGTAGGTATATTACATGTGTACACATATAAAGATATATATCTTCAGGCCATTCTCAATACTGGGGTAGACAATTAAGTCATTTCGTCCCACCTTCCACCGAAGCCGTTTTTAATACTTTAAGATGGTCAGCCTGTCGCCGTCTTTATATCCAAGCCATTGTTACGAGCCTACTACTTGAGGATCGAACTCTCGATCGAGCCTACTACTTGAGGGTCTCTTGCCTCGAATTCGGAACACCCAACCACTCGGCTTTAGTGACTAGACATATAACGGTGGTGGCTTACACCAATTTTGGCGATTTTCTTGATTGAGTAAATGCCGAGGATGGTGACGCGGGCGCCGGGCGCCACGCGCTCGCACAGCACCCGCTCGCAGTACACGGTGAGGTGGCGCGGCATCTCGCCCTGCGGGATGCTCTCGGGCGCCTCCTGGAGCTTCAACACCTGCAACCAATAAACAAATCTTGTTTGCAGCGTGCACTCAAATTCAACAATTATATAAAACTTGCATTGATTCATTCCAGATATGATTCGTTTTCTTCTTCAAGAAGTATTTCATTATAAATAATTACATGATAATGGCAAATGGTTAATGCCTATATAAATATAACACAGAAAAGTATGTCATTAGTTTTAGTTTGACATGCTATAATAACTAGATATCTTTCATTTCATTTTACATACTTTTCAATTGGCGACTGCTGTTATTGTTTATGTAAAAACAACAACACATAACATCTTTACGCAATTCCCAATACAGGGGTAGACAGAGGTCTAGTCTAGACAATTAAGTTCCTTCGACCTACCTTCCACCGAAGATATTTCAGGGACAATGTGACAGGTGATGAGTCTGTCGCCGTTTTTACGTTCAAGACAACGATATAATTCGTATATAAGTTTTGAAAAACCCATTGGTACGAGCCTGCCACCTGGGGATCGACAATTTTTTTTTTATAGAAAAGGGAGGCTAACGAGCAGGTGGCTCACGTGATGGTAAGTGATTACCACCGCCCATGAACACCCGCAATAACAGAGGCATAGCAGATGCGTTGCCTCGATGCGATGAGGGGGGGGGGGGCACCGGTTACCTGCACTCACCAGAGGAAACGCAGAAGTTAGACTTCCACTTTACGCCGGTATTCTGTGAGGTCGTGGTACTTCCCCGGTCGAGCCGGCCCATTCATGCAACAACAAAAGCTGATGCGTGGCTCTCCCACTGTGACTTAAGATTAGTAAAGAATTCATAAATAAGCATTGTTTATATTTTAGTAGAATATTATATTTTTGGGGTATTTGTTATATTTTCTTGTCTGGTTGGGTTTTTATACACATAAAAATAAAAATACATAAAATAAAATAAAGTATTACAAAATATATACGTAATAAATCCTAATACATAAAAATAATAAATAAATATTAAGACCCAACCAGACGGAAGCCCTCGACAGGGGAGACCAGACGGTCGAGGGTTAGGGCGACAGGGAGAGAAACCGGCGGACGATGCGGGCTGTATCGAGAAGCACCGCCTTCTGCATTTGAGCTCGGAGCGGTCCGCCACGGAGTCCCAGTCGCCTCAGATGTTCAGAGAGGCTGACTGGGATTAACCCATTCGCAGAAACAACTATAGGGATAATTTCAGCGGGCACCCCACTCCACATGTCGGTCACTTCGTGAGCCAGGTCCAGATATTTCGTCTTTTTGTCTGTTTCGGCTTTCACGAGGTTCTCGTCATACGGCATGGTAATGTCCATCAAAAATATCCCTGACTGTGCCCGGTCCATCAACACGATATCAGGCTTATTTGCCAGAATCTTCCTGTCCGTGATGATGGGCCGATCCCAATAGAGCCTGGCGCGGTCATTTTCGAGCACGGCCTCCGGAGAGTACCTATAGTAAGGCATTTTCCGTTCGACGAGAACTTAATTAAGGGCGAGCTCCTAATGTTGTGTGCTCCTAAGGTTGTGTCCATGCAGATACTCAGAGTTAGAAAGCATGGAACAACCGGAGATGACATGCTGAAGCGACTCCCCAGGATGGCGACAAGCTCGACAGATGTCGACGGTGCCATCCTTTAGGATGTATCTCCGATAGCTGTTCGTCTTAATAACCTGATCCTGTATCGCACAGACAAAACCGTCGGTTTCCCCATATAGGTCACCGAAACGTAACCAGTTAAGGGAGGCGACAGTACCTACGAACGGCTCATGTAGAGCCTTGTAGAACCTCCCATGGAGCTCTTTTTCCTTCCATACGGTCTCCCGGTCGGAAACGCTCTGTACTCCCGGCTGCTGCCATTGCTCGTCGGCCAAGGATAGAGGGGTAAGTCTTTTGTCACTCATAACGACGTCTGCGTAAAACGAATCATCCGATTTCGCCAGAAAGTAATCCGACGGTTGCGTTTAACCAGTTTGCCGATGACCGAGTCGATGAGGAGTGGTTCCTTGGTCCCACGGCCACCGCCCCGACATCCATTCTGAGCACGCGACAAGATCCGGTTTACATTAATGTGTCGGGTGATTCTCATGCTCAGAACGGATGTTAGTGTCTTATAGATGGTGGATAGACAAGTAGATGTTGGTCCCAGCGAACGCCATCCTGATGGTACGCGCAATTCTAGGCCTATGGTTGCCCGACCTGAAGCTTATCGGCCTGCCGATGATGGCCCTAGTCTTTGCGATACGGTCCTTAATTCTTCGTCTCCACGCAGGGATAGCGCTACTTTGTCTAGTGGCACATCCAGGTGAGGGAATTTTGGCGCCTACTATGCGGCATACTGCCAGTGCAGCGCCAAAAAGAATTGTGTCAGTATCGCAAAGATCCCGGCTAGCTTCCGGATGGGTCACCAGCATTGGGTTTAAAGCCCTCACGACAGACCGATTTCGCTTGCATAAGGGTATGAGCGGGAGTCGCGGCCGATTCTCGGGTGGTATTTCGCGCACTTCCAGAATCGCCTCTTCCAATAATCTCCTCATCTGCTCCATTTGGGCGACTATATCACCATCGTACGAAATCACCGCAGCTGGTGTTTCCACGGCTCTCTCCACATCTGCAATGATTCGTAGCTTGTGGAGCCACGTTTTCAGGCACGGTGTCCCCGCCCGATGACGAAACAGCCTCACGTCTTAGTCGTTCGAGTTCGGCATCATCGAATATTTTCGAGCGGATGATGTACCGAACCCGGTCTGCTAGGTTTTGCTCAGAGACGGTAATGGTAGGCTCCAGCTCAGCAAAGCAACGGTGCATCATAGCCCGGTACGCAATCCCTCCAGTTTCTTCCTCCTTCGCCCTGACGTACGCCCGCATTGCATGCTCATTCATTTGGAGTTTCCAGCGGATGCGGCGCACTTTTGGCAAGATGCAGACTGATTGCGCCGAAGCAACAGTATTGTCACTTATACTGCTACGCGGGTGGGCGATGAGTTCGTCAGTTCCCTACGCCTTATTATACATTATTATTATTTTATTATTAGAATATTATGTAGTACATATTTTTTATTGCATTACCTGGTAATCTATGCATTTACATTTGTCAGGAATAATAAAGTATGGATCCAAGGGACACTTTGGTCGACCAGCTTGCTCCCTGAAATTATTAATAGAGTTAGTTTATAGTATGGAATTGTTAAAATTTTAAAGTTTGGTTAATAATTACATTTACAAGTTTGGTTAATAATTAATTACAGTTACATACCTAATATATATTTCAAAGCTTTGAAGCAAGCCCCCAAAGAAAGATTTAAAAGAAAAATTAAAGGAAAATTTCAGTTGTTTTTTAGGTATGGCTTCTGCTATTCTGCTAGTGTCGAGTCAGTCATGGGAGTGACAACAAAAACATTCTTAGTCTCATGCAAAATTTGAACCCAAGAAAAACAGTTTTTTTTTCCAGTTAGAGTTATAATGCATATTTTAGAAAATATAAATTTAGTAAGAAATTTATGGCCCACAGTTTACCAATTAACAGAAAAATCATATTCTTTAGTTATAGGAGAGATGGGCATAAAATTAAATTAGACGTAAAATTACATTATTTCTAACAAAAATAAACTTTATAATAGATATGTATGTTTATAATACATAAAAAACTTGCAACAGGGAATGTTAATCAGTTGATAAGTTTAGCAAAGAATGCAACCTAAGTTGTTTACAACAGTTAGAAGTAAAATATGCATACTTACGTGTTACATTTTCTTGGCATGACATATCCCTCAAGACCAGGCTTTACAGGTAAATTAGGAATAACATTACGGCAGGAACGACACTGTATAGATATTTTTGTAGCTTTCGCTTTTATGGCTGACGTTGATATTACAATACCTGGTATTTTTACCAGTCGTGATACTGTTTCTGACTGTAAAAAATCAGAAAATATTACAGAAATAATAACATATTCTATGTTCTTGTCTTACGGCTTATATAGGACTTGTCTAAAAAAAATAATGCAAAAATCTTGAAAATTATTTTTTATCTTGGGCTAAATAAATATACTCCACAATTAAAGCTCTATGGTAAACGTAAACTTTATAAGTCTATGCAAGAATTAGGTAGTTTACTAAATATGTATGAAAACACAGTAACAATTTTGTCATATAATGTATGTACTTCTGTATGTATATATTGTTTCTATAAATAAAAATAAATATCTTCACGCAATTCCCAATACAGGGGTAGACAGAGACAATTAAGTCCCTTTGACCCACCTTCCACCGAAGATATTTTCGGGACAATGTGATAGGTGGTGAGCCCGTCGCCGTCTTTGTGTCCAAGCCAACAACATGATTCATACATAAGTTTTTGAAAAACCTATTGGTACAAGCTTGCCACTTGGGGATCAAACTCGGTTCTCTTGGCTATAAATTCCGACTGCCCAACCACTTGGCTGTCATGACTTACATTGTTTCTGTTTATGTAATTCTGTAAATGCATGAATTGCTATATTCAATTATGGATTTTTTTATGTAGTTTATTTTAATGAAATATATTTTTTTAAATATCAGTAGTATTCGAATTTTCACCTATCCTTGTTAATTGAATAAATATTTTTATTTATACTAAACCAGGTATAAATAAAAAGTCAGGCAGAAATCGCTTAAAGCAATATGACCACCAATTGCAGTTTTAAGGTTTGTAATATTACATACTATAAAAATTATCAAACTACTTGCAATCAGTAACTATACACTGCTGGATAAAAGCCTTCTATCTTCTTTTCTAGAGTGATTAACAATGCATATTTCATACATCATTATTATTACATACTTTATACAAAATATTTTGTGCTATTTACGTCTTATGGGTATAAAGTAACTCATTGGTTCAAAATGAGTAAATCAAAGACAAACTAACCTTAAGTTCTCGCAAATTTGAAGGATTTGCATCAGATGTCAGCAAAACTTGAATATCTTCCACTTTCTCTTCTCCTTCAGGTCGGGGAGCAGTCAATTCATCTGCTAACTAAAAGAAACACAGTAACAATCATAAATCAGCTATGTGAGTTAGCCAATAAATCAACTTGTGTGTCAATCGGTACATAATAATTGTATTTCATGATTTTTAAAAAGTTTTTAGGAGGTTTTGCACCAATGACCTTCATCGTACTATATGATGTGATAGCAATAAAGCCATGGTGTCTTAATAGTTCCAGTTGAAATACATTTTGAATACTCACGATTGATGTATCTTGATGGAACTTCATCTTTAAACACATTTAAAGTCACTTATACTAATTCCACATATAATATATGTGGAATTAGTAAAAGTGACTTTTAATGAATTTTCTTTACGAGATACATTTAATTTTATATTCATTATTGTTATGTATTATAATATTATCGTGTCTTTACCTCTTTAGCTGCTTCCTCCAAAATTGGTAAATGTTCTGTCGGCTTCTTATACAATTTTTCTGCTAAAATCTCATCAAAACTTGACAAATCTTCAATGTTTATTTCGACCCAGTACTGATTCAAGTTGTAATTACGTTTCAGTGCATCCCTATGTAAAGTTAGTTTCAGTTATTCATATATATATTATATGTTCATATCTATTTCGCGATAGCTTATGATAATTTTACCAACCTGTATTTATAATTAAAATTTCCTGTATGAAATTGGCGAATGAATTCTTTAAATTTCTTTTTCACAGCTTGTAAATTAATTTGATCTTGTGATTCGTTCTCTTCAACACCGAAATTGTCAGAAAAGAATACACCGGGATCATCAAATCCTTCCATTGTTATTATTCACAAGAGTAAAAGATAAGATTAGAAATTAAAAGTTTAACCTACTTAAAGTAACTCTATCATAATTTTTATTATTGAAACGTAAAGGTAAACCAATTGTAATTAAAGTTTTATTTTAATTTCCAAGCACATTCGTAAGTTGTATTGTAAGCACTTTTGGCGCGTATTTCTGACATATACTTGACAAATGCTATGATTATACTCTTTGCTTTTTTTTGGAGTTTATGGCCTGGTATCTAGACCTTTAGGCCAAATACTCTTTGCTACGACTGCAGTAGTGTAACCAGATTATAATCATTGATAATACGTAAAAAAACATTAAATTTCAATACACCAAAATTGCAGAGTTCACATTAAAATCGAAATATGTTAAATTAATGTGGTGGTACCACATTCATGTTGAAATATTCTAACATAGAAGCCTGTTGTGACTCTGTATATCGTGAAATAACTGTAACCAAAGGCTCACATAAAACATTTCAGGACAATCCGCACAGAAATGTTTGCCACTAGCAGGATTCGAACCCGTAACCCTAAGCTTTAAAGGCAGGGTTAGTACCAACTTGGCTAAATTAGAAATAGAAGATAAATAATTATGACTTTTTATCTCTTCAAAACTCAATCGTTAAAGTTTGTCCAATAAGATTTTTTTTTAATTTACCAAAATGCTATCATTTCTCCATTTGCCTTTTTAACAATTTTACATTCATAACAGCAAAAAATTAATAGAATTTTATCCATTTCCATCCTTTTGGAACTAAATGTTAAAAATTCCGATAGCCTATACTATATTGGAACAAATTTATAGATTACAGGCCAATTCAAAAATGATAGTGCTTGAGTGGATACCATCACATGTCGTTTTGCTTGGCAACGAGAAGCCAGATAGCCTTGCCAAAGAAGCTACCTCCGACGGCATAGCTGTAAAAGTCAATTCATCGTATAGAGAATACTTACATATACTCAAAAAGCAATGTTACTTATTATAGGATGAATATTTTGATAAACGGTCTAAAGAAAAAGCAATCTGGTACAGAACGATTCAGCCACACCCGCAAAGTGTTCCATGGATGCCACACCCGCAAACTGTGAACTTAATAGATATCTCTCCATTACTGCTATGCGACTGCGCTCTGGACACATTCCATCGAATAAATTCGAATACTTAATGCGGAAAGTCGCATCACCTAACTGCCCTGACTGTGACGTAATTGATGATGTCTACCACGTGCTGATGGAGTGCGTCCGGACGCTAAATATACGAACAACATTAGCACACATATATATACATATATATATATATATATATATGTATATATATATATATATATATATATATATATATATATATATATATATATATATATATATATATATATATATATATATATATATATATATATATATATATATATATATATATATATATATATTTATATTTGGATCATCTTCTTGAAAGAGTTTTTATTGGTTGATTTCTTGATGCCATAGGAAAGGGCGATCCTAAGAAGTATAGCTTAAAGAAAGTAGTGTAACATTCATTTTAACATCCATATGTGACATTTAACATCGATATTCGTCTCATAATAGATGTAGTAACTTTTAGTTTTACCGAAAAATAAAATGGGCGAGGACTTTCGAGGCGAGGGAATTCAGACTTTCTGTTTCGTTGTTTGTACATATCTAATAGTAACAGTCATATATTATGGGATATAAAGCTGCTTCTTTTTGTATAAGTAACCTCCACCCTAAACAGAGTATCTGAAAGAACGGACAGAAATGAATGGTGCAGGTCCACAAGTTCGATGTTATGAAATAGTCGTTAATTACTTATGTTCTTTGTGTAGTATGTTAGCTTTGAATACTCCTTTTTGTTCTTCGCGAGGCAAAAGAAATCGCACTACTCACGATTTCTGTCCATTCTCGGATATTGCATAGCCAAGACTTGTTTCTGTGACCAACAGCTCTCCTTCTGGAAACCCATCAGAATGAGTTGTCTATCTTTCAAGCCTAAGCACGTGTCTGAGATATGAAACTGTTATTTGGCTATTTAACCACATTTAACGTTATTTGTGACACATTTCAGACTCGAGCATTGCTGCTCGAGCTTAGCTGTAGTTAACAGGAATATAAAAAATAATACATAAGTTTTTGAAAAAACTTATTGGGGACCGAACACGAGTTTCTTGGCTCTTTTTTTATAGAATAGGGAGGCAAACCAGTAGGTGGCTCACGTGATGGTAAGTGATTACCGCCGCCTATGAACACCTGCAATACCGGAGGAACAGCAGATGCGTTGAAAATTCGATTTCCGATCACCCAACAAGTCGGCTATAGTAACTACTGCTCTGTATGTTTTATATCGTTAGCTTGGACATAAAGATAGCGACAGGCTTACCATCCGTTACATTCACCCAAAAAATGTCTTCAGTGGAAGGTGGGTCGAAGGACTTAATTGTCTAGCCTTCTGTTTTCACGCCAATCCCAATACAGAGGGTATTGGGAATGGCGTGAAGGTATTTAGCATTGCTAAAATTCTGTAAAAAATCTTAAAAATATGTAATTTCTATTTAATGTAAAGTAAAGTAATACTTGTAAAGTATCAGTAATAAATGACTATTCTCAAATATTCCCTTGAGAGAGATGAGCAAAGAAACGTCCAGCAAGCAGTAGTGCGGGAGAGCGGACAACATGGATCTTCGAAATAATAGTCTTTTTTATTATTATATCTCATACTGAGGTCGCCGTAAATTCAGCACGTAAAATGGCTATGAACAATTTCGCTTTCTAAATCGGGGCGTCTCAACCCTATTTTATTTAATAAAAATGAAATATCAGGATCAAAAGGAAAAAAGTCAGGATAGCCGAGTAGTTAGGCAGTCGGAATTTCGAGTCAAGAGACCCGAGTTCGACCCCTAGGTGACAAGCTCGTAGCAATGGGTTTTTCAAAAACTTATGTACGAATTATATCTTTGGCTTGGACATAAAGACGGCGACGGGCTCAACACCTGTCACGTTGTTCCGTAAATATCTTTGGTGGAAGGTGGGTTAAAGGGACTTAACTGTCTAGACTGGACCTCTGTCTACCTCTCTATTGGGAACTAGGTGAAGAATATTTTTTATTTAAATTATTAAATTTAAGATTTAGATACTCGTAAAGTATTGAAGTGATTATTTCTTTAGCACCTACGCAATACACTATACACTATGATGTTAATTAGACTAAATTGATAGCAGTAATGAGAGAAAGGGACTTTCGAAAAGACACATCAACGAGCACTAAAATTTTGTTCCCTACGCCTATTAAAGGTCCACTGCTGAACATGGACCTCCCCCAAAGACTTTGTCACGGCTCAGATAATAAGTTTAACCTAACCTTAACATAACATCTTTTTAGAGGTTTCACTTATACTGTATATAATTTTTTATTTCAAAATGTGAGCGTATATTGATAGATAAAACATTACGCTGTAATTAATAGATGGAATTGATAGCAATCCTGGCAACATAACATACCGTCGGTATTCTTTCACCGTGCCATCGCCACGTATGAATAATTCTTTACACAGTTTTATGGAATATGGATGATATAATCAAGCTAACAGTTAACTTAACATATTACATATACGATGGTGGTGAGTTGCGTACGCACCGGTTTCATGGTGTCAGCTCTAAAGTCCCGGGTTCGGTTCCCGGTGGGGTCAATGTAGAAAACACCTTTTCTACATTTCATTACATTGTATTTTCTATATTTTAACGGGTCTGGGTGTTTGTGGTACATTCGTGGTTTCTAACATTGCATAAAAAGAGCCTAACTGAAACAAACAATGGATGTTTATATACAGACTTATGGTTCTCTGACCTGTAATACGAATAAATAATAAAATAGGTACCGGCATAACATGTATTCAAAAATAACAAATAAAGCGTATTCCGTGGTTGCTATGGTGACGAGATGAAACAAAAATGCCTAGTGATTAGATTGTTTTTTCAATAATAAGTGAAATAATATTGATTATCGAAGTTTTATTCGTATTAGTTTTATATATCTGGTTTAGTTTTATGTACTTATAAAACTAACTTAGCCTAAAGTATAAATATGGAAGAAAAGCATTGTTAAAATAAAAGTTTTAATAATTTACTTTTAACATGGGTGACGTAAGTAAATCTAATCTTTAGGTACAAAAATTCAGCTTCGTCTTTGTTTTTGTCCGGAAAATCGTAAAGTAGCTCATGGATCAACTTAAAACTTTTACAAAAGGTTAAAAATAAATAAAAGTTAGTAATAGTTCCTGATGGGGTCGCCAGAGAGAACAGCTCGCCAAGTGTCACGACCCTTATGTACCTCTTTCACTTCTTTCAAATTCATTTTATTCATACACGCTCGTCTAAGTATCCGCGTACTCTTGATCCTTGAATCTTCTTGTCTTCGAATGTTCGTCTCGGCCTACATACCGCTTTTTATGTTTACTGCGCCCAAACCAGCGCCGCTCGGCTTTATCCATTTTAGTGACACGTCGTGATCTTTCTCATCGTCTCCCATACTGCAATTCTCTTTGTTTTGTTAGACCACGATCACGCAGCACATTTTACGAAGAGATCGCATTTCCACTGCATTCAACTTGCTTTAATGCGTCTTCTGGCCGACCCAGGTTTCGCTGACATATACAAGCACTGCGTTATGTGTATCAAGACCTGCACTTTATACAACATATTTTATTGAAAATGCAGCTATTTTAAATTATCGAAATAGAAAGAAAGCATGGCAAGGCATGCCAACTGCATTTTGTTATCAGCTTATATGCTGATAACAAAATACAGTTGGCATGCCTTTCGAAACATATGTAAATAAAAGTTTGCATTTTTGATCGGGGAAAGGCGTAAGTATTTATTAGGCTCACCCGCACATAGGAATGTCTCGATTATAGATATCCATTACTGGTATATTCTGACATCCTACTCTTACACATTATCGAGCTTGTCAGACAAAACTAAAATATCAAAATGTTAATATAATATTTATTAATTAATCAAAAACAATATCTTACATGTACGCAGAAAGAAGATGTCGACACTAGGCTCGAGTTTATAAGTGAATATATTTTAAAAACTTTAAAAATAAAAGCTGAAAAATGGTCTAAGTTCATAACTGGAGATGAGAGGGTAAGGATTTTATACCTATTGTTTAAAGCGCCAATAGCCAAATGGTTTAGGATTCAGACTGCGAAATATGTCGTCGCAGATTCGGGCCCGCCATTCGAATATTGTCATAAATCACAACAGATACAAGCATTGCAGCGTATCAATGAGATTTTCGAAAAATTTTATGTACTATTTGTATCTTTGATTTGGGTGCTAAGATGACAAAAGGCTTTCCACATTTATCCAAATGAGGTCCGGGAAATGCTTTAGAGAAATTGTAAACATCTCTTCTCTTTGACTTTGTTCAACTGCATTTGCTGCTCATAGTGAGAGAACGGTTTACACGCGAACGGTTTTAAATAACGCTCACACGAAGAAGCTCCCCTTTCTTACCTTACTCATACCATTGTCGAACGCGAGTGCTGGTACTGCGACACATAGTGTTACACCATTAGTTTTCAAACGAAGGTAACATACAAGGTAAGGGCTGCAGATGCCATAATACGCAGACAGCAATTAATCGCTTATGCGATTAGGAATCAATATACCGTTGTCACTACAATTTTACCTTGTATAATAACTCTCTTCTTACTTTTTATACAAACTGATGTTGAACTCTGTGTGTTTCAATTACTCATAATACAATGGTCTTGAGATGCGTTTACTGCAAAGTAAAAAAATAAGTATATTGAACTTCATGTACAATGATTTTTTATCTCTCACATGACTACACGTTTTTCCCAATATTTGAGTAGTCAGAGGACTAGATAATTTAGTCCCTTCGACCCACATTTCATTTTTGGGCTTGAAGCTTATTTTGTTATATACCTCATACGACAAAATAAATGTTCTAATACGTTGCAATATAATATGTTACATATATGAATAAAAAAAGTATGTGGTAAGTGTTCATGAGAGGCTGCCCTTGAATATACAGACTCGATACTCTCAATACTCGTGTCAGGCCCTCAAAACTACACAAGTAACTTATACTTAAATGTTTTATTGTTGCAGCACATTTTATTCAGATTCTTAGATATGCCTAAATATGACATTCTAGTATTCCGGATGACCACTGCAGGCTTGTTGAGTTGCGCCACTTACTTTCCACCAATAAGCAGAGGCAAAATGGTGTACTTCCTTAGAAATGCATATGACAAAGTCACGCCGACTAATTTACGCGAGGTACTTATATTATACAAGTTCGATCGTATTTTTATCTAATTTATAGGACAAGGCAAAGTCATGGGTAAAGGATACACTATAATTTTTAAAGGCCAACATGGAAATTTATTTATTTTTGCTCAAGAACCTAAAAATATTTTTGTCAAAAAAAATACAAATAAAAATTGAAGCATCGATAAATATTTCAGATTTTAACAATCGGAGAAATGTCTGGGAATGTTCTCATGGATCTCAGTGTGATGGCAGATGATGTTATAGGACCCTTACTTTGTAATCCTGAAAACCAGAAAGGATGGCCAAAAATTGTACAGCAAGATATGAGAAGGCATGTCAACGAACTGCGGAATTTAATGCATCAGGTAGGTATTTCTACAATGATGCTACAGTTACTCGAAATTTACGAGTAATACCTATTTTACTTATCGTAAAAAACTCGCCGAATAAAACAGAATGTAAGTTATTGATATGTTTTAAGATAAAACTTTACAAATATTATGGAATATGCCTTCTTTCTCTTTTCTTATATTTTTCTCCATTGACTTACACCGGTGAATCTTGTGTCAGTTTTTAGATTGAGGAATTTAAGGGAAGCTTTATTATATAATAATAAAGTTTCAAGAGAAAGTTCTTCAGTAGTAATGTCTAATGGAATGATGATAGTAATGAATAGGGAATGAAAAATACATTACTCAGTTTCAAACTTATGACTATGGATACAATGGGACAATTTTTGAATACCAATTTCTCATATCACATAATTTCGTCATGTATCGTTTCTTGGATGTTTAAAGTTAGTGTAATTAAATGAATAATTTCAACGACAATCTTTGTCGGTAAAATAACCCACCTCTCATCTTTTCGATTTCATGAAAGCCTTTTAAGCAATAAAAAGATAATATCCGACAATTCAAAATATTATATTCGTTTGATACTGTTGGTTGTAGTACCAAGTGTAGCGATTTCAGTGCATACTCCTTATATTATGTTTAATATGAAGTGTCTGACTTTACAGTTGAAAGGAGAAATGTCGAGTCAGGTCATGTTACCTATGCCTGCAGGCGTAGAGAACATTTATTATGCTGAAACAAGAATAAAAGAAAGGTTAGCTTGGCCATTATGATATTTTTCAGAATAATAAATTTTAATATAAAGCGGCAATAGCCTAATGGTTTAGGGTGCGGACTGCGAAACATGACGTCGCAGGTTCGGGCCCCGCCATTCGCTTATTGACGTAAACCGACTCCAGACACAAGCATTGCAGCTTAATTGGAGTGGTTAGCAGGAATACTAGTAATGTTTTTCGGCATTGATAGTATTCTTTTTAAAAAATATTACTGATTAGGAGTGTAGGTCTGTATTTCTTATGTTTCCAGTTATACTTAAATGTATGTTAGTATTCTCTCTATTTGTTCGTACTCTCGCAAGAAAGCTACTCAAGCAGTACTTGAATTTGAACTCATTTACACAAAGACTAGTTTTATGTACGGATCGAAACTCCAGCGCCTGACTTATTACCTTTATATAATTATTAAAAAATATACCTACAATTGCACCTTTAAAAGCATACAGGAGTTTGGATTTATCAGTATTAGGAGATCATGCAAGACATAAAAGATAAAACCCAGTAGCCTTGATATTGAAACTAGCTAGTGCATGTGTAGATAAAAACTGCAAGCAGGAGATAACTATCCTTTATTTAAAGTGATCTTACTTCTCTTCTAAGAAACATTCTGATTTTTTACACTACGATACTTTTGTGTAAATATATTTGTTTCATTCGTAACATAGAGTTTTATGTTACAGTGATGGCGAGGACGTTGACTTATTTTTAAAAACAAATATAGAAGGCGCTGTAATAAAATGGGCGCAACAAGTTCACGATCTGCTTAAAGAAGACTCTTATATCGGTAATTATAAATATTCAACAACTGACTCGTAGATGTAACTATGTATTAAGACAATTTCTTGATAAGAAAATAAAAAAATAGTCTCTGGTACTATATATGTATGATAGTATTGTCTTTGACATACAAGTCACACTCTACATAGTTTACAAATAAGAAAATATTTTAAATTGGGACTGTGAGGGGAAAGGAAAAACAGTGAGTTAAGTACAATGAAATTAATGGCTTGAAATAGTAGTCAAATAGTGAAAATTGCTATTGAAATTGCCATCCCGGCCTTGTAGAGAATATTAGGGTGAAGGCTTCCCCTTTCGCCTCTCCTTCTCTTCTCTGTTTTCTCCATAATTTCTTGCACACAGGCTGGTACTCACCTGCGGCTTTTCGGTAAGTACCGGCCTGCATGAGGTTATACATATGTATATAAATAATCGTCTTTGACTACTTACCATAAAATTCGCTCACATTCACCTGTTTACCCTAACAAAAATGGCAACAATCCATACGCCATCCGAAGTCAAAACAAATTTGCCACTATAGTAAACTTATTCTTTCCCACCATTTCATATAATGATTCATTGATTGATTTGTGTATTTTTATGATTGTAGCGTTTAAAAGAACGAAGTTCCCTCTGCCCAGTGCCGACGTAGAGTTCTATTCGCATCGCCTACGTAACCTCGAGGGCATATATTCGCAGTTGCGTGATCCGCGCGTTAAGCGCATGGCGCACTACCTGGAGGAAACCAAGAGCGTATACTTAAACTGTTTTAAGACTATGCTCACCAACGTTGTGGCTGGTGAGTTAAATGATGCGACTACAATAATAATGATAATAAATAACAGTCGCCAAGATAGTTGATTGATTGAGTGCGATCGGAACTTGAAACAGGAACTCGAGTTCGATCCCCAAAACAACGGCCCTTGCCAGTAAGTTTTGTTGTACGATTTGTACTGTTATCGTGAACAGTAAAAGGGCATCACGTTATCTCTCGATATCTCTGGGGAAATGTAGGTTGAAAGATCAAGATCTTTGACCCATGCTCCAGTATTGGAAAGTGCGTAAAGATCTCAAAATTATTCTTCCTTTAAGGTTTTAAGGTGCTTCTAATAAACAATCAGGGAGATGGTAGTAGTGGTGTACGTACTAATTACGATCACCGATGTCAAGATCGTTGAAGAATGTAATTACTAATAGAATTTTTTCAGTTTTAATTTTTCATGTGTCTAACGGCGAAGGAAAAAGGTATTTTGAGGACGCTATGTTAATATTAAAAAAATATCTTCACGCTATTCCCAATACAGGGGTAGACAGAGGTCTTGACCATTTAGTCTTTTCAACCTTCCTTCCACCGAAGACAGTTTTCGGGACAACGTGACAGGTGGTGAGTCCATCGCCGTCTTTTTTCAAATTTTGAAAAAACACTTTAGTACGAGCCTTGGAGATCAAACTCTGGTCTTGTGACTCGAATTCCGATAGCCGAGTGGTTGGGCTATCTATGGGATCTATGATTTTAACATGCTAACATGTCCAATATTAGTTAAAAATATATTAATTTTAGGACTCATCTTGCGGATAATGCTTCTAATATTTTGCCGCAATGTTCTTCTTGATTTAAGTAACTACTTCTTTCGAGTTATAAATCAGTATTGGAGTTAGTTCGATATCTATGACCTTTAGATATTGCCTTCCTTCGTCTTCATCTTGTAAGCGCATAATCGCTGTGACATATACGATGGACACACGATAATAAGTCCTAATGTTCCTATCAAACACCTCAAATTAAGCATTTCAACAATAGCGAACCTAATGCATTGAGGCTTCATGTGCAGATGGAAAATTTATTACAAAATAATTCTATTAAAAATAACATTGTTAATACTTTCTGTAATCCATGTTAACATAGACAGGTATTATGTAAATAAATATTATCTATCATTCGTAGCATAACTTTTATGCTTATATACAAAAAATAGAAAATTATTCGACGCTGATTAATATTTTTTTCCTCAGCTGTGGTAGAATGTCGCGATATATACGTTTATCAGAAGCCACTTGTACCACATTTTGAAACATATGAAGGCACTGACTTCCTCGACTCAAAACCGCTTATTCGCCCCATGTTCCATTGCATTGGTCTCCTTTGGGGAAACTCTAGATACTATTGCAGCGTGGAGAAACTTATACGTAAGTGAAATAGACAATCATAATATTTTTTAAGCATTGTTACCGTGTGTATGAATCTGTTACTTTCATTATTAGTGACGTATACGTCACTTTAATGATGAAGCATTTAATGTAAGCAATAAAGGAAACATCCTAGAAAATTTCAGATTTGATGATACGATGCGACAAGTTTGCAATTGCAATGAACTGTTGCCAGGATCTCTGCCGATTTCTCGGGATCCTTGACACAGGATGCGAAGAAATCGGCAGGGTAGTTCAAATAGAAATCAGTAATCTAAGCCTCCCATTTTTGATGCCAGACGATAGTGCGTATGATTATGTATGTTTCAGTGGTACATAATTCTTTGTCCAAGAGTTATCTGGAGCAGTACCATAACGCTTACCGTTTCTTCCGCTAAATAGTTCTATAAAACTGTCGGGTTTCAACCTGATAGGCAAAAAAGCCAGTATAGTTACGGCTATCATCAGGGTCGTCGATGTTCTTGTTACATTCATTGTTTGAAATTGTTTGCAAGGCTGCCGTGTGGGCTGCAGAAGCCACTTATCATTAGAACTATTGGATTCTTTTTACCCTAATCCAACAAAATAATAAAAAATTACTTTCAGAACATAAAGATCGTGCTTGAAAAATTTTAAAGTTTTAGTTTAAAATTTTAAATATACATTTCTTTCCAGCATTATTGAGAGAAGTCTGCAATCTTCTTATACAGCAGTGTACCAACTCCATTGACCCGATGTCTATCTTCCAAGGAGATCCCGAAGAACAGTTGTTAAAAATTAGAAAAGCGCTTGATATTTTAAATCATTTTGTGTAAGTGTTAAAAAAGAGTATTCGATACTAATGTCAGCCATATCAAAGCAAAACGACAATTTTTGTTTCTATTATAAGCAAATCTTTCATAACGGAGAAATAATAAATAGCTTTCCCTAATTATGTTTCACGCTGCTTCTATCATCTCCAATAGTTATAAATCGACCAATAGCAAATACTGAATTTTTCTTCAGAGAAACGTACATCATGAACCGTGATAAGGTGAACACATTCTTCCCAGCGGGTGTTCTTCCAGTGCGATGGTCCTTTGATTTCGACCGAGTATTTATGCGTTTCAATGAGTACTTGAAGCGGCTTACTATGATCGAGTCTCTATTGGAGGCCACTGTGGAGATATTCAAATTAGAAAAGGTGGAGTTTTGTGGACTAAGAGGAAAGATTCTTAGCACAGAATGCATGAAGGTATATTTTAGTTATTTATTGATATGTATAGTAATATTAAATAAACAGAACACTATCAGTGTCAACATTAATTTCCATTCTAATAAGCTTTCACCACTGTCACTTGACAGGCCGAGTATTTTCATAAAAGTATACTTTTGAAATAGGAAAACAGTATTTCTTCGATGATTCTGATTACGTAGCACAATTTATTAACATAAGTCATAAAATTAAAACTGTAATCGTATATTCTAGGTTCTGGACGAATACACTTTAATTTATCAAAACCTTGGTAACATGACATATGATCCAGCTGATCCCGAAGATGCTTCCTTTTTAGCCGACTACCAAAAGCATTTAGGAGTGCTGGAAGATGTGGACAAAAGGCTCGCCTCGCTTTTCTCGCAAGGGTTGGATGAGTGCCATAATTTGCTTCATTTTTTTAAAGTAAGAATTTTATTTTAAAGTTATTAGATTTGTGTGTGATAAAGAAGTAAGCCGAAATGTTGATGTATTAAATCTTGCTCGAAAATTCTACCTTTATATCCTATTTATACCCTTCGTCCATATTGTGTGGTATCGGTGTGAAACTCCAGAATCCACTTCTTTTCGTAAATGTTAAAAAAGTCTTAAGGATGTTTGAAACTCAGGACGGACACCAAAAGTAGATAATCATAACTATATGTCGAGTAATATTGCCTTTCTCTTACAGTTTTTCCAAATAATTGGCGATTTATTTCACCGACCAATCATTAAAGAGGAATTGAAACCTAAACTGACGAAACTTTTGGATTTGATGCATGCGAATTTAGATGATGTGAAGGAAATTTTCGACGAAGAAATGTCGGTATGTTCCATTATGAAATGTTATTATTGCATTTGTTAATAAATATATTTTTAACAATGACTTCATTATTATTAAGTCAAACTTTATTCGGGAAAGAAGAGCCTGTAATATCTCAGCTATTACTGCAGGGCATAGGCCTCTTTCAAGTAATTTTTTTTAGTAAGTAGTTTTTCTTAACATCTCTGGTAAGTTTGTGTGTTAAGTATTTATTTCTAAATTTTCTTATGCTTTTGAAATAACTGAAAAAAAAGTCATAAAATCATAAAGGAATCTTTTCAGAGATAGTCATGTACGTGTATTTTATACGCTGGAATAATAAAGGCAAATAATCAATTTCATTTCGTAGGTTTTGTAACAGAGAACTAATAAAAAGCTTTCAAAGTAGCATAGATAAATAAACAACTAACGATCACCTCTCAAAATTGATGAACCGTATCACTTTTTCGACAAACACTAAGCCAAGAAAGTCACGTCTGTGATGCAAGTACTAGACGTACTACATTCGTCAGCCTACTTGCCCGAGTGTAATCTTACGATGAATCTATATTATGGGAGAGGGCTCTGTATTAAGCAGTTTATTTTATAATTCATAATAGAGTACCTTCACACCATTCCTAATACTGGTGTAGACAGAGGCGTAGACAGTTACGTCCTTTCGAGCCACCTTCCACCGAAGACATTTTTGGGACAACGTGACAGGTGGTGAGCCAGTCGTCGTCTTCATGTAAATCCAACGATATAATTTTTGTTTTATTTTATTTTCGTAAATCTAAATCGTAGATAAGTTTTGAAAAACCCATTGGTGCGAGCCTTAGAAATCGAACTCGGGTGACTTGACTCAAATTCCGATCACCTAACCATTCCGCTATCGTGACTGTCTCATATCGTGAAAGTCTTTTGACCAGTTGTTTTTGCCATTTTAAAATATATTATCTTTATTAAAGAAATTGACGAAAGGTCCAGAGAGGCCAATGGTTGACCCGTATTTGCCTCCTGTGGGTGGAATGATTTGGTGGATACATAAATTGAGACGGAGGATCCAAGAGCCAATGGAGGATTTTATTCTGTTTGAAGATCCGTACGTATCAAACTTACTTACCTGTCTGTTAAGTCCACTGTGATACAAAGACCTTCCGATGCATGGACTCATATTCACCGCGATTGGCAAGCGGATTTTTGATAGCGGCAACAGGCACTTAGAGTATTTCAATTTTAAGGGCTTTTCCGTTAGTCGCCACTTACAACACTCACGGGAAAAATGGAGGTGTTATATGCATACACCGACACCACTCGGCAATGCACTATTATTATACTCAATTGCGATTTTTTCTAATACGTTTCTTCCGTTTATAAGTCTATCACATCGATTTGGTTTATATCTTTTAGAATGGAAAGTGGTTTTGATAGCTTTTTTAATATGATAGCTATTCTCAAACATATTTTTTAATATTTTTACATGACTAGATTATTTCAATTAATTCATTATATCTCCGGTTCTAATTGTGGCACGCAATTTATTCTTCGTCCAACTTGGTTTATATTTTGGTACCATTGGGTGAATTCGAAGGAAACTTAATATGGACAATCCGTCTGCATGAGTCTTGTGTCTGTAGAATGCGTCTGCAGAGCAGCACGAGTCCTTCAGCGTAGTTTAAAAATGTTTCTATATATATCAAAACAGTGTGATTTAAGGGTTTTGTGTATTAAACCATATGCGACATTGGCTAGCGATATGTGTTTCTTCTTTATTCTTTTCTATTTCTTTGAAAAGGATCATAAGCAGTGAATCAGCCGCATACATGAAACAGAAGCACAATGAGATGCTGGGTTACCTCAACGTGTTGGAAGATAGACAGTTTAAACAATGGTGTGCCACTGTCCCTAATATTTGCAAAGTGCACTTGGTCAAGAATCTCATATATCGCGACCCGCCCTTTGTTAGAAATAATTTTAGTCCTGAGGTAAGTTTTTTTTTAAATTAATTTATTTGTATATGAGCAGTAACTAAGGGGAAACGTTTCAATAAAAGCATGTCGTTAAATGGAAGTTTAAAAATATTATAATTACTAAGATGTAACATATTTTGTTGAAACAGCTAGTGATGTTGCTTCGCGAGATACGGTACATGAAATACTTGGACAAACAGGGTATACCACCGGACGGCTTAGAGCTCTATGCACGCAACGAAAAGCTACAGGTGGGTACAGATAAACTTTAGATACATTAGATTTTCCTGTAAAATTCTTTATCACCATTTTAATCATCTTGGATGCACTTTCCAAAAATTTTGTTGTGCATATCATTTCAATTTGTAAGTAATAGCCCATATTTGATATATGGGCTATTACTTACAAATTGAAATGATTTCTATTTTTATATTACTAAACAACGATAACTAAGTTTCTTAAAACTTTCACCCCCATTCTACTCTTAAATGTAGACCTGATTGGAGTTTCTAAAATCCTGTCATAGCCGACGTCTCCTGCGCGTAATCCAAATTCTCTAAAATTCTTGATATTTTTTTTTTGTTGAAAAAACTCATTGGTACGAACGAGCCTACTACCTGGGAATTGAACTCATGTCTCTTGACTCGAATTCCGGTCACTAAACCATTCGGCTGTAGTGACTTTAAACAACAATAAGTAAGTTTTTAACTTGTATTACTTTCCAATTATATAGTACGACATGAATCGCCTAAACCGCGCCATTGCCTGGTACAATGCAATTCGCGAGGGCAGCCACGAAACTGAGGTGGCACTCATAGAGAAGGAGATCTCCGCAATCGATCAATTACTTGGCCGAGGTGTCGAGGAGTTTACTTGGAACGATGACTGTAAGAAAATGTTTATTACTTACTTATTGGCCTTGACATTATCTCAACCTTTGGCAAGGAGATTTGTGATTATAGTTGCCACCATCCGATTGCACCATCTATCGGAGGCCAGTGCTTAATTTAAGGTTTATCTCTTAGCCGCTTCTTTCGCCATCTACAGCAATAAAGGGGACAATGAATTCTTATACTGATTCAAAAACAGAACAGTTGTACTGTTTCAGTTACAGAATGGATGGCGGAGGTGTACTCAGCCATCAACACGCTGCAGGAGCGCGTGCTGACCGCACAGAACAACGTGAAGCGTGGGCTCAACAACATCGCGGCGTGGGGAGATCGGCCGCTGCACGTGCGCAAGGAGAACCCCGAGCGGCTCGAGCTACTGGCCGTCAACGAGCGCCATCCACGCCTTGTGCGCCGGTATGGGCTGGCGGAACGT
Source organism: Sericinus montela (assembly GCA_029286605.1). NCBI lineage: Eukaryota > Metazoa > Arthropoda > Insecta > Lepidoptera > Papilionidae > Sericinus > Sericinus montela. The sequence continues at coordinate 245,717 of JAGSMR010000007.1, read as the reverse complement.
TCATGTTTGGACTATCTGCTTTGCGATATATGTAGACTATGTACCAGAAATAACCTAGTTGTAGTTTAACTTATTGCCATATACCGTAAAGGACAACAGCAGAGAAACCTAAACATCAGAATAATAATAGAAAAGAGATATTAAAGGCGTTGCAGCACAGCGGTGTCATCCTGAGTCCACAGTCGAATGTCAACATAAGCAACTATTGAAACGAAATATAAGCTTTTTGACTAGAAGAATTTTGCAATAATAATAACACACACTAATAATATCACGTAAAAAAAGTCACGATAGCCGAGTGGTTGGGTGGTCAGAATTTCGAGTCAATAGACCCGAGTTCGATCCCCAGTTGGTAGGCTCGTACCAATGGGTTTTTCAAAAACTTATGTACGAATATCGTTGGCTTGGACATAAAGACGGCGACGGGCTCTCCACCTGTCACGTTGTCCCGAAAATATCTTCGGTGGATGGTGGGTCGAGGGGACTTAATTGTCTAGACTCGACCTCTGTCTACCCCTGTATTAGGAATTGCGTGAAGATATTTTTTTTTATTTTACACACTAATAATACACCTAATAGTTAGTTACTACTGTTATGCAATTTTATAATGTTCTTAGGATTCGAATTCGAACGGCTTACGGCTAGTAATTGTATTAGTTCACTGTACCTAATCTTCTAATCAAAATACTATAGTGATTGCACGTTTAAAGTGTTAAATTGTTTAATTTTATTTCAGGAGAAATAGTATCCTTGAGAGTCATAAAGAATTCCAGAAAATTTTAGTAGACAATTACAAATTATTTTTCAACATTCAAGATGAAGAAGAGGTACATCCTTTAAATATTTACTTTCTTTGAAGACAATTTACTCTGTGGTGTTTTCTTCAGTGAATCGTCATCAGTATTCTTAGTCCATTTTGGATGAATACAACAAAGTACAAATAAAATATACAATAGTAATATAAATAATTCTGGGTAAAGAAGCAGTAAGAACGTATTTAAATATGCTTACTGCGATAGTTTTGATAAAATATTCTGTAGTTGAACGAATCTATATCATTTCACGTTATAAGCGTTAGCATATTTGTATTCACGTTGTTCGGCAAGTTATACAACCATTCATACATGGAGCAGAAATGTTACGTATATATTTGACAAAAAGAAATACGATCGCATACGTGTCGGATGAGTCAGTTTTTGCAGTAGGAGTTCATAATTGGATATCATAATCCGTAACGTAAATTAGCGATGCTTCCACAACATACACGAAAGGTTCAGCCTAGTTAGCGATCTGCGCAACTGTGAATTATAAATATAATTATAATTGATTGGTTATTACCAGACTTTGGTTATTAACTTTTAGCCGGAATCAGAGGATGAAGAGTTAGAAGAAGTTGATGAAAGTATTCTTGATGAAGAAGAAAAATTAGCACGAGAGCAGAAGTTGAAAGAGATAATGCAGAGACGCGAAGAAAAGCGAATAGCGAGAGAAGAGCGGCAGCAAGAAAAAGCTGAGGCTGAAAGAATTAAATTTGAGAGAAGAGAAGCTCGAAGATTGAAAAGGGAAACAAAGGAAGCGGAGAAGAAGGAGCGGCAAGAACGTAGAGATGCAGGTTTGATTTGACAAATGATTCCGCTAGTATATTCCGCTACAAAAAGGGTAATTTTCTTTATGCATTTAGAAAAAATGCAAAAAAATAATGTGTTGGTGTAATATTTTTGATTTCAGAGTTACGCTTTGGTAACTTACGTTGTAACATTAGCGCGTAGTTTCTCTTACCCTGGCTTCACACCTTTTCAGACTTGCTTCTTAAAGACAATAGTGTATGTAGCATCAAAATGTTTTGATTTCGGGCCTAACGTGTGAAGTATTTTATCCAGGCGAGGAAGTTGATTCTCCTGCAGAAGAAGAGGAGGAAGAAATAGATCCAGAAGAATTGGCAGATATCGAGGCAGAGAGAATTGAGCTAGAAGAGGAAGCATTTAGGTCTGCGCGTTGGCCTGCATATGTCAAATATGTAGATTCACTCGTAAGTGTTCGATATCATATTTCTGTTTAATTTAACAAGAAAAAAAAACATTATCATTTGTTACGTGATAAATTTTTTGATCTGATGGTTGTTAAATTTCTACATTTAAGGTGTCGGCTCAAGTGATGAAGGCTATTCAAACTAGTCTAGATCTTTTCGAGAAGCAAACCGATTTAGAGAAGGGTCCTCGGGTAGCCTTCATGGAAGTGGTTGCAGAGCTTAAAGATCCAGGTGACTCTTTTATTTTAAAATTGGTACCGAACACTTAATTACCACATCAAATATAGCTGAAAAGCTGTATTTGATACTTTCATAATTTATTGAAAATATAAAATAAATAAATAAAGATATATATCTTCACGCAATTCTTCTGTGTAAAATAAAAAAAATATCTGTAAAAATTCCGACCACCCAACTAAAGACTAAAAGATTATTATATATAAGTAATTAAAAGATTATTTTATATTAATTTACAGATATAGTATTTTCACCGTCTTTGGAAATAGATGATCAGTATGGTCTTTATGATACTCTCAATGAAATGATGAAAGACATGTTCTTGCAAGCCACGCTATTTCCACGAATCGATCCGATAGTTCCAATTGCAAGCTATGAAGGTAGATGTTTATTTATTTATTTAAACTTTATTGTATCACCTTAAAAATAAGGATAACAATGGGCGAACTTAATGCCTTATCGGCATTCTCTACCAGTCAACCCGAGGCGTTGGGAAAAAAAATGTTTTAGGTGCTAACATAGTATTAAGAAATTAATAGAATAATAACTAAATACATAAATAATACTATAATTATGAATACTACATACATAAAAGATATACATAGATATATACATATATAGATACATATACATATATATGTTTCATTTATAACAGTAGTACTTACTTTAGGATCAGAGCAATACGGTGTTGCTTGTGTGTATTTATGAACCCTCAAAAAAGTTAAAATAAACTATATAAAAATAAAAAAAAATATCTTCACGCAATTCCCAATACAGGGGTAGACAGAGGTCAAATCTACACAATTAAGTCTCTCTGACCCACCTTCGACCGAAGATATTTTCGGGACAACGTGACAGGTGGTGAGCCCGTCGCCGCCTTTATGTCCAAGCCAACCATGAAATTCGTACATAAGTTTTTGAAAAACTCATTCGTACTGCTACCTGGGGATCGAACTCGGGTCTCTCGACTCGAAATTCCGACCACCCAACAACTCGGCTATCGTGACTTCAATAATTTATGTAAACGGATAAAACATAAGATAAATTATAACAAGATGTACTCTGTACAAAGGTACTGTTTATTTCTTCAGAAATTTCTTCCAGCAGACCTGCGATAGGAGAGTGGTTACTAGATAGAAGATACTTTTTAAAACGTGTTTCATTATGTCAAGTCATATACCGGGGTAACATGCCATTCGCTCGCAATACAAACTTCAATACTTCTACATTTCTTTGAATGTCTGTGAATCGACAATTGTAATCCGGATGACCAGTAGGCATGCATACTATTAGTAGTCCGTATCACCAGTTGCTGAGACCCATGCACACCTGCAAAGAAGTAGTAGTTTGAGGTCGTGTTGTTACCGCTTAGAAATATAACGGAATAACGTCTAACAGACTTTTATATTATTTATACATATACACTGATTCAAATAATATTTTTCACAGATGACATTGCAAATGAAGATGCTATGATTGATCTTTATCATGATATTTTAAAGAGAATAGAAAATAGTATAACTGATGTCGTGCAGTATGCCTCGGTAAGTAACTACCAGTTGTTAATGACATGGACTCCTGGCTGGTTGTTACTTCATTTATCAACAAGGTCAATAGTAACTTCTTTTTCACAGTCGATTTGCCTAAAATTTGTGTATCTCTAAGAGAGCTAGCCAATCATCTGTTAAACAAAATCTGTTTCTTTTAAATTTATAAAACTAATTTATATAATTTTTTAAACTTTATTATTATTTTTATATAAAGTTCGTTTTTGACTTGGACTTGATTTTGGTGTTTAGAAATATGAAAAGTATACTCCACTTTGGATGGAAGATAGACAAGAAGTACTAGCTAATTTCCTGAAGTATGGCCGAGTCATTCCGCCTGAGGAGTTTGACAAATATCGATACGAAAACGGCTGCGATCCACCAGAAGTCAAACCTACGCTTGAAGAATACCAAAAAGAGGTTCCATTTCTGTATTTATTCATTTAACATTTATAATCCAAAAACGTCTATTAGGAGAAAGAGTATGGTCCTAATTATATATTCAAAATTTTATAGATTGATAAATTTAACCTTCTTTACGATGAAGTGGCCGCGCTGCCTTCCGAGTACCTGTGCAATGGATGGCTGAAACTTGATCTAAAACGACTTAATCAGGCCATTATGAATATAGTTTGCAAGTGGAGTAATCTCTATAAGCAGAATTTGAAGGATCACGTACACACCAGGTCTTGAAATTTGTTTTCTAGCCTAATATATCTCAAAATCATGTTTAGTTCCTATTTTATAAAAAAGTTTACAAACAATAAATATACTGGTTTAAAATTGGTTAACCATTATTGCTTTTAATGAAACTGAGCATTTTGATTATATATTTTTAAAATTATTTGCCATTTTTGTATGTTGTCATCTCATAGTCTAAAAAGTTTAAAGTAGATATTCTTTGACTACAGTCTAGACGAGCTCGAGAAGTTCATTACGTACGCAACAAAAGAACTGTCGGTGGAATTGGGTGACGATGACTACGAGGGCTTGTTAAAGGTGATGGAAGTTCTCAACGAAGTACGTGCCAAGCAGGACGCCGGCACCGAGCGCATGTTTGAGCCGCTCCGTGACGTGATGTACTTGCTCAAGGAGTACGGAGTTGAGTTCCCCGAAGAGACTTACGAGCAGGTAATGTGTTGTTATATGTCGTTAATTTTAATATTGCCAAATATATATTCTTTTTTTAGTAATTAAAAATGAACTTTTATGGCTTTTGTTATCTATGATACTTTTAATCTAAACACCTTTGATATTTTACTTATGCTATTATACATTGAGAATTTGTATCATTCTGTTTGCTTCTCAATTGGATAAGGAGAATCCATCGCAACGACATTACTCCGTGTATACATTGGTGAGCAAATTCTGGTTAAATTTACAATAATATCAGGCCTCTCTTGTTAACATTCGAGTGACTATTATTTCATCTCATAAAGCATCTTCACGCAATTCCCAATACAGAGGTAGACAGAGGTCTAGTCTAGACATTTAAGTCCCTTCGATCCACCTAAAGAAAATATCTAAATAAAATATCTAAATAAAATATCTAAAGAAACTATCTCATAAAGCATTAGCTTATATAAAAATTTCCTTCTAATACAACAGCTGGACACCCTGCCAGAGAAGTGGCGAAATTTGGTGAAGTTGGCGACGGTGATGAAGAACAATGTTGCGCCGCTTCAAGCTGCGCAGGCTGCTTTAATCGCTAAGCGCGTCGCATTGCTCAACTTACGTCTCGCAATGTACCGCGAACAGTTTAACAAGAAAGAGGTTCGAGCAAAATTGTTTTCATGATGATATTTGTCTACTATTTTGGTTCGGTTTTAAAACTATATTAGAAAATTAAATGCAGATACATAGCTGTGTCTTTACATCTGAGTAACGCAGACTACGTCATCTGTTCAGATGTATATGCAGCTAACGCAATTTTTTTGTTACTAATCTTATAGGTAATCTTATAGGTACATACCATGTTTTATGCAATAAATTATTATTATTATTATTATTATTTGACTACTGTCGCTTGTGATAAAGACAATAAATTTTCCTTGCCTTATCACTAGCCAATTGTAACACAAAGATTTTTTCTTATTTTTCTTCTTTGCGTGTGAGAAGGAACGCCATGTTATAAAAACCTCCAAATGGGTTACCCAAATTTGATTAATATAATCAAGTGACTATGGGGAAATCCATTATTTTAAAAATATTATGCACAATAACTGTTGCATAATCGTATACAAAAATAGTACGATGTTTTACTAAGCTCGAAGAGTAACTTATTAAAACTTTTTGTTGTAGTTATTTCACAACATATTTTTGTCTTTGAAATTGTTTTCATAACTTTCAGATGTTCTTTGAAAGTTGTAAGGAGCCTTATAGGGAGATCGACGTTGTGCACCAAGAGCTCAGCAACTTTGAAGATATAATGCAAAATCTGAAGTCCTCCTGCACGTTGTTCGACATACAACCACCTGACGAGAAGAACCTCAAACAATGCCGCCGGGAGTTGAAGCTCATCAAGGTATCTGTGGAGAACTCGTAAATTTTTGATCTCAAAAATTTTTATAATAGTCACGATAGTGGTTGGGTGGTCGGAATTTCGAGTCGAGAGACCCGAGTTCGATAACCGGGTGGCAGGCTCGTATCAATGGTTTTTTTTAAAAACTTATGTACGAATTATATCGTTGGCTTGGACATAAAAGGCGGCGACGGGCTCACCACCTGTCACGTAGTCCCGAAATTATCTTTGATGAAAGGTGGGTCGAAGGGACTTAATTGTATAGACCAGACCTCTGTCTACTCCTGTATTGGGAATTACGTGAAGATATTTATTTATTTTTATTTAAAAAATTTATATGTAATAATGCTGTTTTCGTATGAATAGTTCTTATTTACGACTTGCAATTCTTTATCGCACCGAGTTAATGAATTATATTCAAAATATAGACTTTTGGCCTTTCTGCGTATAGTTATTAGTTTCAAATATATTCCGCTAAAATGTATAAATTTAATAAAGTGCTTTAAAACATATTGCGGTAAAGTCAACTTGCGGATTTTATATAACACGATTGGGCCAACAAGGACTACGACGTCCTTGAAGCATACGAGCGTAAAAGAGCTTTCCGTTATCATAAGCCAGCTAGGAAACGATCCTTAATCGACACCTATAGTCAGTTATACCATCAGGTGAGCCGCATACGTGTTTCCATAATTCATCAATTATGCTGGGGTCTGATTATATAGAGAGGATATTCTCTCTATATAATCAGCCCCTAGCATGAACCTAAAATAGATCTGGAATTTATGTAAACTATCAAGTCAGGAATTTTTTCACAAACCGTTTGAGATCAGATGACAGTTGGTGCTCTTACACTGTTATCGTAAGAAATAACTTTTAATTAAGAAAATATCTAGAACGTATTGATAGAGATCATGAGTATAAAGAGAGTTCAATACAATGACGTTCATCTCCTTTGCAGCAACTGTGGGATTACTATTATCTAGTCATGGGTACTATTGAATTCTGGAAGAAGTCACCGTGGAAAAAGATTGATGCAGATGGCATGGACCAGGAATGTAAACGATTTACAAAGGATATTCGACAGTTAGATAAGGAGATGAGGACATGGTGAGTACTTAAAAATGAAGTACTGAGAATTTTTGCTTAAGTCATCACCAAGTCTAATCTAATCTAATCTAGGTATTAAAAGTATTACTTAACATTAAAATATTTTTTTTATTGAAAAGGGAGACAAACGAGCTGGTGGCTCACGTGAAGGAAAGTGATTACCGCCGCCCATGTACACCCGCAATACCAGAGGCATAGCAGATGCGTTGCCTCCCTTTGAATTCTCCAGGGGGTCGAACTCGGACTTGAAATGAATTCCGATCACCAAACCACTCGACTATCGGGACTTAAATTTCGATTAATTAACTTAATAATATTTTATGTTATTAACTATATTTAATAACATTCAGCATAAATATGCTTTAAAAATCAATAAAATTGCTTAATATTATTACATAAATTTCGATTAAGTGTTCTTTTGTGGAGTTTTATTAATTGTCAGAGACCGCTGATTAATTGTCAGAGACTTGTACTAAATACTTATACGGGTCGAGTATTGACCGAGATCGAGTATTTTGGAGAAATATGTTATTTTCTTAACCAATAAAAATGTGATGAATTTTATTACAATTTTGTTTCAGGGAGCCATACCTAGCAATAGAATCAACTATTAAGAACTTAATGACCTCCTTACGAGCAGTGACAGACTTGCAAAATCCTGCAATCAAAGATAGGCATTGGATTGAATTAATGATGGCTACTAAGGTTAATAATTCAAAGCATGTAGTTATGTTTACCTAAGTTTGCAAACTTTTATACATAGTCTTTTTATTTTCTTCATTTAGAAAGCCGTACATTCTCACCTCTCATCAATCGCAACAACGCATCATTCCACATCATTTTCAACTCTACATAATTTATATGCTCCCGTTTCTTATGAGGAAATTTTAAAAGATTTTAAATCTTTAGAGGATCTTGCTGCAACCGTTGAATTTCGCAGCAATCAAACTGAATCACATGTCAAATTAGACTATAAGAAATATATGCAATTACAAGATTTTAGGAGGCCTAAAATATTAGAAAGTCAGAACATTAACAACAATTTCTTAAAACTAAACAGAAGTTACTCGTTGCAAGAAATGCAAGAAAATGGGCTACAATTGAAACCAATGATGATTGGAGCGTGCCAACAGAAATTATTTAATCACTCATTCATATTGTCAGAATTCATCCTGTAGATACTGTAAATATTGTGAATAAGTTTAGCTTTAAGGTATTTGTTTATTCTAGAGTACTGGTTTAATATTAATTTTCAAAAATTATCCAAACACATCTTGTATTTAGTTTTCAGGTACGTATTTATTGAAGGTTTTTTTTAGTTATTTTGTTGTAACAATAACTTTTAATTGTTTTTTTCGATTAAATATAGGTGAAATTCCACATTGACGATGACACAACCTTAGCAGATCTACTTGCGCTTAACCTTCATAAATATGAAGAAGAAGTAAAAACAATTGTTGATAAATCAGTTAAGGAAGCTGCTATGGAAAAAACTCTCAAGTGAGTGTTTTTGTTCAATATACTAGTCTGATTATTTCATATTATAGAAAAGAAGCATAACTATTCTCCTAAACCATTATAGCGTTTTACTACAGTTTCGACAAATATAAAAGGTATAGATTATTTGAGTTATGAATTCAAAATTATACATACAAATAACCAAAACATAATTATTTAGAGAGTTGGAAGCAACTTGGGCGGTTATGGAATTCGACTACACAAAACACGATAGAACTGGTCTGAATCTACCAAAAGCTAGTGAAGAGCTCGTGGAAACATTAGAAGACAATCAGGTTAGTACATGAACCATACTTATGAAAAATACGTGATTCTTGGACATAGGCATAACGTAGGTGCGTTGTCACTACTGCGTTTTATGATTTTCATGATACAGATAGTTTCGTGTTTTATTGCGAAACTAGTAATTTATGTTTGACTATTTGAATAATAGAAATTATTTTATTAGAAATTTACTAGAAATTTATTTATAAGGGTAAAAACTTGTTCACCATTCTACACGTCAAGTTTTGTTCGTATCTACTAGGAAAAACTTATATCCAGCAATCGTGTTTTCGAGACCTGCTTCAGAATGTTGCTCTGATTGGTCACAGAACCAAGTGCAGAATATGATGTCGTCTAAGTTCATCGGTTACTACGAGGCGGAGGCGTCGGCGTGGCAGCGTAAGCTGGGCACTGCGGACGCGGTTATCACGCTCTGGTTCGAAGTGCAGCGGAAGTGGCAGTACCTCGAGAGCATCTTCGTGGGTTCCGACGACATTCGTGCGCAACTCCCGGAGGATTCCAAAAGATTTGACGGAATTGATAAAACATTTAAGGTGTTGTTGAAGTTGTAGAATTTTATTAGTAATAGTATAGTATTATACAGTCAAATCAAATCATTTAATTGTCGACATAAGAATGTACATTCGTTTATCGATAGGCAGTTTTAATCTACCACCGTTCCGTAATGAGCTTCCTCTAACAATAAAGTTTTTCATATCAAGGTTTATTAAATTCTATTTCTAACAAGATTTCAAGAAAACAATCAGTAATCGTACATAATTTCCACAATCATCTTATAAATTAGCGAATAGTTATTGGAAACGTGTAAAAACTAAAGAATAGTGAAGAAAAATATTTTCGTACTAAAAACTTTTTTCATACAAACCTTGTCCTGGCAATTACGAACAGAAAATAAAGGATGTCAGCCCAATCGGTCAAGCTATTCTCAAGAGATACTTTGTTATTATGTGACAATCGATTTTTCATTCATATATACATATATATGATCAGAAAAAACACGAAACTTAGAATGATTTTACTTTTAAAAAACCTGTATGTTGATTACATTATATTATCTAAAACCTGTTTTCAGGAATTATTAAAAGACATTAATGCAACTCCAAACGTTGTGGAAGCGACAAACAAGCCAGGGCTGCTGGACAAGCTTGAAGGGCTTATGAAGGACCTCAATTTATGCGAGAAAGCGCTGAACGACTACTTGGAAACTAAGCGATTAGCTTACCCAAGATTTTATTTCGTGTCGTCTGCAGATTTACTTGGTACGCAGAGACGTTTATTTAAATATGTGTCCATCTCCAAAAGTTTGTGTCTGCAATAATTGGAAAGAAGTTGATGGAATTACTGTAAACTCCTATGAAAAGTTTATAAAATTTATGTTTGGAAATTTCCATGGGAGTACGAAAGTTTTAAAATAGTAGTGTAAGGGCCTTGTGATACGTAACGCAGTGCTGGTACCGACTTTGTTAGATGGCAGTGAAACCTGGGTCTTCCCGAAGAATTATGCTTCTTCGAGGATGCCGAGAATTGAACGCGGGACCTCAGACATAAAAATGTCTGTTATGCGCATTTTTATATATATCCTAAAAAATAAAAATAATGTAACGTTTTTTTTAATCTTCAGTGAACATTAAAAGTCTGTTACGGTTCTTGAAACTAGGTAAGCGCACACGGTGAATGGTGCACCATCTTTCACGTTGTCTCAAATAACTGTCGGTAAAATGTGGGCTGAAAGAACAATAATGTCTAGACCATTCACTTCAGTACCGCGGTATGCTTGGAAATATAAAACTGAAACAAACAAAATATTAGAATAAAATTAAAGAGAAAAAAAAAATGTTTTAAAAATTTTAACTGATACGGGCGAGATTAGAACCCGCGACCTCTTACGAACCATGGCAACACTTATTCCTAAAATTTTACCTTATTCTTAAAATTTTAAAACCATTTTTTCTCTTTAATTTAATAACAAAGTTCAGTATAACTTTATGCTTTAAAGTCAATAAAAATGCGTAAAAAAATATTAGCATGTTATAAATGTAGTCAAGTTTTTTTAAATCACGACAACCGAGTGATTGAGTGAACGGAATTCGAGTCATGAGACCCGAGTTCGATTCCAAGGCTCGTATACTAATAGGTTTTTTTCAAACTGTACGCTTTATATAGTTGGCTTGGACATAAAGACGGCGATCGGCTCACCACCTGTCTCGTTATCCTAAAAAATGTCTTCGGTGGAAAATGGTTCGAAAAGACTTAATTGTCTAGACCTTTATCTGCCCTTGTGTTAGAAATGGCGCGAAGATATTCATTAGACATGAAATATTGTGTAAAGGTGTTTTAGTATGGGCATGTTAGCAGCATTACTTATCTTACCCCCTTTGAATCTTTGTAGATATCCTATCAAACGGCAACAACCCACCAGCTGTCTGCCGGCACCTCACAAAGTTGTATGATAATTTAGCTAAACTGGTATTCCCAAATGCCAAAAGTAAACAAGCATTTGAGATGATTTCTAAAGAGAATGAGGAACATGTGCCATTTAAAGCACCGTGCTGCGATTGTTCTGGAAAGGTGCGTTTGTCAATTTAGTATTTTGCATTAGCGAAGAAGTAAATTAGCATGTTCTTAATCCGCTGAGGAATGTTTTTTCGACGGATGGACTTGAATAATTCATCAGATTTAACTTTCATACAAAATTAAAAATATTTGATATTTATTATGTAATTTTATTGATTTTAGCATATTTATGCTGAAATTTTATGTTATTAAATTAAAGAGAATAAAGATAAAATTTCAACTCAGACGGGCGGGATTGCGCCCGGATCCCGCGCGGGGCGGGGTTGAAATTTTAACTTTTTTCTCTTTAATTTAATAATATTTGATATATTAATAAACCTAATTGGTATCAAACGAATAAACTATGTGCGCACGGGGTAGCTAACTACAAAACACAGATATAAAAACAAAAGACAAAAACTTACGGGAAACGTGTCAGAACAAAAAGACAAAAACTTAGAGGGAAAATTTGGAGGTAAATTAATTACATTTTATAAAATGACAGAACAAAAACTATTGCTTATAATATTAGTAACAATTTTGATCCCAAATGTTTGTGGCCGTATTTTCATAACATTTATTTAAAACATTTGTGACATCACGATGATAATAATTCATAGTTTGGGGAGTAGTACTGAGTATCTCTGCGTTTTTGATGTTTATTATCATTAGTTTGCGTTAGTCAACTACCAGAACCAACCTTTATTATTTGTTTGTCGTATTTCAGGTGGAAGTATGGCTTAACCGCGTTACGGATTGCATGCGATTAACACTACGCGATATCTTCGAGCACTGCGTGAAGTCCTACGAAGATAAGGCGCGAGATGAGTGGGTCTTCGACTGGCCCGCGCAGTCCGCGCTCGTCGGCACCCAGATCTGGTGGACCACGGAGACTAATCAGGCTTTTGAAAAGCTTGAAGAAGGTGAGCAATGATGCAACTTCTTTGAAGTCGATATGAATTTAAGAAATTGTTTTAAAAAAATTAAAGAAATTATTATGTCACAAAATCAGCTGCAATGTAACGCAATGGTCAACAGCTACGAGTCTACGTATGCGTAAGTGTAGTAGGTATACGTATACGCAATGCAGCAAGTGTTGTGATTTATTTCAGGCTACGAGAATGCGCTGAAAGACTACCAGAAGAAGCAAATTGCGCAGCTAAATGCTCTAATTGTTCTCCTTTTGGGGGACTTAACCGTCGGTGACAGGCAGAAGATTATGACTATTTGCACAATTGACGTGCACTCAAGAGATGTTGTCGCAAAACTGATCACAGCGAAAGTAGAAAATTCCAATGCCTTCCAATGGCAGAGTCAACTTAGGTAATTGTTTTTTTGTTAACTATAAATACCTCGAAAAAAATCTCTTCAATCATAAACCAACTGCTGGTTAACTTAAGAAAGTGGCTCATTCCTGTTAGTTTCAGTGACGACTAGTTATGAATATCATTAGTTTATTATGATTTCTTCGTAATTGTTGATTTTGCTGTCTTTTAATTTAAAGGTGAAAACGCCAGCCTGGTCCTTCACATATTAGCAGCAATAAGTTTATGATACAAACCCATGATTATCATACATTTGCCAATAAAAGTATTTCATCGTATTTAGTTTAGACTTAAATTTCTAAATCATTTGTATATTAATCCTTTTAGCTTATTATTTTTAATTTGCAGACATCGATGGGACAACAATGTGAACAATTGCTTCGCAAACATCTGCGACGCTCAATTCCTTTACGACTATGAGTACTTGGGTAACACGCCGCGGCTTGTGATCACGCCGCTGACTGATCGTTGTTATATTACGCTGACACAGGTTTGTTCGTAAATACTGCATATTCATTACATAAATAGATTAATAACCGTTCTGTTTGGTCACTAAAGCACACTTATAATGCACATATAAAAGACGCACTAAAAAGAAAAGAAATTATGCGAGTTCCTTGAAAGTCAGCAAACAAAATGTGTATAAAGTATATTTGGAGAAGCCTTGAAATTAATTGAATGAAATAAGATAAAAGATTAATTGTTCATTGATATTACTAACGTGCCAAACACGTAACTTAATGTCGATCTCTTTAGTGTTGTCGTTAATATTCTGTGGTTTACAGAGTCTTCACTTGATAATGGGAGGTGCCCCAGCGGGACCGGCCGGCACAGGCAAGACGGAGACTACGAAAGATCTTGGCAGGGCGCTTGGAATCATGGTTTACGTGTTTAACTGTTCTGAGCAGATGGACTACAAATCCTGCGGGAACATTTATAAAGGTCTAAGAATCATACTCATTTATCAAAACATATTACGTTTGATCTTCGTTGGTTCTGATTTATGTATTTAAAAGAATATGTGCTTCCCTCTTCTTCTTTTTCATCATTATACCCCAAGTGCAGAGCCTTATGTGCAGAACTTTTCCTAGAGAGCACCAACAAAACTATTATGAATTTGTTGGTTAGTCCTTAATGTTCCTTTCTTTCTTTCTATTTTATTATATCTCTATTATTTCGCATTTTATATAATATACATACATACATACATATATTAACGCCTCTTTCTCGTAGGGGTAGGCAGAGACCACTTCTTCCCACTTGCTACGATCCTTACATACTTGTTTCGCTTCGTCCACTTTCATAATTCCCTTCATACATTCTCTTCGATTTAGGGTACTCTTGACCTGGCCTTTTTTCAGGACGTCCCTGATTTGGTCTCAAAACGTCCGCCTACATTCCCCTTCCTACACTCCCATTCACACTCGCCTTATAAACTTTTTTAGTCAATTGTTCTTCATTCATTCTCTCGACGTGGCCAAACCATGCAGAAAGGCATGCTAAGATAGCATGCCTTTCTCAATTTTAGTCACTACATCTTCTTTCAGACCACGTTTCCTTATCTCACTATTCCTTAACCTGTCACTCAGTCACTTATTGATCTAATAAACGTCAAAACACCGATTGGTGTAACAACACCTTACGAAGAACTGGCAAGTCTTGTTTTTTTTTAATGTTAATTCTTATTTTTTTTTTCGATGCAGAGTTGTTGACAAAATTCAAATGAATATCAATAGATAAGGCACATTTATTTTCTAAAATCAATTTTTTTTGTTAATATGTACGAACTGTGCTGAATGTTTTTTCTATTCTATTGTCAAGTCTGTGATGCATTGTGAATTAATATTTGCTTAAAAAACTTAATGTCATTAAAACGAAAGCAGTAGATAATAAGTGTAAATTGATAATAAGTGTAAAAAAATAAGTGTAAATTAATTAACCACGAAGCTCTACAAAGGGTCATTTTTTGTCCAAAGGTCTCAGTCAAACAGGCGCGTGGGGCTGCTTCGACGAGTTCAACAGAATCTCGGTGGAAGTGCTGTCGGTGGTGTCCGTGCAGGTGAAATCCGTGCTGGACGCGATAAAGGGCAAAAAGAAGAAGTTTGACTTCATGGGGGAGATCATCGCACTGATACCCACTGTGGGAATGTTCATCACGATGAACCCCGGTTACGCGGGTAGGACCGAATTGCCCGAAAACTTAAAGGCCCTGTTCCGGTAAGTTCAGTAATTGAGAGTGAGATTTATTAATAATATTATTTACCTTAATATTATTACTTAAATAGGCGATACTGTAAAATTTTAAGCGAAAGAGATATGTAAGGACTCTAGGTGATCTGTCCTCTCTAGCTACCCCGATAGGTATTGTGCGTGAAGATAAGGAAGTATAGAATAGTATAGAATACAGAACAGAACTGAACAAAACTGAACAGAACTGAACATAACAGAACTTAACTGAACAGAACTGAACAGAACTGAACAGAACTGAACAGAACTGAACAGAACTGAACAGAACTGAACAGAACAGTTATGAACAGAACAGAACTGAACAAGAACTGAACAGAACCGAACAGAACCGAACAGAACTGAACAGAACTGAACAGAACTGAACAGAACTGAACAGAACTGAACAGAACTGAACAGAACTGAACAGAACTGAACAGAACTGAACAGAACTGAACAGAACTGAACAGAACTGAACAGAACTGAACAGAACTGAACAGAACTGAACAGAACTGAATAGAACTGAACAGAACAGAACTGAACAGAACTGAACAGAACTGAACAGAACTGAACAGAACTGAACAGAACTGAACAGAACTGAACAGAACTGAACAGAACTGAACAGAACTGAACAGAACTGAACAGAACTGAACAGAACTGAACAGAACTGAACATAACTGAACAGAACTGAACATAACTGAACATAACTGAACATAACTGAACTTAACTGAACAGAACTGAACAGAACTGAACAGAACTGAACACAACAGAACACAACAGAACAGAACAGTTATGAACAGAACAGAACAGGTATGAACAGAACAGAACAGGTATGAACAGAACAGAACAGGTATGAACAGTTATGAACAGAACAGTTGTGAACAGAACAGTTATGAACATTTCTGAAGAGTTATGAACAGAACAGAACAGTTATGAACAGAACAGAATAGTTATGAACAGAACAGAACTGAACTGACCGAAATGCCAGAAATGAAATGAAATGTCAGACCCACTTTTTATCGAAGCTTATTTGGGACTAGGTTTGGCCGGCCTTCTTAATGTCCAAATATGTTTATACATACATATATTAATATTCATAAATACAAAAAAAGTCACGATAGCCGAGTGGTTGGGTGGTCGGAATTTCGAGTCAAGAGACCAGAGTTCAATCCCCAGGTGGCAGGCTCGTACCAATGGCTTTTACAAAAACTTATGTACGAATTATATCGTTGGCTTGGACATAAAGACGGCGACGGGCTCACCACCTGTCACGTTGTCCCGAAAATATCTTTGGTGGAAGGTGGGTCAAAGGGACTTAATTGTCTAGACTAGACCTCTGTCTACCCTTGTATTGGGAATTGCGTAAAGATATTTATTTATTTTATTTTATTTATAAACACAATCAAACTCAAATGACTCGAGTACAAACATTCATATTCATCACATAAATGTTTGCTCCTAGCGGGATTCTACCCGCAACCCTTAGCTTCGAAAACCGGGTCACTACCGACTCATTTTAATTTTATATGTTATAAAACTTAAATAATTTAATGATCATTTTGACTTATGTATGTATTTTGTATGTGTAGCCCATGCGCCATGGTAGTGCCGGACTTCGAGTTGATCTGCGAGATCATGTTAGTAGCGGAAGGGTTCCAGGAAGCGCGGCTTCTAGCTCGAAAGTTTATCACGCTCTACACTCTATGTCGCGAGCTGCTCTCGAAGCAAGACCACTATGATTGGGGCCTTAGAGCCATTAAGTCTGTGCTTGTGGTAGCCGGCTCTCTGAAGGTAAGTAAGCTACAATTACAATATTTTTTTTTAAATTATAGTAACGGCATACATTAAAAAAACTTTAACTTACAGCGAGGAGACCGTCAGAGACCGGAAGATCAAGTCCTTATGCGTGCGTTGCGTGATTTCAACATTCCGAAGATCGTAACGGACGACATGCCGGTGTTTATGGGTCTCATTGGTGACTTGTTCCCCGCACTAGATGTGCCGCGAAAGAGGGACTTTGATTTCGAGAAAAGTCTATATGAAGGGGCTCTCTCTATGAAACTGCAGCCTGAACCAGGATTCATCTTAAAGGTGTAACAGGGGGTGTTTTTCTTACGTACTTCTATTAACAGCGTATGTCTATTATGTCCAACATTTTTATCATACGTGGGGTCAACATCACATACCTAAATTCCCCTGATCCCAAAGTAAGTGGCTGAAGCCCCCAGACAATTTAGTGCTTTTCTACATTAACCCGGCCGAAAATCGAACCCGGGACCTCAGACCTAGTGACACGATGTTAACCGGTGCATACGTCACTTATACACGGAGGTTGTAACACATTACATAACATTACATATTACAAAGTACGTACATTACAAAGACACCATTGGCATAGTGATAAAAAGTTTATTTACTCGATGTTACGTTTTAGATGGTACAATTGGTGGAACTATTTGCGGTGCGCCACTCCGTATTTATAGTGGGTTTCGCTGGCACCGGAAAATCAATGGTGTGGCAGTGTCTCAACAAGACGTATCAGATGCTGAAGATGAAACCGTTCTATAACGACCTGGACCCGAAGGCGGTGACCAACGACGAGCTGTTTGGTGTTATCAACCCGGCGACCCGCGAGTGGCGAGACGGCTTGTTCTCCACCATTATGCGCGACATGGCCAACATGCCCGGGGATGGGCCCAAGTGGATTGTACTGGACGGCGATATCGACCCCATGTGGATTGAGAGCCTGAATACACTCATGGATGACAATAAGGTTGGTTTTCACTTTAACTACATGGATTACTCGCGGTCAAGGCAAAACCACGAAATTGCGCTTATGACCACGGGATGAGAACTTAAGCTATATAGAAATCTTGTTGTTTTTTCTAGACTTTTTTGGTTATTTAAATAATGCGCTACATTTTGGAATTGTTTTTGTTAAGTTTATGGTATTTATAACTTACAGTAGGTACAATTTAATTGCATATAGGTAAGACTTTTTGAGGGAAGCCTATGTTCCGAAGTGGACTTGACAGGCTGAGATACGAGTAGGCTACTGATGATTTTTTGACTTAAATGATCATCCTTCAATATCTATAAAAATGTCGTTAACTTTTATTATTTAATCTTTCGGATGTTTAAAATTTCTCATAATGTAGTATTTGAACACAGGTGCTCACACTGGCAAGTAATGAGCGTATCGCGTTAACGAAGTCGATGCGCCTGCTGTTTGAAATTTCAAACTTGCGCACCGCAACACCGGCCACTGTGTCTCGAGCTGGTATACTGTACATCAACCCGCAGGATCTCGGATGGAATCCGTATGTATTTTTCTATTTCAAATTAATATATTTTAAAAGTTACGGGAGCCGAGTTATTGGATGATTGGAATTCCTGTCAAGAGACCCGTGTTCGAACCTGAGTGGCGGAATCGTGCCAAAAGGTTTTTCAAAAAGTTATTTACGACTTATATTAATGGGTTGGACATAAAGACAGTGACGGGCTCACCACCGGTTACGTTGTCCCAAAACTTTCTTCGGCGGAAGGTGGGTCGATAAGACTTAATTGTCTAAAGGACTAAATTAACCTCCACCTCAGTATTGGGAAATGCGTAAAGATAATTTTCTTATAAAATATTTTGAATAACCATTTTTTGCTGTTACAACCAGTTCACATTTCTTTTAATTTATTTTTTGGTATGTAATATATTTACTTATTCCAGTAAGTTGTTGTAGTGTTTTGAAATTTTTAAATCTAAAAAAAAACATAATTCGATATAATTATGTTTGTATGTTATTAAAAAATTTTTTTGGATATTCTATACTGTTACAGCAATTGTAAAAAAAATAATAGAAAACAGATATAAAAATACTTATGACAATAATTTAATTCGAAACTTAGATACAAGTTAAAAATACAATTTTGAACATGAATTTTACAATATTATGTTATAATGTACCATTTACTATACAAACGCGCGAAAGAGGATTAACTTCAAAAATTAGTACTTTCTGCCAGTATGTACAAGAGTAAAGTATAAAGAATATTAATTAAAGAATTAAAATACTCAAGAAATGAGCTTATACGTTCTTTTTTTTTTGTTAATTTTTAAGGCAAAACCAAGTGCTTAAAATTTTACTTGTCATTACTTGTTAAAAAGTAATAAAGTATTTCAGATATTTTTGTAATCTCATCAGGTTTGTAGCGTCATGGATTGAAACAAGTCGCGACGATGAGTCTGAGAAAGCGATGCTTACTGTAATGTTTGACAAATATATTCCGTCCTTGCTGGAAACATCAAAGAAATACAAGCGTATCACACCGTTGACTGACTTGCAGCAAATACAGCTCACGTGCTATCTTCTTGAATGCTTCCTAAACAAATCGCTCCTGCCTAGTGAATGTCCTAAGGAGTGGTAAGTTATTGGTGTTATTTATAATTACTAACCATTGAACTACTACCAAAGTACCTTATTACAATCCTTAGGCATTGATTGCTTAATATATTGTAACTGAAGCGTAAGAAGAACTGATACTGGCAGGACTTGAACACGCGATCGACGTGACTTCATGACATCTCTCTAACCATTAAGTCTCGCATCTGAATCGGTGGATAATTAATTTTTATTTTGAGACGCTCCATCATGAGGCGTAACCTTGCACTCTAAGATTTCCACCTGTTTTAGTTTGTTCAGGATTGTTGAGGTTGTGTTAACATCAAGGGAGGACTGTCAAAATTACCTGCCACATTTTATTCAATTAGAAGTCCCAAAGTTTCTATAGAAATAAGATTATGTCACTTTTTTAACATAGCAACAAATTATCGAACAAAATTGCACATATTTATTATAATCAAGTATAAATTATCTAGGAATAAAGATTTCATACCTTTATTCCTCGATAATTTATACTTATTATATAAAGAATTATAGATAAAATATTCTATGCCTTTCAAACGAAATAAAGTTCTCGCCCTGTTACTTACCAATAAAATGATTAACATACATCTTATTTACATACATTCCCGAAAATATCTTCGGTGAAAGGTGGGTCGAAGGGACTTAATTGTCTAGACTCGACCTCTGTCTACCCCTGTATTGGGAATTGCGTGAAGATATTTTCTTTTTCTTTTTTTATTTACATACATACATGATTATTATTCCATGCAAAACATTAAGACCAAATAAGTTAAGTGTCTCATTATCGCCAAATTTGTTAAAAATTTCGTTAGATATTTAATTCAAACATTGCATCATATATATTTTCGACTTCAAGGTATGAAATATACTTCGTGTTTTGCGTCGTATGGGGCTTTGGATCCGCGCTCTTCCAGGATCAACTGGTAGACTGGCGTAACGAGTTCAGCAAATGGTTTTGTAATGAATTCAAGCAAATCAAATTCCCCTCCACCGGAAACGTGTTTAGTTTCTTTATCGATCCTGAGACAAAGAAATTCTTGCCATGGTCGGAGAAGGTGGAGACGTTTGAACTGGACCCTGATTTACCATTACAGGTTTGAATTTCACATTGTGTGTGACCGATAGCCGCGTGACATTGGCGTAAGAATCTATAACACTCTTATAAATAGCTTTGAAAATTGATATTCGATCAAAATTAAGCCGAGCAACTGTGTCTAAGGTGCAAAGTATCTAGTTTTATAGGCAATCTGCTTGCCAGCGTGTAGGATAATGGCACCAATATTCTGCATTGAACTTTAACATGCCATAATGTACGTATGTTTGTAAGAAATGTTAGTGAAATGCTTTCTATAATTACCTTGTATTATGAAACCATATGGTATTGACGTAAACAATTGCCACCCGTTTCGGATTTTTTTTTATTTCAGAGTATTTACAAACTCTGAAATCAAAACGGGTGGCAATTGGGGAAAGGCTTGAAAATGACATAAGCTAAAAACGACATTCTATATTTCGTGTAAATTTTTTTAGTGATTTTGTGTACATTCTTCTGATATACTTTTTTCAACTTAAGCTCATAAATATTTTAAAAATCTACAATTTGTCGTAGCTGTTAATACTAGTATTGGCCGATGGTAAGTCGGAATAAGCTAGCAAAATGCAATTTATCTTCTAGTCGTGCCTCGTGTCGACTTCGGAGACTACCCGCATCAGATTCTTTATGGACCTGTTGATGGCTAAGCAGAAGCCGCTTATGCTGGTGGGCGCGGCTGGGAGCGGTAAGACCGTCAGCGTAGCTGCGAAACTCAATTCGCTACCGGACTCTTTCGCAATCACCAACGTACCACTCAATTTTTACACCACATCTGGTTAGTACACACTTCCCAGTCATCTATTGTCCTATTTGTCCTTGTCACTTTGAACTCGTTTATTTAATATCAAAATATTTTTCATGGCATACAGAAATGATTCAGAAAGTTCTTGAGAAGCCTTTGGAAAAGAAGTCTGGCCGAAACTTTGGTCCACCTGGCAGTAAATTCATGATTTACTTCGTTGACGACATGAACATGCCCGAAGTAGACACATACGGCACGGTACAGCCGCATACACTTATCAGACAGTTTATGGATTATCGACATTGGTAAGATAATTCAAAAGTATATAGTGCTAAGTCATTGACCTTTTTTAGCACAAGTTACATAATAATTTCTAGTAATCGAATAACATTGCAAAATCCTCATACATTATCTATTTTAAAATTGTAAAAGGATCATGCCTGTACATTGAAGAAGAGGTTACTAAGACGTGTCTGAGCCCAAAATAATTCTTTTTGTTTAAGGTTGGCGTTTATACCACTGAAAGGATTTTGTTTCTATTTTCATCGATCAATGTCTTATTTTTCAATTAAAAAATTGATGCAATTTTTATTTAAATCTGTTCAGTATTCTTAAAGATACAACTTGAGCTCTCTTTAATACGAGTTTTCCTACAGCATAAAGGCCATGTAAAAATGGACCTTTTTTGTAGAAGAAAAATCTATTGAAAATCTATTAGATGATAGATCTATTGGAGGTTCAGCCTCTTAGGGGTTAAACATCAAAACACTTCTTTAGTAGATTATAACAACATAAAGGGCAGCAATAGCATAGTTCAAGTTAGAAACACCAGCGGTACAGGGTCTGCCATTTATAATCAATCCAGTCAGCCTGTACGAGTAACGACTTATATGAATACATATGAAAAATAATGTGTAAGTTCGGGAGCGGGTTCCGGGTGCGAGAGCGGTTGTGGGAACTGATGGGTGCGAAAACGAGTGCGGAAGCGGGGGCGGCTAAGGATAGTTGCGGATAACAAGGGAACGGTAATAACGGTGGGTGTGGGCGCGGTTGTGTTTGCGGGACCGGGGGTGCAAGTGCAAAGCGGGTGGGTGCGTGTGCGGGTGTGGAAACGGGTGCCGGTGCGGCAACAGAAATAACAGCAGAATCACAGGCCTCTAATTCTTACAGATAAAAAAATAAAATTCATTTCCGAATTCGAAAAAAGTAGAATAAAGTAATAATAATAAACAAAAGCAGGCGTTATTATCTCAAATGTAATGAATTTCATGGAAATTTTCCAATGTGTTCCATAGCGATACAAAATTCTCGGTACATAAAAAGAGATATCAGTGGTACGTTTTATGTATAGTCAATTTCCACGCGTGCAAAGTTGCGGGCAAAAGCTAGTTTACATTATAAAACTAAGTTTTTTCAGTACACTTTATAAAAAATATGAGCAACTTAAGGCATTTTACCATTTCTTTTATTTTATAGGTATGACAGGCAGAAACTATCGTTGAAAGAGATATCGAACTGCATGTTTGTGTCTTGCATGAACCCTACGGCGGGGTCATTCACGATTGACTCACGTTTGCAGAGACATTTTTGTACTTTCGCCGTAAGGTAAGTGCACCGTTTTTGTCTGAAAGTCTTTCTTTGTCGTTCCTGAATAAAGACTTTGCTATATTATTGCTATATTTTCCACGTTGGATAATCGGTCGGAGTATTTCCAATCCAATAAAATCGAACGTTGCGTTCTATTTTCCTTTATCATCACTATGAAGGCCTGTAAAATACACTGCTGGCTACTCCTACGATTAGGAGTACCAAAATCTTCACCTTACTCCCAAATCTTCACCTTTGGCAAGTGGACTGGTGATTGCAATGTCAGGCACCTTACACCTTAGACGCTGCTGCTTGTCATCATTTTCATTTGGTAACGACTTCACATTTCTCAACTTGAAAAAAAGATATCTTCACGCCATTCACAATACAGGGGTAAACAGAGGTCTAGTATAGACAATTAAGTCTCTTTGACCCACTTTCCACCGTCCCCGTATTTATGTCCAAGCCAACGATATAATTCGTACATAAGTTTTGGAAAAACCCATGGTACCAGCCTGCCACCTGGGGATCGAACTCAGGTCTCTTGACTCGAAATTCCGACCACCCAACCACTCGGCTATCATACTAAATTTTTTTGTATCTAGTGCGATAACCTATTTGGATTGTGGTTTCAAATCCGGCTAAAGACAAACATTTGCGTAATGACTGAACTTCGATTTCGATTCTTTTTTGCGTGATTTTTGTGGGTTTTATATGTTCATTAAATATTTTCCTGTATGAGTATATATAGAAAATTTATGTAAGTATATGGCCTCGTCGCCTTGGACCTCTGTCTATCCAATTATTGATAAATGAGTGAGAAAAAAAAACGCACTCAGCTATCGTAGCGTATGCTCCTGTCATATTTCTTATTATAATTAATGTATCATATGAACTCACTGTACCCAATGATAAGTCACTGTGACCCTAAGAGATACTATACCCGACACTTGCTTAGATATTAAAAGATTAAAAAATATGGTCGGCAGCAGTGATGGGATAGTATTTGAGGTGGAATGTTTTTGGTACAGCGAGCGTCAATTCATATACGAACGTGAGTAAAAGCCTTAATTTTCTAAATATTTTGTACATGCATTATTTTTCAATACGAGCCTGCACCATAAAAAAAATATAGCTAGACTATCTGCATTGCGCGGTTTTAACGCTTGGCTCGATTTTCCCCAGTTTCCCGGCGCTCGACGCGTGCTTCCACATCTACAAGCAGATCCTGTCGCAGCACCTCGCCAACCCGCTGAACAAGTTTGGGCCGACGGTGCAGCGCTACGCGGACACGCTCGTCAATACCGCCCTCAGCTTACACACCAAGCTCTCCTCTGCCTTCCTGCCTACCGCTGTCAAGTTCCACTACATATTTAATCTCCGGGATCTATCAAATATCTTCCAGGTAATAATGATGATATTTGTAACCACTAGAGGCGCGAATTATTTAGCCACCGGAACGAAAGCTGCAACGGAAAAAACTAAAAAGTTAAGGATTCTACCAAGACTGTTCCTTTCTAGTTTTTTCCGTTCCTACCTAGGAAGTGGCCGTAGAAGTAATATAATTAATTTGTTTCGCATATCAGGAACACCTTCTGTTAAGTTTATGTTATTTTACGTAAGGTGAAACAACAACCGGGAGAAATTATTCATAAAAAACATCTTCGGTGAAAGGTGGGTCGAAAGGACTTAAATGTGTAGGCCACCTCTGTCTACCTCAGTAGTGGGAAGGGCGTGAAAATATATTTTCTTCACTCATTCGCTCATCGTTCCCAAACCATAGAAGCACGCCTTTTATATAACATTAATTTACTGATAAGATCATCCTTGAAATCTGCGATATTGCCATTCTGAGAGAGTCAAATATTTTTGATTATTGAGGTTGGTGTGATCATTATTTACTTTTAAATCATAGATTTATCTGATATCTTACTCCTTAGGGCATCTTGTTCACAACGGGTGACGTGATAAAGCTATCGTCCGAACTAGTTCGCCTGTGGATGCATGAGGCAACCCGCGTCTACTCTGACAAGTTGGTCGATGATGCAGACAACGAGGCCTTTAGCAAGTTAATAGCTGAAGTAATTAAAAAGAACTGTGAGGTTAGTAAAACATCTGATTTTGCTATACGTAATGCAAAAAGTCGTTAAGTTTTTGTGTGATCACATTATATTTTATATCATAAATTGTGGAAAGTCGACCTGCCTTGTCATTTCGGGCGACATATCTTCTAATTTTACTCAGCTGTTAATATCTAAATATTAAGTTAAATATTATAAACGATGTTTGAATATTCTTGTGTCTCACTTAAATACTATCTGCTGTCATTGTCACCGAAAAAGATACGATTCATATATAAAGATTCGATCGGCATCTGTGTCAGTTGTAAAGTATTTAAAGATACATTAAAAAGTCTATAGCCTATGCAATTTGTTTATAACTTTCATCTTTCTGTAGTGAAACGCATTTACTCGTAGACGTATGCTACACAGGTTAATATAACATAGATAACATAATTATAAGATTATTTGTAGATGAGGACGACACCTAGAAGTGCTATAATATAATTGTAAATTAACTTTAATTGTCTTCGTAACATAGATAATTCCTTTTCACAGGACTACGACGAGAACATAGTGTTTACAAAACCTATAATTTACTGTCACTTTGCGGAAGGCGTGGGCGATCCTAAATACTTTCCTATACGCGACTGGCCACAGATAAAACGCCTACTAGAGGAATCACTCTCTGCATACAATGACCTCGTTTGCACTATGAACCTCGTACTCTTCGAAGACGCTATGTATCATGTCTGTCGGTGAGTCATTAGCTTCTTTACATAAGGCGGGTCTTTACAACTTAAACCTCTGCAGGTTACAGTAGGCCACCTGTGAGCCTCTCTCGCTGGCACGCTGACGAAGGGATTTGTCATCGCCGGACAAAATATGTAGCATATTTTGTAGCATATATGTAGCATATCACAGACGTTGATTCCTTTCACTGGTTCGCTATTTTTCAAACCGCGATTTTTTCATATTAGTTTTCCAACAGCTATCGGTAGCTATTGCCATTTTAAGCCTTTTATACAGTAAAAAAAATAGAGTAAATTGTAGATAAAGTAGTAATCACGATAGGCGAGTGGTTATGTGATCGGAAGTCGAGTCTCGAGACCCGAATTTGATCCCCAGTTGGTAGATTCGTTCTAATGCTTTTTTTTAAACTTATGTACGATTATTGTCGTTTGGTTTGGACATAAACACAGCGATAGGCTCACAGCTTGTCATGTACCAAAAATGTCTTCGTTGAAAGGTGCGTCCAAAGGACGTAATCGTCTATTCCTCTGTCTACCCCAGTATTGGGAATGGTGTGAAGATATTTTATTTAAGTTAAAGTACAGTAAAAGATTAAGTAAGGTTTGTTAGGTATTAACATGAAAGAATTATTGTAATATGCACAGAATAATATCAGAAAGATCTCAAACACTCAAAAACCACACGACGCCACATTCACACTTCTGTCGAAAACGGCGACTCAGCCAAAGTTTGGAAATTTCTTAAATCTCTTGGAGTTGGTAAATTTGCCTCTAGCGCACCCTATCGTGATATTAATATCGAACTCCTTAACCAACATTTTACGTCTTCTAGTACAATTAATAGATCTGATAAAGACATCACGTTAAATATTCTTTCTTCAATGCCAGCTCCAAATTATCCACCGTTTAACTTCACTCCTTTCACTGAGTGTGATGTTAAGAAGAACATATTGTCGGTCTCGTCTAATGCCGTGGGAAATGACAGCGTTAGTCGTAATATGGTCTTGCCTATTCTTGACTTTATTACTCCTATTATTACCCATATCCTCAATGAATCTATTTCTACGTCTAA
This sequence comes from Sericinus montela, assembly GCA_029286605.1. NCBI lineage: Eukaryota > Metazoa > Arthropoda > Insecta > Lepidoptera > Papilionidae > Sericinus > Sericinus montela. The sequence continues at coordinate 218,645 of JAGSMR010000007.1, read as the reverse complement.
ATTTCCTGAAGCCTGGAAGAGTGCACTGATAACTCCTGTTCCTAAAAAAAGCTCATGCTTTGCACCTTTCCGATTTCCGTCCTATATCTATTCTCCCATTTCTGTCCAAGGTCCTGGAGAAACTAATCTTCCAACAATTAAATTCCTATATAAATAAAAATTGCCTTCTCAATCCCCTCCAATCTGGTTTCCGGTTGGGCCATAGTACGACTACAGCGCTGATTAAAGTTACTGACGACATTCGACGGGGTATGGACAATAAGCAGCTCACTGTGCTGGTCTTATTAGACTTCAGCAATGCTTTTAATTCTGTTGATCCTGACATCCTGTTGAGTCTGTTACGTTCTATTAACATATCTCCACCAGTGGTTGGTTGGTTTCAAAGTTATCTAAAAGGCCGACGGCAGCGTATTTGCATCGAAGATGAGATCTCATCTTGGCGTGAATTGGTTGCTGGAGTACCTCAAGGTGGTGTGTTGTCTCCTTTACTCTTCGCTATCTTCATTAATTCAATTTCTCATAAAGTAACTTCTCCCTATCATATGTATGCAGACGATTTTCAACTGTACGCTCAGTCAACTCTTGAAAACGTGCCCACTGCTGTTGATGCCATTAATCAGGACCTAATAGCTATAAGTAGTTGGAGTAAAAGCTATGGCCTTACAATTAATCCTCACAAGTCAAAAGCTATAATTATTGGTGGAGTTGGCTTCATTTTGAGAGTTGACTGGGGTAATTTCCCGTCAGTAGTACTGAATGGTGTTGTGGTACCATACAGTAAGACAGTTAAAAATCTCGGTGTCCACTTCGATACTACTTTCTCATGGTCGTACCAGTTAAAGGAAGTTAGTAAGAAGGTATTTGCTGCCATGGGTTCTTTGCGGCGCTTACGTTCTTTTCTTCCCATTCCTACTAAGATTATGTTAGCACAATCCTTGCTTCTTTCAATTCTCGATTATGCGGATGCAAGCTATCTTGACTTAACCGAGGATCAATTAAATAAGCTTGAGCGAATTCAAAACTTAGCTATTAGATTCATTTTTGGTCTTCGCAAGTATGACCATCTCTCTAAATTTCGTTTTAAGCTCAAGTGGTTACCCATTCGCTTTCGCCGGAATCTTCATACTGTTTCTCTTCTGTACTGTGTATTGTTCAATCCTACGTCCCCTAGTTATTTGAAGGATAACTTTAAGTTTATAGGACACGACCGTCCTGATCGAGTTTTGCGATCAGCTGAAGAACTTATTCTTGCCCCACACGCGTATCGGACCAATTACTTTAAGCACTCCTTTACTGTTCAAGCCATCTGCTTGTGGAACGAGCTACCTCTGCATATTCAACGCGCGAAAACCTTAGAAAAGTTTAAAACTGATGTGAAGAATTATTATCTGTCACTGTGTGAACACTAACTGTTTTTGACGACATTTGGATTTTTATTTTTCGCTTATGATAAATTTATGTGTATATTATGTTTATTTAGTTTTTATGTATGTTTATTATATATTATTTGATATTTATTAATGTTTTATTTTATGGTATTATTTTAATTTAATTATGGTTTAGTATATTTAGATATTAGTATGTATGTTTATCATTTACACCACCTACCGCAGTCTAACATTGTAATAATTCTTAGCCTTAAGGTTGTCTGGAAGAGATCGCTCTTTAGCGATAAGACCGCCTTTTTGTATCTACCTCATAAGTTTGTTATTTTCCTTTGTAAACTTTCCTCTGATTTTCTTTTTTCTGTGGTGTACAATAAAGCATAAATAGATAAAAATAAATAAATAAATAAACCTTTGAGTAGTATCCTTGATTTTTTTGTAATTCTATCATAATATTCTGAAAGATATCATTGAAGAATTTTTTAGTTTAGTTTTTTGAATTTCATTTTATTTTAGTTATCTGCCTACTCCAGCTCTTGCCACTAGGTTATATTTTCTTTCAACAGCATTAACCGCATCCTCGAGTCACCAAGAGGCAATGCTTTGCTAATCGGAGTAGGAGGCTCCGGGAAACAGTCGCTGTCTCGATTGTCTGCATTTATATCGTCTCTAGAAGTGTTCCAAATTCAGCTACGTAAAGGCTACAGTATTAATGATCTAAAGGTGGATTTGGGTAAGGTTTTGAATTATTAATTTCTTTTGCTTACCTTTGTTTTGGATTAAAATAGTTTATTCATTCGAATAACACATATTCGTCATATCGTCATAAAAGAAAAATAAACCCTCGACTGACAGGGCTGGATTCGAACCATAACCTCCGCCGTACGGTGGCGACGTTTTTCTTCACAAAATTTCTTCTTTATCTCGTAGTAATTTTGCTACAAATGAAAAGTTCAGACAATTTCCTTTATAAAATTAGCACGTCAATAAATATTACTGCTATGTGAGCTATTTATTTATTTATTATACTTGTTACAGCCGGCTTGTACATTAAGGCGGGGCTTAAGAACATAGGCAACGTGTTCCTAATGACCGATGCGCAAGTCGCAGAAGAGCGTTTCCTTGTACTCATAAACGACTTACTCGCCTCCGGTGAGATACCTGAGCTTCTTGCGGACGATGAAATTGAAAATATCATCAATGGTGTACGAGGAGAGGTAAATAAAATTTCAGTCTAACCTGTAACTGTGACCTTTCCTTAAACTTAACTTTTACCGGCTCTAGCAGTCCTTGCAGGACCACGATTTGTCATGTCTTTTGAAACGTTTATGTCGCTATTTATCAGTAAATAAATAATATATATTTTCACGCCATTCCCAATACAGGGGTAGACAGTGGTCTAGACAATTAAGTCCTTTCGACACACCTTCCAAAAAAGACATTTTTTGGAAAACGTGACAGGTGGTGAGCCTGTCGCCGTCTTTATGTCCAAGCCAACGATATAAATCGTACGTTTTTATTTTTTTTAAATACCCATTGGTTCGCCTTGGGGATCGAACTCGGGTTCCTTGACTCAAATTCCGATCACCCAACCACTCGGCTATCGTGGCTATTCCTTCGATAGCCATTATGATTTTCAGAGTTTTTCTTTTATTCACCACTTATGGAAAGAAATTAGCTGGTAATTTTTCATTTACCGTTTTCATAAGTGGCAAATGAGTACTCGATTTACTTGTTGTTAAAATGGTACCTACCGATTAGACGCAAATTTGAATTCTAGGGAAGGCCTATGTTTAGGAGTGGACTCTTGATAGAGTGTAAAGAAGAAAAAGTAGGAGAATAAGAAGAAGAAGAAGCCGCACAAGCTGTTTCTTAATTGTATGAGTGCCATTTAAATTTTTCGAATTTTTTTGTTTCGATACAGACAAAAGCTACTGGTGTCCCTGACACACGTGAGAATTGTTGGAGGTTTTTCATCAATCGAGTGAGAACTATGCTGAAGGTATGAATTATTTTCTACTTACATAAAAACTTACAATGGCTTATTTTACCGCTTTTTTTTTAAATTGATCGAATCGACTTTAGTGAAACTATCAGAGGTGAAGTCACAGAATGGCACTGATAATTTTAATAATATTTTATATGATAACAGTGTAGTCTACTAGTAGGCGTTTCTTACTTCTGACCCTTTTCTCGTAGCCGTTACAGTCGACGTACATGTGATACAAGTCTACTTCATTAATATCTAAGAACCGGATTGGCGATCGCAGTACCAGACATTTCGCGTTACTGTTCTATCTAATTTTAGTCTGATTATATTCGAGATTATTATCCCGCCATCTGTCAGTAGCCATTACTATTAGATAAAAATATAATGATTTAACAAAGAACGTGCATAAGTAAAAGTAGGAGAATAAAATTTTTTGCGCATTTTTTACCTTTTTTATTCGCCAGTATATATGGCAAAGCTATGTAAAGCGTAACAGATTGACATATATATGTTATATGGTTTTAAATGTGCATGTAACTATGTTACACGCACATTTATAACAGTAAACATGAAAGTATACACTACGAGTATATGGTGTCACCAAGACTATCTATCTATACAATTATAAAATGTAAATTAGCCGTACTTTAGAGGTAAAGGTACTGAAAATATATTTTGATATGTTAACAAATAGTTGATCTCTCTTTACTAAGCGTCATCATACAGTTGAAAGGTCGAGTTCAATTGAACGTCACGTATACAATCGCTAGCAGCAGCTACATATATTTATTTTGTCTTACATCTTGTGACCGTGGCGGTCTATGTCGCTGTGCAGGTGGTGCTTTGCTTCTCGCCGGTGGGCGCGACACTACGCGTGCGCGCTCGCAAGTTCCCGTCCATTGTCAACTGCACCGCCATCAATTGGTTCCATGAGTGGCCGCAGGATGCCTTACGCTCTGTCTCTAAGCGCTTCATCGCCGAAGTCCGCGCTCTGCCGGTGAACTATTATTGTCATATAACATGTTTTAAAAAGTGCTTTTACGTTTTGTACCCCTATAGTTTTAATTTTTGAATAGAATAAATTTTATTTAACAAAGAACAATTTTTATAAAGAACTGTTAAAGTAGAAAAATACACATGTTCACATTTAAATACACTCACGCATGTATTCGCCCGTATATAGATAATCTACAACTACTCTATGACAACAAAGAATAAAATGCATGATTTATTTATCAGTCGGATCTCGTGGAGCCGGTATCGGTGTTCATGTCGCACGTGCACCAGAGTGTGAATAAGATGTCAGCGGTGTACTATCAAAACGAGCGTCGCTACAATTACACCACACCCAAGACCTTCCTCGAACAAATCGCACTTTACAGCAAGCTACTTACCAACAAGAGCGACGAGCTCAACATGATGATCACCAGGCTCGAGAATGGCCTCGACAAGTTGGCTTCTTGCGCCGCTGATGTCGCGGTCTTGAAGGTAAGCAGTTAAAAAACCTATATATGGTCTATATACGTAATATATATAATGATATTAATTACGTAATTTATATTCTGTATGGTCTCAGCTTCTGTACTTTTGCAAAAATAATTCTGCCAAAAAAAAAAATAATTTAATTGAAGTGATAGCGATGTATCAGGATTATGACACGTGATGATTTTTTGTTCTTAGCTATCCCGTTGGGATACTGGGAACTACTACCTATCTATATATTACTAACTTATAAGTCACGGATACAATGAATTCAATTTTTCGCTAAAAGTTTGGAGTTCACACCATGAGACTGAATAAAATCTCTAAGTTGTAACTTGCAAAATTCTGCAAAAGAGATTCGTCATATAATATAACTAATAGAATCATTTGATCAGGTGACACTTGCAGAGCAAGAACAAATATTGAAGGTTAAAAATAAAGCTGCCGAAGAGCTAATTGAAGTAGTTGGGGCTGAGAGTGAGAAAGTGTCCAAAGAAAAAGCGTTCGGTAATATTGAAATTTTAATACTGACGCGTTTCATTACAGTTTTCCTTCATTTGACCTGTTATATGTATAGAACGATGGACCTTTTTAATTTGTTTTTATTTTAAATTAGTAGCTTTAAATGTATACCGTGTCATAGTTATTTCTTTTATTATTATTAAAATATGTTTTATATTTTATTCCTCCATCTGTAAATCTCACAGTGCTTACATTGTAAATGATAATCGATGTTACTTCTTATTTTTTCATATCATCGTTGTTGTTGCTGCATGATGAATAGTGAGATAAATAGTCTAAATATTTAATATAAAATCCCTGTTAAGTGACTTTTTTTTTCAAAAGTCACGATAGCCGAGTTGTTGGGTAGTCGGAATTTCGAGTCGAGAGACCCGAGTTCGATCCCCAGGTGGCAGTACCAATGAGTTTTTCAAAAACTTATGTACGAATTTCATCGTTGGCTTGGACATAAAGGCGGCGACGGGCTCACCACCTGTCACGTTGTCCCGAAAATATCTTCGGTGGAAGGTGGGTCAAAGGGACTTAATTGTCTAGACTTGACCTCTGTCTACCCCTGTATTGGGAATTGCGTGAAGATATTTTTTTTTCTGTTAAGTGACGCAGAACTATAAAATATCGTACAATGTATAATATTTTAATACATTATTGAAAGTGATTCATTATATTTCGCTAAGATGCAGAGATAGTAGCGTTATACTTTGAGAATGAAGGAAATGTAGCATTGTAAATTGCAAAAACTGGTAATAAGTAGATTAATATATGATAAGTTAACATAATTTCTAAGATTTTTCTGTGTCTAATTAATCTTTTCTTTTTCCTTTGAACAGCTGCCGATGAGGAGAAAAAGGTGAAAGTTATAGAAGAAGACGTGACAATCAAAGCGAAGATTTGTGCGGATGACTTAGCCAAAGCAGAACCGGCATTGATTGCGGCCCAGGAAGCTCTGAATACTTTAAACAAGAACAATCTGACCGAGCTTAAATCCTTTGGCTCCCCGCCGGATGCTGTCGTCAACGTCACGGCAGCTGTACTGGTGCTTTTCGCGAAGAAGGGAAAACTTCCGAAAGATCGATCCTGGAAGGCATGCAAGGTTCGAATATATGATTTACTCAAAATAAACAAGAAAATGTATTACTAAAATTTATTATCTCATTGTTAATTTGCCATAAAATATAATATTTTATCGAATATTAATATTATATCAATATAACACATGTAATTTCTAAAACCATAGCAATGGCTATAAAAATAAAGTTCTTAATTGTAAATATTAGATGTTAAAAACTATTTTGTGTATTGCAGCTGATGATGGCGAAGGTTGATCAGTTCTTAAATGATCTGGTTTATTATGATAAGGAAAACATACACCCCGACGTTGTTAAGGTATGTTGGCTTTGTTTAGGTGTGTTTCACATGTTTAAGGACGTTAATATACATTTTTAATGTAAGTTTTAATAGGAACATTGTATTTTTTGGTATTATATAGGTATTTGAATACTATGTGTAAAAAGTTTTTGATGAATAGTTAAAAAAACCATTCTCCGGTACGGCTACTTTATGACGTTTTAAAATAAAACCTAATCACTCGCGCTCCAGGCGGTGCAGCCGTACATAAAGAACCCGGAGTTCAACCCGGAGTTCATAATGTCAAAGTCCGCGGCGGCGGCGGGGCTGTGCGCGTGGGTCATCAACATCATCAAGTTCTACGACGTGTACGTGGTCGTGGAACCCAAGCGGCGCGCACTCAATGCTGCCAATGCGGAGCTCCAGGCCGCGCGCGACAAGCTCGCTTTCCTCACCGACAAGATCAAGGTACATCATTAGTCGATGCATGTTTACCTTTAAAGGCTAAAATAGTAGCATCAGTGCCTATTTTCAAAGACTCGTTACTTTGTGTAATATTTTAGCGGGTATGTGTATGTATGAATTACTTTTAGGAATTAGAGGAAAAGCTGGAAGTGTTACTAAAAGCTTTTCAAGAGGCCGTCAATGAGAAAATGAAATGTCAAGCTGAAGCCGACGCGACAAATGCGACGATAGATCTAGCCAATCGGCTGGTTAACGGCTTGGCCTCCGAAAAAATTCGGTATGAGCTCTTAAACTACATAGCCTAAATCTATACGATGATGCTTTCTTTTCTGTACTACATCTTGAAATTTGCGATTTGTGCAGATGGTCAGCGACTGTGGTCAACTTAAAGGAGTCGGGAGTGATGTTGCCAGGTGACGTGCTGCTGGTGACGGCGTTCATTTCGTATGTCGGATGCTTCACGCGCCGCTACCGTCAGCAGCTACTCAATGACGACTGGATCCCAACGCTCGCCAAATCTGACGTAAGAAGAAACTGTAAACTGTTCCTTTTCCTAATTTTATTAGTGATATTAAAGTGGTACATCGAACTACAAACATTGCATGCACCCATTGCATCTGGATACTCGACTTGTTGTGCCTCTGCCTTGTTGTGCTTACTACTGCTCCATTATATTACTTCTTTTTTAAGCCGAAGATCGACACTACGCCAGACTTGGAACCTCTGTCGATGCTAACGGACGACGCGCAAGTCGCCTGCTGGAACAACGAGGGGCTGCCAACGGACTCCATGAGCACGGAGAACGCAACCATTCTCACTAATTCTGCGCGCTGGCCACTCATGATCGACCCGCAGTTGTAAGTAGATTTATGCTATATGAAAACCTTGAGAGATTAAGCCATATGTGTTGGTTATTATAGATATATTACGCATTTATACACACGTGACGTAAATCAAACGTCTACAAATATTTATAATAAGCTAATTACTCCTAATTATAAGAGTCGAGTTAAGAGACCCGAGTTCGATCCCCGGCGGTGGCCGGATCTTTGCAATAGTGGTTTTTTTTTCTCAATAAATTATGATTTATATCGTTGTTTAGGACATAAAGATATCTTCGGCGTAAAGAGGGTCGAAAGGACTTAATTTCTAGACCTCTAGCTACCCATTTATTGGGAACGGCGTGAAGATATTTATATTATTTAATTTCTCCGGCTTAGTACTGGCTGCCATCATTGTATTTTGTAATATACTTTACTTGCTTCTGAAACGAGGAATTTTATTGCTATTTCACTTCTATTCACACTACTAGATTTGCTTTAATGACTTTCAAAAATGAACTTGATCTTCTTCGTCTTTTCCGGCTCGTTTTTGTTTACTTTTTAGTTTACTTTCGCGCTGCTTATTTTCGTCACTAATTACAAATCTCTTAAGTATCTCTTTTACCATTTTGCCGATAAAGAAAATAAGCCAAGGCAAATATTCTTCCATAGATGTTTGTGATATGTACACAAAATCTCTTTAATTTGCATTTTGTCTTGGCATCCGTTTTTATAGGCAAGGCATAAAATGGATAAAATCGAAGTACGGCGACGCCCTGGTGGTAATTCGTCTAACACAGCGTAACTACCTGGACCGGATCGAGCGCGCCGTTAGCAACGGCAATGTGACTCTCCTGGAGAATATCGGCGAGAACGTGGACGCCGTGCTCGAGCCGCTTCTCGGCCGCGTGCTCATTCGCAAGGGGCGCGTGCTCAAGGTACTTTCTACCGATGGGACCCTTCGGTGAAAACTGATCAATATTACCACACTCATAACTTTTGACACTTAAATTTGTTCAAAATACGTTGCATTAACAGTGTATAATTTGCGTTTTCAGATCGGCGACAGAGAAATTGACTACCATCCAAACTTCCGGCTATTACTACAAACGAAATTGGCCAATCCACATTATCAGCCAGAGATGCAAGCCCAGTGCACTCTCATAAATTTCACTGTAACCAAAGACGGGTAAGTACATTCCATTAAAACTCTTATAGTGATTTCATTAAACGATTTCAGATAAGTTTCCGCCCTCAATGAAGTCTTCAAATATAAATAAAAATAACACAAGGTATATACATAAGCCACCAAATTAATTGCCCTACCGGCCTATACCTTGAAATGACAAATTTTACTTTGTGTATGAAGTACACAATAGATATGCGACCTACACTTTTGTTCGTATATGTTAATACAAATGATAGATGTAATAACTTTCTTACTTGATTCTTTCAGCTTAGAAGAGCAATTATTAGGTGAGGTGGTAAAATCAGAAAGACCGGATTTAGAGAGCCTACGTGCCGGTCTTACAAAACAGCAGAACGACTTCAAGATCACGCTCAAATCGTTAGAAGATGACCTTTTGAAGAGATTGTCTTCCGCCGGGCCCGATATTTTGAGTGACTCAGCATTGGTCATTAATTTAGAGACTACGAAGAAGACCGCTGCTGATATTGAAATAAAAGTAGAAGAAGGAAAAGTTACGGCTGTAAAAATTGACGAAGCCAGAGAAAGATACAGGCAAGATATTCTAAGAAATATTCTTAATATTTTTGGAAAAGTAAACCAATGAGTGTGTCAATATATTCTTAATACCCTATATTTCCGTGAAAACTTTAACAATTCTCCTCATTTGTTACGCACTTTCAGTGAGGTTACAAATTATTATCCAGACAAAAAAACGCAACGATGAAAAAACATGAAACAAATCGTAAATTCACTATCAATTTTTTTTATCATACAGTTTCGTTAAGAGACAACAATGATACATCGTAAAAATTTTATTCTTAATTTAAAATTAAACTAAAGGCGTTTTAAATGTATCTAATTTTTAAAAATGTTAAATTATCACAATAGTACACCCCCAACACCCAAGTAAAATCAAAAACACTTTATTTTTTCTAAAGTTTAATTTGAAACTCTTTTTTATACAAACTTTCAATTATTTCTTTTGAATTACCAGACGAGCGGCGACCCGCGCTTCTATCTTGTACTTCATCCTGAACGAGCTATACAAGATCAACCCGATGTATCAGTTTTCGCTAAAAGCCTACAGCGTGGTCTTCAAAGACGCGTTGCAGCGAGCTGAACCTAGTGATGAGCTGGAGATAAGAGTCCACAATCTACTAGACAGCATCACATTCGCCGTTTTCGTTTACACCAGTCGAGGCTTATTCGAAAGGGACAAGCTTATCTTTTTGTTCCTTATTACTCTTCAGGTGAGATGTTGTGCTCCCTTTAACAGTACTATTGTAATTAGTTAGCCAAATGCTCATCTGCGTCAATCCAATTAATTCGTAGATTTTGCAAGCGGACGGTAAAGTGGACCCGAGAGAGCTAGATTTTCTACTAAAATACGCTGTTGCTCCGGAGCCATCTCCGTATTCATGGTTGTCTAACAACTCGTGGGGCGGCATTATAGCACTCTCCAAATTTGATGCCTTTGAGAGCCTTGACAAGGATATAGAAGGAGCCACTAAAAGGTAAGCGAGCTGGGCGTAGCAATTATGTCCAACAATAACTATTAAAATATTTTATGTTAATATCTGATCCAGGTGGCAAAAATACACAGACGGTGAAGCACCAGAAAGAGACAAGTTGCCCGGAGAATGGAAGAACAAAACTCCGCTACAGAGACTGTGCATAATGCGTGCGTTACGTCCCGATCGTATGTCCTATGCTAGCGGGTTGGTAAAATATAATAACGATATAATCATAGCAGATTAAACATTCCCTAATATTAGGTTTTCGTGGAGATATTAGAGTTATATAGTTGTTAATGTTAACTTAATTTAAAAATTAAATATGTATCGTTATTTTAAAATAAAATGTCAGAAAAAGTGATTTCTTACATTCTTATATTTAGTTGTACAAGACACATAGTTTTGGCTCTGTCTGTCATTAAAATGATTAAATTTGCAATTATATAAAAAAATTATCTTCACGCAATTCCCAATACAGGGGTAGACAGAAGTCTAGTGTGGACAATTAAGTCCTTTCGACCCACCTTCCACCGAAGATATTTTCGAGACAACGTGACAGGTGGTGAGCCTGTCGCCGTCTTTATGTCCAAGCCAATGATGTAATTCGTATATAAGTTTTAGAAAAACCCATTGGTACGAGCCTGCCACCTGAGGATCGAACTTGGGTCTCTTGACTCGAAATTCCGACCACGCAACCACTCGGCTATCGTGACTTTATGTAATATATAAAATATTGAAATTTTTATATATAATACGTGAGATAAAATTTTAATTTCTGTATCAATGTTAGCTATAAAATGGCCTTCACACATCGACATGTTATTTTTTCATTTATTTTTTCAGCGCATTCTGTGAAGAAAATCTCGGCACAAAATACGTAGAAGCTAGAACACCGCCATTAGAAAAGTCTTATGAAGAAAGCAGTTCCACTACCGCCATGTTCTTTATTTTGTCCCCAGGAGTGGACCCTCTAAAGGTAAAGGAACTTTCTGTTGCAATGTACAGCTACTTTCCTTGAGAAGATATTTGTTCAAAATGTTCATAACTGTTAACTATTAATTTCTTAATTATTTGTAGGATCTAGAAAAGCTTGGCCGCAAATTAGGATTTTCGACTGATAAGAAGACGTTCCACATAGTGTCGCTAGGTCAGGGCCAAGAAGTAGTCGCTGAAGAAGCGATGGGTACCGCTTCCGCAAACGGTCATTGGGTTATATTACAGAATATTCACTTGGTCGCCAAGTGGTTAGCCACATTAGAAAAGAAGATGGAGGAAACATTTGAAAATCCTCGACTTGAGTACAGGTAGAAACAAACGTGATTTTCTTAAGTAAATAAAATAAAATCAAATAAAATAAAATAAAATAAAATAAAATAAAATAAAATAAAATAAATAAATAAATATCTTCACGCAATCCCAATACAGGGGTAGACAGAGGTCTATTCTAGACAATAAAGTCCCTTCGACCCACCTTCCGCCGACGATATTTTCGGGACAACGCGTCAGGTGGTAAGCCCGTCGCCGTCTTTATGTCTAAGCCATCGATATAATTCATACATAAGTTTTGAAAAACCCAATAGTACGAGCCTACCACCTGGGGAACGAACTCGGGTCTCCTGACTCGAAATTCCGAGAATAACCTACTTTTTTAGGCTTCTCTTTGCTTTTTATGGTCATTCTTATAAATACTTTACTAAACCATTTTTGTGTGTGCATGTTTTATGATAAAGTATTTGATGTTGGCAAATTGACTTGAATGCTTGATAGGTTGTACCTGAGTGCGGAACCAGCCGCTGACGCAGCTTACCATATCATACCCCAGGGCATTCTGGAGTCCGCTATCAAGATAACCAATGAGCCACCCATTGGCATGTGGGCAAACCTACATAAAGTATGTATCAAATTTAATAAAAAGTACAACCAATAAAACAAAATAGTTGGTTGGTGAAAAAGTGAATGCTAGGAAATTACCACCTAATTGATTTGATCCATTAATAAATTAATAAAATAATAAAAAAATAAAAATAAATATATACACGCCGAGTTAGACAGAGGTCTAGACAATAAAGTTCTTTTGACTCGCCTTCCACCCAAAATGTTTAATGGGACATCGTGATGGGGGTAAGCTTTCCAAGCATGAAATTAAAAAAAAACACTGAAAACGTCAACTTTTCTTGAAAAGGGTATAATTTTATATCATGATGACACCGGATCACACATATCTTAAAATACCGGGCTAATTGAAAGAGCTGGTTTGGGAAGTATAAATGGATTCACCAGATAGCCTACTTGATCGTGCACTTTCATATTACCACCTGTTTCGATCTTTTTAGAATTCTTAGGTTTGTGTTAGATAAACATCTAGAGAGGACTACTAAGTTAAATAAACTACTTCTCGCAGTTATTATCGGAATTACTATAGCAATAAGATTATGTCTCTATCCACAAAATAGCATCGCTTTTCATTTAGTTCACTTCCGTCCGATCGAAAGTAAATAAAAACATTGGAAAAAAACTTGTAAAATTTGTGTATAAAATACGAAAACAGTTCTTCGTCCTATTGCATTATTAGTTACGTTAACATTGATTTATGTTATTTTACTATATATCATTATTATTTTCAGTCTCTTGATAATTTCAACCAAGAAACCCTGGAGATGTGTAGCAAAGAGGCAGAATTTAAATCTATTCTGTTCGCTCTTTGTTATTTCCACGCTGTTGTTGCTGAAAGACGAAAGTTTGGTCCTCAAGGTTGGAATAGGTAAGAGAAGAAAATCTTAGCACTGGGGTGTGGCTATGCAGTGTCGCCTCGCGACAGTTTAGGTCGTGAAGGAAAGCTAGACAAATAACATGTAACTAATACACGGCCGTAGCAATAATAAGTGGAACGGACGGCAATTACCGTTTCCCTTTGTTTCTTTTTAAATCATTAATGAATTTGTTTGTTTAGGATAAAGATTACTATACTATTTACTGTATATGTTTTTGACTATATTATTTATATTACATCCATACATAACGACAAGTAAAAGCTTACCACTCTCCTCTCCTGTAAGGGAGGGTTTGCTATAGTCGCCACTCTTGGTAAGCATATTTGCGATTACAGTACCAGACATTTTACGTTTTATACGTTGCTGCATTTCTCTTACTTTATCATCCTTTAGTCTTCTCTAACGAGACCCGTGGGAAGAAAGAGGGATATTTCTTAAGCTGGCGGTTCTAAAAAACTCACTAAACTCTATTACGTACATTTCTATTACGTATCTATTATACGAGTATTATTTCTTTATTACAAATAGGGTGTACCCATTCAATTTTGGTGACTTGACTATCTGCGTGTACGTATTGTACAACTATTTGGAGGCGAACCCCCGTGTTCCGTGGGAGGATCTGCGCTATTTGTTCGGCGAGATCATGTACGGCGGGCACATCACCGACGACTGGGACCGGCGCCTGTGCCGCACCTTCCTGCTGGAATACATGCAGCCCGAGCTGGTCAGTAGGCATACTCTGTCTTTTGATTCTCTCGACGTAATAGAATTAGATCATAATTTTTTTAACAAGTTACAAAAATTAAAGGATTCAACCTTAACTTTCAAGTTTGTTTGATTAATGCTTTTGCTCCATCCATCCATCTTACTTTCTACCACTACTATTTACTTTTTACCCCTATTATACATTCGAAATTTTGGATGAATGTTTGTTACTCAAATACGTCAGAACGGCTGAACGGATCCGGATAAAATTTATAACACGGATGGATTATAACTTGGCTTATCCCGAAAAAAAAATGTGATTCCTGTATAAGAGAACTAAAGCATGATTTTACTTAACAGAAATTTTGTTGTTGTATTGAAGTTCCGGAAACGGATTTAAATTCGTGAGTATAAGGCAGACAGCCTCGATAAAAGGTGTAAGAAAAAAATGAAAATGTATTTAAAAGTTCAAAAGCTACAGATTGAGGACGGGATAAAGATATCATAAAATACCGAATACATTACACAAACTATCGAAAATGTAAATATAGGATTAACGCATACTTATCTAATGCCCAGCATTATTCTGCAGGTGGACGGTGAAGCACAACTAGCGCCAGGTTTCATTTCGCCTCCTAATTCAGATTACGTGGGATACCACCAGTATATTGACGACTACTTACCGGAAGAAACGCCTTACTTGTATGGTCTCCATCCTAATGCGGAAATCGGTTATTTGACAACCGTTTCAGAGAGGCTTTTCAAGGTTTTTACTATAATATTATATCATATATAAAAAATTATTTATAATATGTATAATCATCACTATTTTATAATCATGGTGTTATAAGAATTTTAAATTAAATAAGCATTAAAATTGTAAACGGTTGTAAACTATTTTACCAACGTAATATCCATAGTTTATGACATGATGAAACATGGCGTCTACCAAGGGTTAATAGCGAGCTCACGTCGTAAATGTCGTTTCATATATTAAATGCTCTAATAGTTAATTTAGAAATTTATTAGATTCCTGTTCCATAGCAGTATTTACATAACTGCAAAGGAGGCGGGCAAAATGGGCCCAAATAAGATACCGAGATATACACATATTAAAAGAATATCCTGAAGTGCACTGAAAAATATTTTAAATATAAAAAGCCTATTGTTTACCAGGATACGACTAAACCAACTATTTAAATTTTTGGGGTTTTAGTCGGCGCAAGCCCGGCATCACCAGTAATTACCCCTTCGATGGGAGCATACGTTTGGTATTTCCCCACATAATTTGAGGCACATGTACCCCACATATTTGGTGCAAAGCTCTACGGACTTCTTATCGATTCCATGATTGATTTTTATCTGTGCATTTGATAGTTGATTGATATCAGTTTTATTCATTGATCTTCACTGATCAATACTAAATTTTGTTGTTGAATGACTCAACTTTCTATTATATCACATTTATTCACAAATTCTATAAAAACATTTTATCTAGATTTTTAAGACAAATGAGATAAATTAAGGTGTACATAATTCTATAATTCTTTTGTTATTTTAGGTGGTTTTCGAAATGCAGCCCAGAGATGCCGGTGCCCAAGCAGGCGGGGGTGCTAGTAAGGAGGAAATGGTGCGAACAATAAAGACTTGTTTTGTGAATCACGTTAATTTTTTCAAATAAGTAGTACCGCTTGGAACTTTAAGAGTTAACTTTAGTATACCACCACATTTCTTCTAGAGGATGTCGTAAGTGGTGACTAAGGATACATGCCTTGATTGCCTTTAAAGAAATTGTCAGATATTAATCAATTACAAATAGATTAATATCTGACAATTATACTGTTTGAGAGAAGGCCTCTTTCGAAGGTTCATTTACGTTAGATACCATATTTCCTGTAAATAAATAAAGAAATAAATTTAAAATAAATATAATTTAATGACCATTGATGCTATTGGTCTTATATAATTTATATACAAGATAAGGTATGTAATATGTATATATAAAGTGTTCGAATCTCTGGGTGTGTATGCATAACACGGAATTACTCAGGTACGTTACTTGCTGGACGACATATTGGACCGGGTTCCGGAACCGTTCAACTTGCAAGAGCTGATGGGCAAGGTGGAGGAGCTCACGCCCTTTACCATCGTGGCGCTTCAGGAGTGCGAGCGCATGAACCGGCTCATGGGAGAGATACGGCGTTCGCTGAAAGAGCTAGAACTTGGACTTAAGGTAATTTATGTTTTGTGTAAGAAATATTGTAGAAAATATTGTAAAACATTATACTTTTACCTATTTAACGTGTCAAATCAAATAAAATTTGGATACTTGTAACCCTATGGGGTATTTCTCACAGACAAATGTCATGTGGGTAAAACGTTTAAAACTGTTAAACTGCGATTAAAACTGCTAGGAGTCCAAACCCTACGGTGTCCGTGCACCATCAGATAAACTGTTACTATCTGAAACTTAAAAAGGAGGCGCAGTAAAATTGGTTTAACAAATTGTCTAGACCACTGTTTATCCCAGTATTGAGAATTTGCTTGAAGATATTTTATTTATTGATTTTATTATTTAGTTTATAAAATTCCGTGTAAAATGCATCCAGTATTGTGGATATACCTAACTGTTTAGATTTTCGATGGTATTGCGAAAAATTTAAAAGAAAAATAAGGATAAAACCCAGTTCTTTTGTCAACCTATAACTGTTTTTAATAGATTTATTGTACTGTTTATCCCTTCTTCTTTCGAGGCTCGGTGTTAAAATGAGACTAATCGACTGGTCTTTGGCCACCTGCTCCCATAAAACTACTACCCATAAAATTACTAATACTACTTTTTATTTATTGTTTTATTGCCCAAGTCGTTTATTTTTTTGTAATTTACTTAAAATATGACTTTTCGTACTGTACACAACCTGAAATATTGGCCGTAAGGGATAGATATAGAATAAATGTATAGAAAAGAATTGAGAAAATAACGTCATGACTACGACATAACCCTGAAAATGAATTTCCGACTAATGGAATCTCAAAAAATATTAACAATAATTAATATAATTTATAAGAATGTTATAATTATTGTGTTCTAAAATGTTATAATGCATGTTGTTATTGCATGTTTCTTGTCGAATAGGGCGAGCTGACCATCAGCAGCGACATGGAGAACTTGATGGAGTCGCTGTTCATGGACCACGTGCCGGACTCGTGGACGAAGCTGGCTTATCCGAGTTTGTTGGGGCTCGCCGCTTGGTTCTCGGACCTCTGTCTGAGACTCACCGAGCTGGAGAATTGGTCCGGAGACTTCAATGTAAACATCTCTCCGTTGGAATATTGCCATTCTTAAAAACTGTTGTGTTGACACATGAAACAAAATAAAAGTTTCGAAACTGCTTTCTAAACACGGAAAATAAAATTTACGAAACGTAACTTTTATTTTCCGTGTTTAGATAGAAAACTATTGTCTCGGTCATCAATATAATACCAATGCTGCTTTCAGTTAGAACAGGTTGGTATTAAACGAAAATTGTATTAAATGAAATACGTGATCTTCTAGAGAAAAGTAATCAAAGCTCTCATTCCTTTATTGAAAGATCTGTGTTTGGTCGCTTGTTTAATGATGAATTTATTAAGTGGAATGGTTCTTTTGCAAAGGTAGGTCATATACATAATCAATCACCTTACAGTTGCCACCGGCGGTGTGGCTGGCCGGATTCTTCAACCCGCAGTCGTTCTTAACTGCCATCATGCAGCAGACGGCGCGCAAGAACGAATGGCCGCTCGACAAAATGTGCCTGAACTGCGATGTCACCAAGAAGTCCCGACAAGATTTCAAGTATGTACTTTAATCAAATTTCTATCTCTAGTAGACAAATTAAGTATCATTAACATGTAAATTTCTATTAATCCTTTGGTACAAATACACACAATAATCAAAGGTTAGGCGACAAGTTTTGCAACTTTACTTCGCTTGCGGTTTCGAATAAGTTTGTATTTCGGATATCCGACAGCTTCCGTTGCAGTGCCATCGTACATCAAAATATCTCAATATTGAGCATAGATCTAAAAAAATCGTAGCATTAATTATAACAATTTAATGTGCGTGTGTGTGCGTCTGTGCAGCGCGCCGCCGCGTGAAGGCGCCAACGTGCACGGGCTGTTCATGGAGGGCGCGCGCTGGGACACGCTGTCGGGCGGCATCGTGGAGTCGCGCATGATGGAGCTGTTCCCGCTCATGCCCGTCATCTACGTGCGCGCCGTCACGCAGGACAAGCAGGACACGCGCAACGTGTACGAGTGTCCCGTCTACAAGATACGGTGCCTGCTACTCGCATTCTTGCCTCTATTTCAATTACATTTAATGTTGGCGTTCTTTTATTACCATTTTGAAAAAATACCAATTCAAATTAAGCCGAGCGGTGTAGGGCAGCAATGTCTAAGGTGCAAGATGACTGATACTGCGATCGCCAATCCGCTTGCCGAGCGTGGCGATTACAACAAGAAAAGCACAAGAAATTTAAAATGTTTTTTCTTCATATATACGATCATAGAAAGTCTATATTGATTTTTACATCTTAATTAAATTTTTCCTGATACCTATTGCCCATATTCCGATATTTTTATGCATCGAGCAACCATTTCATTTAGAATATTTTTTTAGAAAACAATAAATAAAAGAAATATTTTTATGTTATCCATTTTAATATTCACGCAATTTCGCAATAGTATAGGTAGAAGGTCGCCTTAGACCATGAGGTTATTTCGACTCACTTTTCACCTAAGCTTATTTAGGACAACGTGACAGGCGGTGAGCCTATTGCGGTTATTTATGTTACGTTACAATTTTGAATTTCGAATCTTACTAAATTAATTTATATGATTACCAGCATGCGTGGACCAACTTTCGTGTGGACGTTCAACCTGAAGACCAAGGACAAGCCGACGCGGTGGACCCTCGCCGGCGTGGCGCTTCTGCTCGGCGTCTGACCATCAAACGACTACATGCATTCGTTCATTCAAACATTTCTTTATTATTTTAGTATATTGTACTTGTTAGAAAAATATAGTGGCCTTTAAATATAAAGTATTCTTTTATTCCGTTAAACTTATTGTGTAAACAGTCGTTTCATATTAGTAGCTTGCTCGTATTATTAGCTGGCTTGAAAGCATTGCAATATAATCTGCGACTTCATCTTGTCTGATCAATGTCAGTTTAAATTATCAAAATAGCATGTTGTAACATTGGAAAAGTGCTTAAGAATGTGTAGTGTAGGCGTTTGGTTCCTTCACTCACTTCGCGTATTTAATCCATTGTCCTGCCCCGATCAATCCAGACCATCTTAGCTGAAGCACAAGTTGCTCCGTGAAATGGCGACGGTTCAATTTGTTGTTGATTGTTTCTCATACACATGAGCATGAACAAATATTTAGTTGCACACTTAGCTATTCTTTCATTTAAATAAAAAGCGGGAGATATTTTATTAAAACTTATTTAATTACTCAAACATTTGTTTCTACACTATACATGTAACAATGATTCTGTTTAATAAAGTTATAAATACGGGGATCATGTTTCTACTATTTACTTTCAAGATAAATCCATGAAAATATATCTTTACAGTGCGGAATCATGAAAATATATCTTTACATGCGTAAATCGTTATTTATTAAACATTCAACAGCTTACAATATTTTATATTATCTAAAGTAAAAAAATAGGTATTTCATGTATAACAATAAACGGTGGACGGATTTTATTGGACTGATACTAAATTAAAATCATATTTACAATAACATTATCGGAATAAAATGAAGGTAATAAACACAATTTGCCTACAGTTGAAAAATATTCTGATACAATCGCATTGTCCATTATGGTTACTACACTCAAATGCCTTACAAATACAAAGTCGACACCGCTTTTATTTTCATAATCTACTCAAAAATACTTTTATCCAAACTGGCCAAATTACCACATTATAAAATAAAAAAATACAAGGTAGACAGGGGTCTAGACAAGTCTTTTCGACCACACTATACATAGTTAAATCTTTCCTTATTTTAAGTCACTTTTTATATAAACACGAATGTCGGGGGAATATCTATTCACGCAATATTTTTCATGTTGCTAAATTTAAAATGCTATCTATAAACTTAGAGTAACTTATGGCTTAGCATAGCAATAGAATTTCCGTTTGGTTTTGTTTGTAAGTGTCGTTCTTAAACAACACTCCTACAATACAGTTACTCATTAAACTATAAACCTTACAAGAATAGTTTGATATCAACTTATATGTCAAAAGTGTATCACTAAATATAATAGCAGCATATGAGTGAAGCCATATGTACTTACGCCCACAGAACTGCAAACAAATTTATATGCTCGAAATCATACTTTAATATTATGTCAAATCAAACGGTAAGAAAACGATCAATTTTCTCCTTCTTATTCTTCTTTACAGCCTATCAAGAGTCCTCTGCTGAACATAGGCCTCCTCCAAAGCTTTCAACAAAGAACGGTCACCTGCCAGCTGAATCTACCGACTTCCCGCAACATTTTGCAAGTCGTCCCACACTTCATTCTACCATGCAGAGAAACACCAAGCATAGCCCTTTCCATAGCATGCTGAGAAAATTGAGGCCTCCTCATACGACCCGCAGTGAAGGACAAGCAATGTGTGTCAATTAAAAAAACTATAAATGCAATGTCACCCCTTATGCAATGTTCGCTACTAAAAAGGGACTCTTATTGCGATAAGAGAACATTTATTTTGAAAGACTTGACATAACAATCTGACTAACATTACAAGTAATATAAAAGCTTGTAAACATGACATGGTATGAGGTTTTAAGATAACGGGGTCCAACAATATTGTTATAAAATCATTTGTGGTTCATCAATCATCGATTAGTTGAAATCTTCATATCTCATTGTTCACTTTGTAATTTATGGTTCTAACATTGACTCATTTTACCTCCTAAACCGTTAAATAATGAGATTGAATGATATTGTATATCTTACCTAATGAATACAATTGTTATCTAAATTCCGTTAACTGATATGACAATCGGTTCCCCTCATGCTTTTCCCATCGTTCTAAATCCACAAGAATTCTTACTAGTTTTCATAACATGAATCTCACATTTCCAGTAAATTTCCTTGTCTTGTAAATAATTTTTTTTTGTCAGTTAAAAAGAAATCTAGCAACCTTACACAACAAAGTCGTAAGATGTTAAATCAGTTATTAGGATTTTTTATTTCATTACTTTAAATATTCGCTTACAATGAGTGGTGATAGGACCTTCGTTCTGGGAAGTCATATTCTAGTACTAGCTCTAATACAGATTTGGTAAATTGATCTGTGCTTACTTGTAAGAAAATAAATTGTTAAATAAGATCTCAATACGATTAGGGACGTTTTAATCACCAAAAACTATCCACTGCGAACATTTTTATTGCTGGGGCTAGCTAGCCCTGAAGCATTGTCGTTATCTGATGTTGGTTCTGAGCCCTTCACTGTAAACGTTACGTAATATCTTTTGTTTTTATCGAGTTTTTCGGCGGGTAGTGCTATCAGTTGTTTTTCACTTCCATGAGATACTTCTAACGTTACATGTGCTTTGTTTGAACCTGACGGTGGTTTTGAGTTGATCTTCGGTAAAAATCCTTTGGGTTTGCTACTTGGACCAGCTGTTGAAGGCTTAGGCATTGTATGATGGTTCCATTTGTAAGGAACTTGAAAGAGAATAAAGAGAATTATAAAAATTGTAACAATGTATAGCACAAAAATAAATTACAGTATAAAACAAATCATACGTACTGTAAGCAGAACATGGTATACCAGTGTATGCATGGATGGCATGAAAACAACGATGTGTCTTGCTAGTACACAAGCAAGGATTATCCGGAATTGCACTCATTTTATAGAGTTCACTTTCACCATAATCCATATCTATGGGTTTCTCGGGTAAGTTCTCTAAATGCTTTTTTCCGCTTTTCTGTAATTTCCTCAGACTGTCGTAAAGAAATTTTTCAAAACTACTAAAAGAATAATCTGGATTCTTGTACGGACCCAACCCGACATTAACTAAACTGGTTTTATTATATTCATCTATTGCCCTTTTCACCAAAACTGCCTCATTTACTTTACTTGATCTTATCTGTAAACGTTTTAGTTCTAGTAGATGTTGAAATAGTTTTCGTTCGCAATAATACCTAAAATAATTGTAATTTTTATTAATTTGCAATACAATGTATTTTAAAATTATTTGTAAAATACATTATATATTTATTATTTTAAGGTATTTTACAATTAAAGTTCTCATGTGAAACTAAACTTACCGTCTCATATTAGTTTGTATTCTTTGTGTTACCGACCTCATATCTACAGCTTTCTTGTCTCCAGGTTTACGTACAGGAATTTTACTGTCCGTTCTGCTACCAAATTTTCCACTGGCATTTCTCTGCTGATAATAAGCATTCAGCCGCGGGCTCATTATACAGCGCTGCACAGGCCTAGGACTTGGTTCAAATCCTGAATCCATTAAACCACTAGATTCGTAACCTCTTTCCGAATTTTCACTCTTAGATCTTATTGTTATCCGACTTTTTGTTCGACCTTTTTTACGAAATCTTTTACGACGGCCGTTAGCTTCGGAATGGCTATAATAAATTTCATTATCACTTACACTAGGTACTCTGCCAAAGAAATTATCTCTGAGAATAATTAACTTATCTTCAGCCACAGGTTTATCTTCTTCAAAGGAACGTTCATATACTTTGTTGGATTTTTTCAAAATGCCTTCAATAGAACTCGAACCATCTGGTAGGACTTTGTAGCTTTCAGTCTCATAAATGCTACTTTTTCGGCTACTCGCTTGACTATCTTTTGTATTCTGTCTTGTTGATTTAGGGGATGGTGATAGTGGCATATTTACTTCATATTCTTCGGATACGTTTTGCATAACAATTTGTTGAACTGCGCGATCACTTACTGCAATGTTATCCCCAGTGTAAGATCCATTGCCTTTATCCAAACTGTGTGCCAGGTCGCTGCTACTTGTAGTTGTTGATGCGTATTTCACACTGCTATTATTGTCATTTAAATTGTTTATGTCATTACCTTCGCCATTTCCTTCACTTTTCTTGTCTCGTTCATGCTCCACTTCTTTACCTATTAATTGATTAGACAAACAATCTGAGTCATTAATTTTGAAAATTTCATCTTTCTTAGCGAATGATACTGATGGGGAGCTACTTTTATCTTGGAATGCCATATTTTCACCACTACTCATATCTTTTTTAGAATTATCTTCACTTTTGTTTAAAGTTACAGGGCCAGATAATATTTGAAATGACCTTTTCCTAGGTAATTCTAACTTAGAATTAGGACGTGACATTGATTCATTTACATTTCCAGACTCTTGGTCTCCTTTAGAATCCTTACTTGATTCCTTTGTAGATCGCTGACTTTCACTAGACGCTTCTAAATTGACATTATTTTCGATTGCTTCCTTATTATCAGATTTGTTTATATCTGCATTAATACTGCTGTGTGTTGGCATGATTTCAGTCGGTGTAATATTTGTTGAAGAGTTTATTTCATCATAGTATTTTGTATTTGTTTCCTCACGTTTCAATACTTCTACTTCCTTACTAGTACCTAGAATATCTTGTTCTACTTCACATATTTTAGATCCTTCAATTTCACTTTTATTTTCATCAGCTTCAATATTGTTGCTATCTACTTTGTCAAAATTTTCCCCTTCACCACTTAGGTTTTTATGAGATACATTTAAATTAGAGGTTTCTATTGCAACATTATTAGCAGAATCCATCGTGACAATCAATTCAGAACTGCCGTTTAATGAAGATTCTTTTTCCATATGTATTTGTGCTTCAGTAACTACCATGCTAGTTTTTACCGAAATAGCATCAGTCTCACTTCTTGATTCTTGACTATTGGGTATCTCTGATTTCGTATTTAATACTTCTTCAGAGGTAGCATTAATAGAATTTTCTTTAATCTGTTTACCTTGTTCTTTGTTTTTATATTTAACAATGTTTACTTTTTGTTTTTCATCATCGTGTTCGATGTGAATAGATGTTTTTTTGCCCTTACGTTTCATGCTGCGTCTTTCGCTTGATTCGGAACTACTTATCTCTGACGATGAAATATTCCTTCTCTTGTTATGTTTTCGATGCCGACGTTTTTTTCTTTTTTCGCTACAGCTATCAGTATCTGATGAACTCTCGGAAGTAGACTGATAACCTCGATGATGTTTTGAACTCGTACCATGTCGTCTTGATGGTTCGCTTTTAGATCTATTTTTTTTATTTCTTGAAGATTGCTTGTTGTTTCTCTTATTATACTTATTTTTATCCATAGTTTCAAATTCACTATCATAACCGTCACTAAAACTCTTCTGGGGTCTAAGTTGCTTTTTTCTACGATCTTGGTATTTTTCTGAATGTTTGTAGTCAGACTTTTTTCTTATTTTCCTGTCATCAGAAGAAGAATTGTTAGTAAAATAATTATGACTTCCATCTTTTATACGACGCCTTTCTATTGAAGGGCTTGAAAGCTCAACTACTTCTCTTTTTTCTATCCTGATACGATCACGTACATCTATTTTCGTGCTGGTAACTTTTCGCTGCGGCAATGCAGAAATAGTCGCTCCATCAATCATTATTTGTGTATTAGACAGTTTCGACGCAGGTAATCCGCCGTTCATCTGCAAATACTTTGCTGTAGATCTATGACCTCGGCAGGCAGCACAATCCAATGGTGTTAAAGGCTCATTTTTTGAAGATCTTGCAACAAGGTTAACTTCAGCTCCGCGATCTAACAGTAAGCGACAAAGATCGGCATTATCTGTAGCTGCAGCTATATGCAATGGGGTACGACCTTCGTGATTAGTTGCATTCACTTGAGATGGTCTCCCATCTAAGAGCCACTTTACCAATTCTCGACGCCCGGACCCAACAGCTTCATGTAAAGGCAAATCTCCCTTTGAATTACGAAGCCATAAATTTGCCCCATTTGCTCCTGAAAAAGAATACTGTTAAATAATATTGATCGACATTACTTTTGGATCAAATAATTACTATTCCACCTAAGATAATTTAGGGACAACGTGACAGGTGATAAGCTCGTCACCGTCTTTATGTCCAAGCCAACGATAGAAATTGTACATAAGTTTTTAAAAAAAAACCATTGCTACGGGCCCGGCACCTGGAGATCTACCTCGGATCTCTTGATTGGAATTCCGATCACCCACTCTCGTTCGGCTGTCGCGTCTCCTAGAAATATGTTAGGATCGCAACCACTGGAAAGGTGTAGTCGCAACAGAAAAGAGGTCTGTAGCTCGATTTTTATTAGAGGGCACGTAACAATAATTGTGTATACGGTGGTGTATCGATGTAACGAATTAAAATTTTCTACAAATAACCCGGTATATATTGTTATGATGGAAAAGATCATTTGCTACTTTCACCAGTATATAAATCAAATCAAATCAAATCATTTATTCATCGACATAAGAACATACATTCGTTTATCGATAGTCATTTTTAATCTACCACCGTTTCGTAATGACGTTCCTCTAACGGAAAAGAAACAGGTGAAAAAAACTCCGTAGATATCCTCTTTTTGGTCAATATTTTTATAGTATTACAATACTCACCTAGAATACGAACGGTTTCTATTTGACCTTTTGCTGCAGCTGTATGAGCAGGACTTCGACCCCTTCTATCTTGTCGATGGGCATCGGCACCGTGCGCTAATAAGGCCGATGTTGCATCAGCATGGCCTAATGCTGCAGCATAGTGGAGTGGAGTGCAACCGTGTGTATCCGCCACATCGACTCTAGCACCACATAGGCCAATTAAAGTCTCTAAAGCTTCCGTATGACCTCTTGCTGCTGCGCAGTGTAAAGCTGTTAAGCCATCCCTAAAAACAACTATGATTGTTAAACGATACCGATCGAAATGTCGATGTCGTTTCCTATACATCCAGTACTATGATAAATTCAGTTATGATTTTCGTATTGAACTTTATTGTTAAATGAATAAAACCAACTTTTCAAATATGTTATTTGGTTTTCTCTGTTTCTATATAAAATATCCATAACCACTTTAACAGGATTTATATATAAGTGGTTATATATTACATGTATATATAATATATTACATAAAATATTACATAAATATATAAGTAAATGCTAAAGGGATATTTGCTTGATTGCAAAAATTGTATTATGATGTTGCAGAAAATTTCCTAAAAATTGCGTCATGATATCTGATGCAAAAATAAATAAATAATAATAAATATCTTCACACCATTCCTAATAACATAAGCCACAGAGGTATACAGAGGTCTAGACACAATTAAGTCCTTTCGACCCACCTTCCACCGAAGAAATGTTTTGGGACAACATGACAGGTAGTGAGCCCGTCGCTGCTTTGATGTTGGACATATACAACGATATAATCGTAAGTAAATCGTAATATACGTAAGTTTAAAAAAAACATTGGTACTCGAATCCCGATCACCCATCCACTCGGCTATCGTAACTATTTTACCGACGTTAGTGTGTTGGGGTTATTAGGTATGTTTTCTATAAAGCTCCTTGATAAGATAATTTTATTGTTATTTATGCACCTGTCGGCATCATCTACCCTGGCTCCGGCTTGGTGTAACGCGAGCACGGCGGCTGCTGAACCAGCCGAAGCCGCCCACAGCAGCGGCGTGCGTCCGTCGGCGTCGCGCACCTCGACGCTCGCCCCGCCCTCGCGCACCAAAGCCCGCAGTACTTCAAGCGCCGCTCCTCTACTCTGACCACGTAAATAGAAAATGAAATAAGAACTTATAATTTCCCATGCCGACCATAACAGGTCAATAGGAGGAGTTGGAGAACTAGAAACCTCCAGGTGTAGAAGGCGTTATCGTTTTAAAGTTCATAGTAGTAAAGGTATCGACATTGGGTCAGAAGTTAGAATAGCTTCTGACAGTTGTCACCAACGCCCTAAGAGGCGTATCGAAAAACAGAAATATAAAATTTAAACTGGTGCGTGTAGGACACGGTGGCTCGGAGGTAAAAGTTGCCACAGTATGGCAGAGCTCGCGGGTAAGAATCCTGCTCATCTCAAAAAAGTTCATTAATTTAAAAGGAAAGATCCAATTAGCAACAGCCGTACTTAGCAATCCGAGCTAAGAACTGTTCTTTGATTTAAAAGCGAAATTAACAATGTTTAACACATTTATATTATTTTTCAGCGTTTCTAATATTGCTTCCATTAATCTATTCGTCACCGCATTCATAGTAAATTTAAAACCAAAAACAATTATGCAAAGAAAATCGGTTTGTTAAAAGAATCCTGTTAACTCGCTTACACTAGAAACTCACTTGGCCAGGAATGTTAATATATGTATGTATGTATGAACGAGTATATGTTTACTTTGTACATTACTGAAACATAAAAATACAGATTACAGAAAGAAAATCTTATAAAAATAAGTATAACCAGGCCATCTTGGCGCTAAGATTTACTATCTGGAATAGTGCCTCTGCGGCTAAGGGTAAATTTAAGTTAGAGACAGCGAGAAACGGAAAATTAATGTCTTGATAGTCTATTTGTCCTGACTGACTGATTCATCAACTCGAGTCTAAACTGCCGGCGTTAAAAACTTGAAATTTTAGCAATTGTTGTCTTTTACTTTGTAAGCATCCATAAGAAACAGTTTTTGGTAGTTCACCCATAAATTAACTATTTTCAGTAGTACTTTTTTGGTAGTTTTCAAAATCAAAGCACGACATTCCGTGTTTTCATTTTAAAATATAACAACCGCAATAGTTACTTTTACAAGTGAACTTCCAAAAATTGTTTCTTATGGTTGGAGTTGGAAAAACTAAGATGTTAGGCGAGAGCGAGTTCCACAACCTAAGCATGTATACGGAAAAGGGGTTGGAATCATGAGATGAGAATGAGAAATAGAGAAGAGCTCTGTAATTACATCTGCATGCATGACTTGCTTGGCGTATGGACATAATAAAATTATAGTATGGAAAATATAAAGGCGGCGTAATAGTCGAGCGTTCCTACGAAGTGAAATAAAATAAATATCTTCAAGCAATTCCCAATACAAGGATAGACAGAGGTCTAGTCTAGACAATTAGGTCCCTTCGACCCACCTTCACTCCACTCGGCTATTGTGACTTAACTTTCAAAATCTATAATAAAAAAGTCACGATAGCCGAGTGGTTGGGTGGTCGAAATTTCGAGTGAAGAGACCCGAGTTCGATCCCCAGGTGGCAGGCCTGTACCAATGGGTTTTTCAAAAACTTATGTACGAATTATGTCGTTGGCTTGGACATAAAGACGGCGACGGGTTCACCACCTGTCACGTTGTCCCGAAAATATCTCCGGTCGAAAGTGGGTCGAAGGAACTTAATTTGATTTTGAAAGTTCCCTTTATTTTACCGCATGTCGAAGCCACGGTTACTAAGCCACACCACCACGACATGGCGAGATCCCATGGTGATAGATTTAATTTTACAAATTACTTTATTACCTGGTGGTCGGTGGCTGCAGGCGCGCCACACATCTGCGCCGCATAATGTAACGGGTAGCCGCCATGTTGGTCAGGCGTCGCCGCATCCGCTCCAGCTGCTAACACCGCACGCAACGCTCCCACTTCGCCGCACACTGTTTTAATGTTTCTTCAATTAAAAAAAATTTTATGATGTTTAATGAAAACTTCTTTAGCGCTTTTCTGATTTGACACTCGATAAAACGAAAAACTAACGCAAGAGAATTACTTAAGCCGTACTGAGAGTACGGCAGAAAAGAGACATCAACGAGTGCTAAAATTTTATGGCTTCTCGGATAATACAGGTCTTAATAATCTAGCATGCGAAAAGTTAAGCGAATCAGATTTTACTAAGGTCTAAGGTACTCACTTCTAAAATGAAAACGATAATATATATTTTTATCTATTATTTATCAATGTCGAAAGCATTCCTCGCAACTCCTCGTAACATGGTACGCTAGCCACATTTCCACATTGAATGGTTAAACATTAATAAGATTGGACATGGAGTTTGTTAACATAAAACATGTTTATTACCCTTTAATAGTCAAGTTACAATAAATTATTTCTCATTTATTATTCTCTTTTGTTCAAAATATTCGTGGGAGCAGGCACGTCTATATTACAGGCATTTTGCCTAGTTGAGGTATCTGTGGCTAGTTAGGTATCCACGCTTTTGCCTAGTTTTGTTTGACTGCTATGTTTGTTACCTGTGTATTATTTCATGTGCAACTGTATAAATAAATAAATTATTATTATTTTAAAAAACAAGCCCTCTTATCACCAGGCACAATAAATTTAATATTAATTCAGTTTTAGTTATAATTTCTACTTGTGGTGTAAGCTCTCTTCACTTTCTGTATTTCTTTGCTATACTTCAGTTCGCACCAATTTCACAGTTTCGGCTACCGTTATATTGCTGTCACAATAATATGACGTGTTCGAAGCAAATTACGCTGTTGATAAGACCCAATAACAGCGTTTAGTGTCCAACGCTGATTGCCAGTCTGATATGTCTTGACCTTTTCAAATTTATGTTGCTAGAAAGTTTGGTCCTAGATCGACGTAGCCAGGTCAAGGACTTGACCTTGTTTGCCGCTTAATACCGCCGAAAGTCGAATAGCCTCTACTGGAAAAGAAAACCCCCATACCCCTAAAGGTAAAATATCATAACCCTCCAAACACTACCAACATGAAAAGACAATTTGTTACAGTTTTCGTACCAGCCAAACATTATGAGTTATAATTTAATAAATTTTACAATTATACTTCATCGGTCACATTTGGTCAGCTTAGGCTTTAAAATATGAAAGTGAACATATAACATTTTAAACACAATTTTAAGTACTGAATTTACCAAAGTAAATTAAATCATCATTAGTGAAACGGTGAATAATATTAATAACCTAACTGCACCCGCTGTTTGCCCGCTGTTGGCTTGATTACAATTTTCATTAGTACATTCCTATGCAAAATTTTCAATTTTGATTTTTAATGTCTACTTTTGATGTTCTTAATTCCCTTTTTACGTAAACTATCTTTTCACCATGAAAATTTTTGTCGTCAAGGGTTGTTAAATTTTATGTATTACTTATGTACATACATACATACATATTGGCCTGTTAGAGTCCACTGCAGGACATAGGTCTCTCCCATGGGAAAGATTTGCCATAATCGCAACGCTTGGCAACCAATTTGGCGATCGCAGTACCAGACCACTCGCACCTCAGACGCTGCTGCCCATCTTCGGTCTTATAGTTTTGGGCGGATAATTTTAGAAATTGTTATCCCGCCGTCTATCGGTTACCATGCCGTAAGAGGCGACTATGGGAAACAGCCTTAAATATTAAGGCTGTTTCCCTTAGTCGCCTCTTACGGCATCCTCGGAAACAAAGGAAGTGGTAATATTCTAACGCCGTTACCTCACGCTTTATTACTTATGTATTGGTCTAAAATAGATGTATGAAAGATATATGTAAGAATATTTTATAAAAAAAAGATTTTTCATGTGATTTAGGATCGTCGTGGTAAAGCTTTTCACAGATTCAAGCTTTACAGTTCGCAAAGAATATAGAATATTATGAAGCACAATCATGGTTAAGAACCATTCTCATGATAATCAGGGGGATCACTGCTCTACTGATACGTTTATAAATCTCTTAAAAAACTGTTATTGGTAACACAAATACCCCCACCTCCTAAAATATTTTCGTAACGAGTCGAGTCGAGCAAACATTCTTGCAGCTTATTTATTTACCTTTTAACGAATAATTTTACGATAACATTAGTTTTTGGAATACTAAAACAATTGTTGTAACATTTCAAAATTGATTTCATTGGTCAGATAAACTAACTCAATGTCAGACACGCAAGGCCAAAGTTGGTTGTTTTGTTTGTCGTTTCTGTGTGATTATAAAATAGACGTCAAGTTGTCCTTAATATATGTACCTATATGTAATACTCATTTATATAGTTTTCGTAAAATCCGTCGACCCTTTTTACCACATCTATGACCTACGAGTATGAATGTCCACTAATGAATTTCATTGTCAAGGATCGATCGATTTTATTCTTTTAAAACAATGCCCATCCAAAGCTTTTCTAAATACGATTACACCATGGCATTAGTTTTATACAGATACAGATATTATTCGTTTTATATAGATCATCAATGGTCTTAATGATTGATATTATATTTATGTAAGATTTCTTGCGTAGAAATAAAAAGTTATAGTCTGATATAATAATACGTCAAACACTCAGATCAGTACAGATACAGAGACAGTCAGGCACTAGAAATCACTGTTCCTAGCTAGGAATTCTATCTACAATTGGAGTGAGCTGTTATCGGGATGGTGTCACTCGCGGTGTGACTCAGTGCCTCGACTCTACCACATTCAGAAAGGCTCGCACGCCACCAATTAGTCATCCATATCATGTGGCAACTACAATGCAATCACATGCCTATCTCATGGAAATTATTGTCTTAGCTTTATTGTGTATACGCATAAGGAAACACATATATTTAGGTTTTATCTTTTAAACCACCTGCAGTATGCCTGCATTTTGATAATGTAGTACAAAATCATAAGTTTTGACTTTTATTGGAAATCTGGATCTAACGATCTACCTAGTCATAATTACTTTTTTGCATTTTGACATGTACTAGACTCACATATCAATTTATATTAACTCTTTCCTACATCTGGGGTCGTAAGAGAAGATTAAGAAAAAACTGCCGTTGATCTATGGCTGCATCAGTTAAGTTATATAAGTTATGTCACGTACCGGTGGCCCAATGTACGACAGTGTGCTGTTCATTGTCCCTTGCATTGACGTCGGCACCGGCGGCGAGCAGCGTCTGCACCAGTTGCACGTTGCCGTGCACCACGGCAAGGTGTAGAGGCGTGAGGCCGTCGGCGTCGCGCGCGTCGGCCAAGGCGGGCGCGGCCATTAGCACGCGATCGGCGCAGGCGGCACGAGACGACGCCCGCGCCGCCGCACCGCTCGACGCACAGTAGTGCAGTGCACTACGTAGCGCACGGTCACGCACTCGCGCCGACAATGGCTTTACAGAAAAAAATAAACCTTACACTACACAAATATATCAATACATACAGTATGGAATAAGGCGACTCGTCTGATGTTTTTTGCCATGCAGATTAATTTTCTTACTTTGGTCTGTCTCAACACAACACAATAAGCTGTAAAAAAACTGTTGTTGAAAACTGAAGAAAGGCGGGATGTGTGTACTTCCTAAATGTGAGGTGCAAACTCACATGAAATCTTTTTCAAACGACCCATTAAACTTTGCTATAGGTTGCGGGTTAGAATTCCGCTAGGGATAAAGGTTTGTATGATGAACATAAATACTTGTACTTTCGTAATGGGTGTTTATATAAACAAATAAATAACAAATATCTTCACGCAATTCCCAATACAGGGGTAGACAGAGGTCTAGTCTAGACAATTAAGTCCCTTCGACACACCTTCCACCGAAGATATTTTTTGGGACAAGGTGACAGGTGGCGAGCTCGTCGCCGTCTTACGTCCAAGCCAACGATATAATTCTGACAGTTTTTGGAAAACCTATTGGTACGTGCCTGCCACCTGGGGATCGAACTCAAGTCTCTGGACTCGAAATTCCGACCACCCAACCACTCGGCTATCGTGACTTTTAAAGGTGGTGTTTGTATATTATTTAGCTCAGTAAGTATATAGAGAGGCTTACCACCTGTCTCCTTGTCCCAAATAAGCTTCTTTGGAAAGTAGGTCCGGTTTGAATTTTTTTTTAATTGTCTATCGACAGATGACGAGATACCAATAATCGAAAAATTCCAGATCAACTTGTGCAGATCGATGGCGGACAGCAATGTTATTACAAATCCTCCATACGAAAGGGCTTTAATTATTGGCGGAAAAATTAATGTGCCAAACTCTACCGAACCGGAGAGGGCTATTTCCTGCAGTGAACTTTTACAGGCCACTATGATGTTGATAATATATTACTTTATTGCGCTTAAACTAATGCTATAACATTATTTCTACCGTACTATATAAATGTTGCAATCAAAGTTGCAAAGAATCGGTTTAATATTGAAAGCACGTGTAACCGGGTTTGCTTTTACCGCATTCGTAAACGGTTTTCTGCTATTATTTATACCGTGACTACAGCACACTTCAGTCTATGCCGTGAGACCAAAGGGGTATTAATATTGATTGTATTAGCATGTGTTTACAATTGCACCAACTGATTCTCTCTGTTTTGATGCAATTCCTTAGAGATTTATGTTGTATTTTTGAAACGTACTTACCCTACATAAGGTTATATTTAATGGTGCTTTAAATAGAACAGTTATTTCAAACTTACTAAAACGATGATCAATAACTTAGTAATAAGCTTTCTACGATTGAATAATGAATGAGAGTTGTCAGACTGACTGTTTCCTAACAATTGAGTACGTGTTTAATTTTAAAAATGAGTTATTGATTCGTAGCAACAACAAGTAAATATAGGGTGAAAATGCTGAAGGAATACTGAGAGGCATAGTCAGTTTGATGAGTTGTTTATAAGCCGACGCCAGGCTGTACAGCACATAACATCGCGTGATCACTCATTGCGCTGAAAACAATGCTTTGCATTTCATGTAACCGCATCATAAAGGTGTTTTAATAATTAGTGTTATTAATTATTTTTTTTATAATAAATCAATAAGTATATTATAACCTATGAACGAAATTTGGAGAGAGAAAGGTTAATTTCGCATATGTAAAAGTTAAAATGTACTTTAGTGTTTCACATAAAGCGAAACCTAAGATATTTATCGTAGCCATGTTTCAGTTTATTGAAGAAATGTATGTATTTTTATTGATACTAATGAAAAAATTCATAAATGAAATAAAGCAAATACCACTCCTAAAATCTTTATAACTGGCAACTCACGTCCTTGTTGAGAATATCAACGACGGTCTTATAGTCCGCCTGCTGGCAGGCATACATGAGCGTAGTGCACCCGTGCGGTAGCGACTGACTCACATCACCATCCTTCTTAGACCCGTTCTTCTCACGTTTGATTTTTGTTCTCTTATCGAGAAGATCACCGCGGCGTGGTTTGGGTTTTTTGAGAATGCTAGGGATGGAGTCGCTGAGACCAGTTGTCCCGCGCTTTTCCATAACAACGAGTTAGGGCGTGCGTGCCATATGTCGGACGGCGAGGGTGCCTTGTGAGCGTCGCGAGGGCGAGCAGGCGCGGAGGCCGCGTGCTTCAGACTGGCCTGCCGCCTGCGACCTGCGACTCCCAACGCCACTGCCCGCTGCCGGACAAAGGCGGTATTGGGCGGAGGGGCCACGCATCGCCCGCCCTTACACGATTTTCTTACCACCCAAAACCAGGTCACCATCTTTTCTAATTCTAATGAAATTGCGATTTAACTCCAAACTTGTGTCATCTGTCAGAACGTTAAAAGTAATTGATTACGGCATTGACCCAAATCCGGGTTTCAGTTCTTTCATTTTGAAAAACCCGCAATGAAAACTCACACGGTAATTTTTAAATGCCAATAAGGTGCCAATTGTTACTGAGATTTTTTTCCAAGTAAATATATGAATCTATGAGATCTTACAAGAGAGCTACGCTTAGATTTATTATGTTCCTGAATAGTATATCAAAATATCAAATAAACACGACAACTACACATTGAGCCAAAACAAACCAGTGTTAACTTATCTGTAATCTTAAGCAATTACATGACTAATCAAAGGGAGGCTGAAGGTTAAGGGGATCAAGTTTGATTGGAACTTAGGGTAGGCTATTGGGGTTATTAGGTGGGCGAAGTAGCGCGTTAATGCTACAGCCCGCGTTATCGCGTCGCGGCGGCGGAGCGTGACGTAAGCGCGGCACGCCACGCCACCGCCCTGACTGCGACTACGAACCAATCACCTGAGAACTTCACGAGATTTATTAATTATACTTTTGACTTCTGAAGACAAACCAAAAATTTTTTTGATTTTTCTCTTTAATTTAATCACATAAAATACAGCATAAATATGCTTTAAAAATCAATAAAAATTGCATAACAAACCAAAAATTAATATTTCTTTGTAAAATAAATAAATAAATATCTTCACGCAATTTCCAATATAGGGGTAGACAGAGGTCGAGTCTAGACAATTAAGTCCCTTCGACCCACCTTCCACCAAAGATATTTTCGGGACAACGTGACAGGTGGTGAGCCCGTCGCCGTCTTTATGTCCAAGCCAACGATATTCGTACATAAGTTTTTGAAAAACCCATTGGTACGAGCCTACCAAATGGGGATCGAACTCAAGCCTATTAACTCGAAATTCCGACCACCCAACCACTCGGCTATCGTGACTTTTGATATTTCTTTTTCATCATGCATTTTTCCAAGAACTGGGATAGGCAGGCAGATGGTGCCCATTGACATTTTCATGTCCAGGCGAATGGTACAATATACTTACTTAGATATATATTTATTTAGAAAACTAGTCATATGAATATACTATACATATAAATATCCAAGACTCGAGTACAAACATTCATATTCATCACACAAATGTTTGCCCCTAGCGGGATTCGAACCTACGGCCATGGCTTCGAAGGCAGGATCACTATCAGCTAGGCTATCGGGTCGTGAAAACCTTACGAATTATTGAATCAATTAGAGAAAGATCTCTACGAACATTACAATAACCTTGGGTTTGGGTTTTAGTATCAAAAATTTGCTTGTAAAAGTCGTTATTGGACTTGCGCTGTCATTTTCTTATTTGTTAGAAAATTCAGGTAACTATGGAGATCACTTTGACACTTGGCGCCCAACGGAAGAAGTCACATATGGAAGGTAGAGGTACCTTTACCCGCCATCATATTATATAGTATACAGTTACATACTAGAATATTATTCGATTTTGAGCTCTTTTGAAGAGGAATTATTTATTAAAACGTAAAATAGTTTTTTAAATTTTTAAATATTAATAATAAGTTATACTCGTAAAATAACTTTTATTGTTAATTATATCAAGGTATTTTTTAAAATATTTTTATACAGAATTTTTAAATTTTAATAGTCTCAAGCATAAATATTATCATATTATTTATTTCATTTCTAATGTTAATTATGACAGCTGTTTTAAAACATCAAGGCGTGCGAAGCCGTAGATAAAAACTAATATTAAATAAAAGTTCAAAATTTACTAAACATTATAGAGGACTTATAAAGTTATTATAAAGTAAGGATACTTTATCAGTTCAAAATTGCGTAACTATGACCTAGTTTGTAAAGAAAAATCTTCGAACCAACCCCATCTACTTTATATCCAATATTTTTATTACTCGTGGTAATAAATGAATTTTGTTATTGAACACAGCCTACAGTCAGGGCCATTAATTTTTTCTGTATATTTATAACAGCATCGTAATGGCACACGTATTTGCTAAAATTACTGTGGCATTGATCAATCGGCACTTCCTCCGTTTATAGTTATTATTCGTTAAGACCTTAGCCGCTGCCCAGACACAGTGAGGCTTAATTTTGATCTGCTAGGTTTTCAGATGTTCCCTCGTTGATTTGACGTTGCTGTCAAAGATGGTACGAACTGCTAAACGCCGATATATCCACAATAATGTTATTAAGCTTCGCCAGCTGATGTGTGGAAATTCCTTACTTCATTAGATTATTGCTCTACGATAAACAACTAATTCTATTCCTATTAAATAATTCTCATTATAGTATAGCAGAGATTAGCATATCTCAATAGTCATAAGGTTATCTAATTCATTCGTACCAAAATATTACGAGTTATGCATTGTTTATATTTTCATATCATTTTTGAAGCGAAGTATTGCAGTTCTAAATATTTACTTAATCACATTTTTTAACTCTGAGTAAAATTCGAGTTTCGTACTTTCAGTCCTTTTTTCTGTCACTTAGTAAGTTCCCGAGCCTAAACATTATTTTAATTATAATTACGGAAAAAGCTAATAACACTCAAATTATGTTCCATTCCATTTTATTTTATTACAATAGAAAAAAAATAGAAAACACAATTTATTTTCAAACCATCAAAACGTTTAAACTGCAGAGCGAGCTGATGCAAAAGTGCCACCTACTCGTACTACAGCATACTGTTGATGGATCAAGTTAAAATAGTCGATACGTAGACATGAACAGTCGCGGGCAAAGGTAATAATAAAAGGAATACTTTCATACAAACATCACTTTACATCTAGAAAACAGTCGTTCTTCTGCTCAGATTATAAATGTAAGAATATAAGCTAAGTAGGGCAAGAAGCGACCTCCTTCAACCCTCACGATATATTTGCTTTTCGTCGTGTGCTTACTGCCAATATGTCGATGCGTTCAACAATTGATGGTATGCCACCATACAATATTACGGCGCTGGGTACGGAACGAGAGCTATTAAATCAAGCTGTTGAAGGTTTCAAAATGAATTTACTGGCAATGTTTATTGAAGAAACGAGAACGCTACGCTTTAAAGGTAAGACATGTAGATAGTAACATAAGTCGTATATACATTTTATGAGTTAAAAATATCTTCACGTAATTCCCAATACAGGGGAAGACAAAGTTCTAGTCTAGACAATTAAGTCCCTTTTACTACCACCCACCTTCCACCGAAGATATTTCTGGGACAACGTGACAGGTGGTGAGCCCGTCGCCGTCTTTATGTCCAAGCCAACGATGTAATTCGTACATAAGTTTTTGAAAAACCCATTGGTACGAGTCTGCCACCTGGGGATCGAACTTGGGTCTCTCTTGACTCGAAGCTCAGACCACCCAACCACTCGGCTATCGTGACTTTTGATATTTCTTTTCATCATGCATTTTTCCAAGAACTGGGATAGGCAGGCAGATGGTGCCCATTGACATTTTCATGTCCAGGCGAATGGTACAATATACTTACTTAGATATATATTTATTTAGAAATCTAGTCATATGAATATACTATACATATAAATATCCAAGACTCGAGTACAAACATTCATATTCATCACACAAATGTTTGCCCCTGGCGAGTTCGAACTACAGCCATGGCTTCGAAGGCAGGATCACTATCAGCTAGGCTATCGGGTCGTGAAAACCTTACGAATTATTGAATCAATTAGAGAAAGATCTCTACGAACATTACAATAACCTTGGGTTTGGGTTTTAGTATCAAAATTTGCTTGTAAAAGTCGTTATTGGACTTGCACTGTCATTTTCTTATTTGTTAGAAAATTCAGGTAACTATGGAGATCACTTTGACACTTGGCGCCCAACGGAAGAAGTCACATATGGAAGGTAGAGGTACCTTTACCCGCCATCATATTATATAGTATACAGTTACATACTAGAATATTATTCGATTTTGAGCTCTTTTGAAGAGGAATTATTTATTAAAACGTAAAATAGTTTTTCAAATTTTTAAATATTAATAATAAGTTATACTGTAAAATAACTTTTGTAGTTAATTATATCAAGGTATTTTTTAAAATATTTTATACAGAATTTTAAATTTTAATAGTCTCAAGCATAAATATTATCATATTATTTATTTCATTTCTAATGTTAATTATGACAGCTGTTTTAAAACATCAAGGCGTGCGAAGCCGTAGATAAAAACTAATATTAAATAAAAGTTCAAAATTTACTAAACATTATAGAGGACTTATAAAGTTATTATAAAGTAAGGATACTTTATCAGTTCAAAATTGCGTAACTATGACCTAGTTTGTAAAGAAAAATCTTCGAACCAACCCCGTAGATTTAAAGCAATGCTGACCTAGTTTCTTTGATTTCACCATCTACTTTATATCCAATATTTTTATTACTCGTGGTAATAAATGAATTTTGTTATTGAACACAGCCTACAGTCAGGGCCATTAATTTTTTCTGTATATTTATAACAGCATCGTAATGGCACACGTATTTGCTAAAATTACTGTGGCATTGATCAATCGGCACTTCCTCCGTTTATAGTTATTATTCGTTAAGACCTTAGCCGCTGCCCAGACACAGTGAGGCTTAATTTTGATCTGCTAGGTTTTCAGATGTTCCTCGTTGATTTGACGTTGCTGTCAAAGATGGTACGAACTGCTAAACGCCGATATATCCACAATAATGTTATTAAGCTTCGCCAGCTGATGTGTGGAAATTCCTTACTTCATTAGATTATTGCTCTACGATAAACAACTAATTCTATTCCTATTAAATAATTCTCATTATAGTATAGCAGAGATTAGCATATCTCAATAGTCATAAGGTTATCTAATTCATTCGTACCAAAATATTACGAGTTATGCATTGTTTATATTTTCATATCATTTTTGAAGCGAAGTATTGCAGTTCTAAATATTTACTTAATCACATTTTTAACTCTGAGTAAAATTCGAGTTTCGTACTTTCAGTCCTTTTTTTCTGTCACTTAGTAAGTTCCCGAGCCTAAACATTATTTTAATTATAATTACGGAAAAAAGCTAATAACACTCAAATGATGTTCCATTCCATTTTATTTTATTACAATAGAAAAAATAGAAAACACAATTTATTTTCAAACCATCAAAACGTTTAAACTGCAGAGCGAGCTGATGCAAAAGTGCCACCTACTCGTACTACAGCATACTGTTGATGGATCAAGTTAAAATATTCGATACGTAGACATGAACAGTCGCGGGCAAAAGGTAATAATAAAAGGAATACTTTCATACAAACATCACTTTACATCTAGAAAACAGTCGTTCTTCTGCTCAGATTATAAATGTAAGAATATAAGCTAAGTAGGGCAAGAAGCGACCTCCTTCAACCCTCACGATATATTTGCTTTTCGTCGTGTGCTTACTGCCAATATGTCGATGCGTTCAACAATTGATGGTATGCCACCATACAATATTACGGCGCTGGGTACGGAACGAGAGCTATTAAATCAAGCTGTTGAAGGTTTCAAAATGAATTTACTGGCAATGTTTATTGAAGAAACGAGAACGCTACGCTTTAAAGGTAAGACATGTAGATAGTAACATAAGTCGTATATACATTTTATGAGTTAAAAATATCTTCACGTAATTCCCAATACAGGGAAGACAAAGTTCTAGTCTAGACAATTAAGTCCCTTTTACTACCACCCACCTTCCACCGAAGATATTTCTGGGACAACGTGACAGGTGGTGAGCCCGTCGCCGTCTTTATGTCCAAGCCAACGATGTAATTCGTACATAAGTTTTGAAAACCCATTGGTACGAGTCTGCCACCTGGGGATCGAACTTGGGTCTCTCTTGACTCGAAGCTCAGACCACCCAACCACTCGGCTATCGTGACTTTTGATATTTCTTTTCATCATGCATTTTTCCAAGAACTGGGATAGGCAGGCAGATGGTGCCCATTGACATTTTCATGTCCAGGCGAATGGTACAATATACTTACTTAGATATATATTTATTTAGAAATCTAGTCATATGAATATACTATACATATAAATATCCAAGACTCGAGTACAGACATTCATATTCATCACACAAATGTTTGCCTTTAGCGGGATTCGAACCTACGGCCATGGCTTCGAAGGCAGGATCACTATCAGCTAGGCTATCGGGTCGTGAAAACCTTACGAATTATTGAATCAATTAGAGAAAGATCTCTACGAACATTACAATAACCTTGGGTTTGGGTTTTAGTATCAAAATTTGCTTGTAAAAGTCGTTATTGGACTTGCACTGTCATTTTCTTATTTGTTAGAAAATTCAGGTAACTATGGAGATCACTTGACACTTGGCGCCCAACGGAAGAAGTCACATATGGAAGGTAGAGGTACCTTTACCCGCCATCATATTATATAGTATACAGTTACATACTAGAATATTATTCGATTTTGAGCTCTTTTGAAGAGGAATTATTTATTAAAACGTAAAATAGTTTTTCAAATTTTTAAATTTTAATAGTCTCAAGCATAAATATTATCATATTATTTATTTCATTTCTAATGTTAATTATGACAGCTGTTTTAAAACATCAAGGCGTGCGAAGCCGTAGACAAAAACTAATATTAAATAAAAGTTCAAAATTTACTAAACATTATAGAGGACTTATAAAGTTATTATAAAGTAAGGATACTTTATCAGTTCAAAATTGCGTAACTATGACCTAGTTTGTAAAGAAAAATCTTCGAACCAACCCCATCTACTTTATATCCAATATTTTTATTACTCGTGGTAATAAATGAATTTTGTTATTGAACACAGCCTACAGTCAGGGCCATTAATTTTTTCTGTATATTTATAACAGCATCGTAATGGCACACGTATTTGCTAAAATTACTGTGGCATTGATCAATCGGCACTTCCTCCGTTTATAGTTATTATTCGTTAAGACCTTAGCCGCTGCCCAGACACAGTGAGGCTTAATTTTGATCTGCTAGGTTTTCAGATGTTCCCTTGTTGATTTGACGTTGCTGTCAAAGATGGTACGAACTGCTAAACGCCGATATATCCACAATAATGTTATTATGCTTCGCCAGCTGATGTGTGGAAATTCCTTACTTCATTAGATTATTGCTCTCCGATATTAAGAAACATGTAAAGCGGATAATGCACGATAAACAACTAATTCTATTCCTATTAAATAATTCTCATTATAGTATAGCAGAGATTAGCATATCTCAATAGTCATAAGGTTATCTAATTCATTCGTACCAAAATATTACGAGTTATGCATTGTTTATATTTTCATATCATTTTTGAAGCGAAGTATTGCAGTTCTAAATATTTACTTAATCACATTTTTTTAACTCTGAGTAAAATTCGAGTTTCGTACTTTCAGTCCTTTTTTTCTGTCACTTAGTAAGTTCCCGAGCCTAAACATTATTTTAATTATAATTACGGAAAAAAGCTAATAACACTCAAATTATGTTCCATTCCATTTTATTTTATTACAATAGAAAAAAAATAGAAAACACAATTTATTTTCAAACCATCAAAACGTTTAAACTGCAGAGCGAGCTGATGCAAAAGTGCCACCTACTCGTACTACAGCATACTGTTGATGGATCAAGTTAAAATATTCGATACGTAGACATGAACAGTCGCGGGCAAAAGGTAATAATAAAAGGAATACTTTCATACAAACATCACTTTACATCTAGAAAAACAGTCGTTCTTCTGCTCAGATTATAAATGTAAGAATATAAGCTAAGTAGGGCAAGAAGCGACCTCCTTCAACCCTCACGATATATTTGCTTTTCGTCGTGTGCTTACTGCCAATATGTCGATGCGTTCAACAATTGATGGTATGCCACCATACAATATTACGGCGCTGGGTACGGAACGAGAGCTATTAAATCAAGCTGTTGAAGGTTTCAAAATGAATTTACTGGCAATGTTTATTGAAGAAACGAGAACGCTACGCTTTAAAGGTAAGACATGTAGATAGTAACATAAGTCGTAT
The DNA here is from genome assembly GCA_029286605.1 of Sericinus montela. Classification (NCBI taxonomy): domain Eukaryota; kingdom Metazoa; phylum Arthropoda; class Insecta; order Lepidoptera; family Papilionidae; genus Sericinus; species Sericinus montela. Next base: position 175,910 of record JAGSMR010000007.1, on the reverse strand, counting down.
ATACATTTTTATGAGTTAAAAAAATATCTTCACGTAATTCCCAATACAGGGGAAGACAAAGTTCTAGTCTAGACAATTAAGTCCCTTTTACTACCACCCACCTTCCACCGAAGATATTTCTGGGACAACGTGACAGGTGGTGAGCCCGTCGCCGTCTTTATGTCCAAGCCAACGATGTAATTCGTACATAAGTTTTGAAAACCCATTGGTACGAGTCTGCCACCTGGGGATCGAACTTGGGTCTCTCTTGACTCGAAGCTCAGACCACCCAACCACTCGGCTATCGTGACTCAAATTTTTATGAGTTAAGGCTGAGAAACGAGCTAACGGCTCGGCTGAAGATAAATATGTAAAGATAAAAATAAAAAGATAAATAGTAATTCTTCGCCATCTGATGTGTGGAAATTCTTAATTTGCATTGGTGTTGGAAAGAAACCAACTCAAGATTGCGGTTCTCTCTCACGATGATATTAACCTCCATAGTGTTTCTGTTTCTACACTGGACCCTGCAAACCAATATCAGACTATTGCTTACATAACTTCATTACAGTCTCCTCTCATCCCCGTGTTTAATTTTTTCTGTATATTTATAACAGCATCGTAATGGCACACGTATTTGCTAAAATTACTGTGGCATTGATCAATCGGCACTTCCTCCGTTTATAGTTATTATTCGTTAAGACCTTAGCCGCTGCCCAGACACAGTGAGGCTTAATTTTGATCTGCTAGGTTTTCAGATGTTCCCTTGTTGATTTGACGTTGCTGTCAAAGATGGTACGAACTGCTAAACGCCGATATATCCACAATAATGTTATTATGCTTCGCCAGCTGATGTGTGGAAATTCCTTACTTCATTAGATTATTGCTCTCCGATATTAAGAAACATGTAAAGCGGATAATGCACGATAAACAACTAATTCTATTCCTATTAAATAATTCTCATTATAGTATAGCAGAGATTAGCATATCTCAATAGTCATAAGGTTATCTAATTCATTCGTACCAAAATATTACGAGTTATGCATTGTTTATATTTTCATATCATTTTTGAAGCGAAGTATTGCAGTTCTAAATATTTACTTAATCACATTTTTTTAACTCTGAGTAAAATTCGAGTTTCGTACTTTCAGTCCTTTTTTTCTGTCACTTAGTTAGTTCCCGAGCCTAAACATTATTTTAATTATAATTACGGAAAAAAGCTAATAACACTCAAATTATGTTCCATTCCATTTTATTTTATTACAATAGAAAAAAAAATAGAAAACACAATTTATTTTCAAACCATCAAAACGTTTAAACTGCAGAGCGAGCTGATGCAAAAGTGCCACCTACTCGTACTACAGCATACTGTTGATGGATCAAGTTAAAATAGTCGATACGTAGACATGAACAGTCGCGGGCAAAAGGTAATAATAAAAGGAATACTTTCATACAAACATCACTTTACATCTAGAAAAACAGTCGTTCTTCTGCTCAGATTATAAATGTAAGAATATAAGCTAAGTAGGGCAAGAAGCGACCTCCTTCAACCCTCACGATATATTTGCTTTTCGTCGTGTGCTTACTGCCAATATGTCGATGCGTTCAACAATTGATGGTATGCCACCATACAATATTACGGCGCTGGGTACGGAACGAGAGCTATTAAATCAAGCTGTTGAAGGTTTCAAAATGAATTTACTGGCAATGTTTATTGAAGAAACGAGAACGCTACGCTTTAAAGGTAAGACATGTAGATAGTAACATAAGTCGTATATACATTTTTATGAGTTAAAAAAATATCTTCACGTAATTCCCAATACAGGGGAAGACAAAGTTCTAGTCTAGACAATTAAGTCCCTTTTACTACCACCCACCTTCCACCGAAGATATTTCTGGGACAACGTGACAGGTGGTGAGCCCGTCGCCGTCTTTATGTCCAAGCCAACGATGTAATTCGTACATAAGTTTTTGAAAAACCCATTGGTACGAGTCTGCCACCTGGGGATCGAACTTGGGTCTCTCTTGACTCGAAGCTCAGACCACCCAACCACTCGGCTATCGTGACTCAAATTTTTATGAGTTAAGGCTGAGAAACGAGCTAACGGCTCGGCTGAAGATAAATATGTAAAGATAAAAAAATAAAAAAGATAAATAGTAATTCTTCGCCATCTGATGTGTGGAAATTCTTAATTTGCATTGGTGTTGGAAAGAAACCAACTCAAGATTGCGGTTCTCTCTCTCACGATGATATTAACCTCCATAGTGTTTCTGTTTCTACACTGGACCCCGCAATCCAATATCAGACTATTGCTTACATAACTTCATTACAGTCTCCTCTCATCCCCGTGTTTAATTTTTTCTTGATATATTTTTTGTGCGTGATATATGTTTTCTTTTGATTTTGACTGCATATGATTATTATTGTTTTGTATACAACGCTTGTTGATGACTAATAAAGTGTTTCTATTCTATTCTAGTCTTATATAAAGGAGTGACTCTCGGCATATCGCAGTAACAAGATGAAAGGTATAAGTACAAAATATCCTTATTTCACGGCGGTCGGCCGCGATAATAAACCTCACGAATCAGCACATTAGTGTATCATAGAAAGCCGCCACTATGGTAAAAGGATTTTGAAAACTCACAAAACTTAACCTCAGTAACTTATCGGGAGGCTAAATTTTGAACAGAACGTAGAGGCAATGATGCCTTTATCTCAAATTATGGTATGTGATCGTAAATAATCAAATATTATTGAAAAACCGTTACGTTTCTACTTATATTAAAATTGAAATCCGTGAAAGTTCCTTTTTATTTTATCGAATCTCAAATCTCAACGGTGCTAAAGATGTATTCACCTGAAAAGGAAAATGAACGCGATGTTTCAAGCGGAATAAAACACTACAAATTCGAAGGTCGTTCAGGGGTTTATTTATTACTAATCAGCGCATAGTGTGCTGATGGTCAGTCGATGGTCAAAGTGGGTCACAGAGGGTCAAAGATTAATTGCGATAGTGCCTAGCTCGCCCCCGTTTACCGTGGTATAGAAATTAAACGATCGGTCTCCTGTGCCAGGTCACTGCAGCTTAACTTTAATCTCTATATCAAGATTTATACAATGTTAGGTACATCAAGATATTTCTGATTCAGATACTGAATGAACATATCGATAAGGCTTCGATAAATATGACAATTCAAGATCCAAGTAAGAGGTCAAAAGCAAAACAATACAGAAATATCAGTACCCAAATACAGTTCGTACAGAAATATACTTAAAAATTCTGTCGAAACTTTAAAATTAATTCCTGTTTTTCTGTAGTGTTAACTGTAAAAAATAATTATAAAAAATCTATATTCTCTATTTAATTTTAATCAATGCTAAAATGTGTATTTGAAATTAAACAGGACAAAGTCTGTTAGATCGACTAGTTCAGATATGAATACTCACCTGATTGATGAAGTACTTAAAATACGTTCATACATTTCAACACAAATGCACTGCAATGCTCATTGGTATATATGAAGTGCTATGGAACAGTAGCACTAAAATACATTCTACGTCAAAATACCTTAGTACAAAATTTATAATTCTCTTGTTTATAATATGTCACATCCTCACTTAACTATTAATAGCTATAAGCAAATACGTGATATTATAAATACACGTTTGAAAAACTAAACTCTTTATACATTCTAGTATCGTATACAGGTGGTATATTGCCATGGTTACAAGAACACGACGCTGTTGCTCTGATAAATAATATTCCTATCTATCGAAGGGCGTCGTTGCATAAACGTGATGCAAAGAATACGCTACACGCTATACGCTATCCTTACGTTAACCCAAGCTGATGTTGGTGGATCGTTTTTCAATATTTTTTTTTTTTTAGGTTTTTGTTCTTTTAATTATTTTGGACCTCTCTGCTCGCTCGTGTGCGTCCTCCCATGCATGAAGGCAGTGTTCTACTCTACTTAACCAAAAATATAATGCGAGGAGCACCCCTATGCTACCTATCGCGACGATGATATTGCAATTCGCCCAATGTTTAATTAAATCCAAGAAATTCTAGCACCTCATACTCGTCACATCAACGGCAGGCAAAACGTAGTAAACGAGAAAACGTGCAAAAACGAAAATTGACACTGGACTTTACCATATCAAAATGCTTATGCTTTATTTTAAATTATTGAATGAATACAAAATGACCTTTCTTCAAGTTGATATTTCCATGGGATAACAGCGTATCATATACAAACCCCATTATTGTCGACTGAGGCCACTTAGTAAAATGTTAATTATCAAGAAAAATACTAGACAGTAACAAAGAATCGCGAGATATGGTGCTATGATCGCCAATCAACTTGCTTAGCAAGTCGATAATGGCAAATCTACTTTATGGGAAAGTAACGGATATTATGTAGTAATGGATATTATGTACTGTAAGGGTAAGGTAAGGGTTAGATTTCTAAGAATGCGAAGCTCCCTTAGTACGAAAGTGTAGCGTACACAGAATGTTGGATACATGGGACACAAAAAACACCCCTCAAACGTAACTTGCCTGCGCTAAAGAATAAAAATTAACTATTTTTACAGTGATTAATGCTAATTATAATCGAGTAACGATTATTAATTCTTCAAAATAACATTTACGTCTTGTGTATGACACCAATATTTAAACAGCTTCGCTAAAATTAAACGAAAATAAGGCGCTTCATGCTTATCGCACACAGATCCTACAGATGGTCGTCGCGGATCTAACGATAACGATACCTTTAAGAAGGTTTTACTATGAATAGCAAGAAATAAATAAATCAACCTTGTAAATTTTTATTTTATGTAATGTGTAAAAAAGACATAGCAATAACTGTGCTTTGGTATGTACTTAATACAATCAGCATACTCGGTTTACTCATTAAATTTTAAAAGACATAACTTAACTAGCTATTTTCTAGGGTCAGGTATGCATTGATTTTTGACACTCCTCCTGCATCCACGTGGACACTGCTGCAGACCTTCTCTATTGTTATTTTGTGGAATTATGTATTCACTATAAACCTTTACGCAGTCAATAGTAACTGTTGCCCCGTTAACCCACAGCGCACTAGCCGGATACGTGACGTTACATGGAGAAAAGGTACCGAGTACCTCACATTTTCCACGCCACATCACAAAATTGTCACTTATGCAAGGGTTATTTTCACACACTGGGATAACTGACGACTTCGGCAGGACTAAATATTGACCTTCAGGACAAGGTCCGCGTTGGTAAGCGAGCCAGCAGGCGTCGGTGGCGGGATGATACAAGTAACCTGGAAAAATATTAGATACATTAAAAAATAAGAAAAATGAATTTCAAAATTTTCAATCAATATTATGATACAGACATTCATAGCCCAAGACTATTTTCAAATGGTATCGCACATTGCGGAAACATGTGAAGGAATATTTAAAATAACATAGAAACTCCTTTAGACATGTTTAAATATAGTTTTTTTATATTGACGTGGCCTTGTCATTGGACCTGGACCACAAAAGATGATTATTTATTACACATATTGCTAAATGTCCATAAAGGAGACAGATTGCATTATTTTATATAAATAAAAAAAAAAATTTGTAACGAAAAGTGACAAATATCACAGAAATGTATCCGATTGAAATAAAACTATCCTCTTTACTGCTGTAAAGAGGATAGTTTTTTAATTAGATAATAATAATAAAATAAAAATATTGGTAATAAGCTTATAGTACATTAAATGTTCACATAGTTTTAATTTAATCTTATCACGTTATGTGCCTTCATATCTTCAGCTTACGTGAATGAAACACCCGCCTAGTTTATTAAAAAAAATTAAGTGTCCCTTGACTAGACTTGGGCTTCTCAGAGAAATTAATATGGTAGAAATGAAGCGAAATATATGTTTAAATATTATCTTTGCAAATACTACTGCACCATACTAGTCACTAATTCTCATGTTGTTTTTCCTCGTTACTAATTGGCTTTTTGTATCATTATTGTTTGGTGTTTTAGGAAATCATTGAGTAGTTTGTCTTGATTGTGAATAATTTTGGAATGCTGTCGATATGGCTTCTAGACACTCTGTCATGTTTCGTACCATTCAATTATATTTACTATTTACTTAATATTTTAAACAAGCTTTACTAAGGTTAGTAATTAGAGAACATTATATAATATAAAAATTATTTTTTGGTATATATTATAAACACCTTAATTTATAAAATTTATTTTAAAGTAACAGCCATGAGAGCCTAAAGGTCAGCGCTCTCTTATTGGGACTTTTTTTAATGACACGTGAAATAATAAAATAACTGTTACATCGAAGACATCTGACGTCCGCTGTTTGAGCATTTGTGGCGTACATTCTCCTCTCTCAAATATTTGAGATTTATCAACTTAAGAATACTTCCAATCACTAATATTTCATTCAGTCACGATAGCCGAGTGGTTGGGTGGTCGGAAATATGAGTCGAGAGACCCGATCCCCAGGTGGCAGGCTCGTACCAATGGGTTTTTCTAAAAACTAATGTAAGAATTTTATCGTTAGCTTGGACATAAAGGCGGTGACGGGCTCACCACCTGTCACGTTGTTCCGAAAATATCTTCGGTGGAAGGTGGGTCGAAGGGGCTTAATTGTCTAGACTAGACCTCTGTATACCCCTATATTGGGAATTGCGTGAAGATATATCGCTCGTGTGAGAACCGTTACATTGACGCAATTCTAAGCAAACAAGAGTGTCGTAAAAGAAATTATGGAATATTCCACAGGAACAGTTGGTTGGTGAAACCTCTTTTAGGTAAAATTTTTACCTGGTCGACAGTCGCAAATCCAGTCGAACTGTTGATCCCCTGGGTAATACAACTGATTTGCCGGACAAACAGCAGGCAAGAATACCGGCGTTCGGTTCTGAAAGGAATATGAAACATTAAAATAAATAATAATAAATATCTTCACGCCAATCGCAATCCTGGGATGGATAGAGATCTAGAAAATTAAGTCCTTTCGACCCACCTTCCACCGAAGACATTTTTGGGGCAACGTAGCACGTGGTAAGTCCGTCGCCGTCTTTATGTCCAAGCCATCGATATAAATCTTTTTTTATATCAATACATATATAGATAGGGACAACATCACATACATTGCTCCGATCCCAATGTAAGATACCAAAGCATTTGTGGTATAGGAATCGGAAACAAACAAAGGCACCAAAAACATCCAAACCCGGAAAATATCGTGCTTAAGTTTTTGAAAAAACCTCATTGGTACGAGCCTCGGGTATGAACTCGGGTCTCGAAATCCGATCACCCAACCACTCGGTTGTCATGTCTTTTTAAACTTTTTTAATCGTAAATTTAAACGTTAAAATAAAACATTGTATTTTAAAATAATGAAACAGAAACTGAACTAGCTCACCACCTGTCAAGTTGTCTGTCTGGAACTCTGTCTACCTCAGTATTGGGAAAATGCGTGAAATAGAAACTATAGGAAATGCTAACACTACGTATGTATTAAGTAAAGGAACAGTTAATTAGTATATAATACCATATATTTTGAAATAGGCGTATGCATGGCTATGGCTAATGAATAATGACGTATGTGAACCAAAAGGAGACTACATGGCCATTAACTAGCGGCAAGACTAACCACACATGTTAGTCTTGCCAACTAACCTGTTTGGCAAGACTGTGGCACACCGCTATTGCGGGGTAATATATATGCTGCTATGTTTTGCTAATTGTGATGGGAAAGTTGCCGAAAGGAGAGCTGTTGGTCACAGAAAAAAGTCTTCGCAGTGCAATATTAGAAAATAATAACTCGACAACCTTCACTAGCCGGAGAAGAAATTGAAGAAAAGAGTTAGGACTGTCTGAATATGATACACCGCAACCCACTGTAGCTAAAATAATCGAAGAGCTTCTTTCATGTAATCCATCGAGTCCTTACTTCTGGAGTAATGAAACGAAGTAACTACGCAAATTCAATATAATGTATAAACACAATTTTCTAGTACAAATAATTATCTGAAAGGGCATTACAAATAAGTCAGAGAAATATTATATTAATAAATATATAATACATAAATATATAATTATATTAATGAAAATTGAAAATCCATTTTTAAAGGAAAAAATATATATATTATAATTATTTTCTTCTTTTCTTGACGATTTAAAAACGAAAATATTTTTAGAAAAAAAAACGTTACGTTTGTGGTTGAATGAAAGCCACATAATGATTTGCAGTCTCAAGAGATTCGGTTGGCCACGTGGCTTCCAAGGCCTAAAATGGTTAACGAATTCGTGTTGTCACACAAAATGGGCGAAAATAGAATATATTCACGCCAGAAAAAGCGACTAACACTATTAGAATAGACCTAGCCCGGCTAGCAGTATAGTAGTTGTGTGCAAAAATTTTACACATAACATGCCACATAGACAGAACACTGTTCGATTTCAGTCAGTGAAATTCCGCCAAAACCCTCATTTTACTGAGAGATGATATGTGATGATGATGACTTTCTGAAGTCAACCACTAAAGAGTGTGTATAACACATACTTTAGTGGTTGACTTCCTTCTGCCTAGAAGATCTTTGGGATGGCCCAACATATTTCTACCCAAATTTCTGCATTTCTTACAAATTTCCACCAAATATTAGTACGAGTATAAGAATTGTATTGCGGTATATGGTACAAAATAGCCTGTATAATTACGGATTATGAAGCATTCAATTTAAGTCTTGCGGGCTGAAATGCATATATAATCCTCTACTTTTGAATTGGAATAACACTGGTAGAAGCACGCATCACCTTTTGTTGTTGCATGAAGGGGCCGGCTCGACCGGGGGAGTACCACGACCTCACAGAATACCGGCGTAAAGTAGAAGTCTAACAAACTTCTGCGTTTTGTCTGGTGAGTGCAGGTAACCGGAGGCCCACACACCCCCCTCCCCATATGGGGGGGGGGCACTCTAAGGCCGGCAACGCATCTGCTATGCAGCTGCTCTGGTATTGCGGGTGTTCATGGGCGGCGGTAATCACTTACCATCAGCCGCCAGCTCGTTGGCCGGCCTTTTCTATAAAAAAAAATTAGTTTGCAGATGTCATGCTGCTGTAGTCACATCATCAGATGGGATGTTACCTCGTTTTACATTCTAATCTCATTAAAAAACACATGATAATTATGACTTACCGCCAATCCTTTCTCAAGTAATTTCTAGAAATCTATGTAGTTGACACAGAAATCAGTTGAATGATCTATTACAGAAAAAAACACTACTTTGAAGTCCTTAGAAAAATGAGTACAAGTGGTTGTTATAAATTTTCTTAATCTATTCAATACTGCTTATAAAATTGTAAATGTTTTGTGTCTGCATATTAAAGAATTTAAAAAATTTATTTAAATGATAATTGGTTGAAAATGTTAACATTTATGTATTTGTTCTCTGTTAGCTACACATAAACTTGGATGTTGTTTTAAAAAAAATCACATAAAACCCGGCGCTATCGTTTTAGAGCCCGATGCAGAAACCCAGGATTTATATTTTATTAATACACAATAAAGATAAACCTAAACTTAAAATAGCAAAATGTGATATCTTCTTCATGAGATTACTTATTAATCTTCAGGCATTTTCATATGGCATTTTTATTTACAATCTAGTCCTTTCAACCCTCGATTCACTAATAAATGGAAAACCAAAGAGGGTTTCAAAAAAACTCAGTGGAGTCTCGTAGGGATCGAACTCAAGTGTTCAGGTACATAGCCCTATGACTTTATCCAGAAATTACTTATTTTTTATAAAATAATACATATTATTACTAATTTTGTGTAAAATATACTGTTATTCGTTATCTTAGCTAGATGTATATGTGATTGTTGGTCCCATAAATATTTAAAGCAAAACTACGCTCGCACGACTCTTCCAAATCCACTCACATGTATTTTACGAAACAGTTGGCTAACCAGAGTGACTACTCGTAAGAAAATATATAGCGCGAAAGTTATTATTAAAAGGCTCGAGGTAGGCCGTGACTAAATTACGAAGACCATGTTAGTAAATTGCTCGAAGAGGGGAGGGCCAAGATAACTCGTATACTTAGACGTGCATGTATGAAGAAAATGATGAATCTGAAAGAAGCGAAAGAGGTATGTAAGGATCGTGACACTTGGCGATCTGTTCTCTCTGGTTACCCCGTCAGGGACTGCGCGTGAAGATAAATAAATTAATAGTCGTTGAAGTCACGATAGCCGAGTGGTTGCGTGGTCGGAATTTCAAGTCAAGAATCCACAGGTGGCAGACTCGTACCATTGGGTTTTTCAAAAACTTATGTACGAATAATATCGTCTTGGACATAAACACAGTGACGAACTCACCAGCTGTCACGTTGTCCCGAAAATATCTTTGGTGGAAGGTGGGATAAAGGGACTTAATTGTCTAAACTAGACCTCTGTACGGAGAACCTGTATTGGGAATTGCGTGTAGACATTTAATTTTTTTTTACAAATAGTTAAATAATTAATAAGTATAAAGCCTTAGATAATAATTCTAATTTAATAGATTATTTTCCTTAAGTGGTACAATTCCCATCAATATCAAAAACTACCTTACTATAGGGAAAACACGAATATCATGTAACGCTATTTATCCGTTGACGTTAAAACAAGATTATTGGAGCGTCTTTCCTGTTTACAAAACCCCGACTGAAACTGATCGTACATTTTTTGTGCTACAATGCCCCCTTCGAATTGAACTCTCTTAGCCATAAAACGAGTTATTTCAATGCACCAAAAAGCTCAATAACATTGGTACTTGTTAGTAGCGTACAAGTTCAATGACAAATGTCAGTAGTAAAATAACAGTAAACGGAGGCTTAACCTGTTAAAAAACGTCATCATAAATGATAATTTAATATGATAATCACTTATAAATGTATACGATATGTGTACGGGTCTACACCCTTCTTAATAAATAAGGCTTTTATTTGGTTTCTTACTGCTGGTGTCACAAATATATATACATATACATATAGAAATAATAATATTGTTATTTATTTAATATTATTTATATTATGTATATACAATAATAATAATAATAATATTTATATATAATTAGTTTAGAAATAATCAAAAAATGAAACGGGATTATTTTAATTTTCGCTTAACTTATTGACAACCTTGAAAGTTTAAGTTTGGCCACAAAAGCGTCATTATAGGTGTGTAATACTCGTAATAGTATATTGACCAGTAATCACTAACCTGTTTATTTACGAAATTCGGATTTTCCTCGCTCTCAGGAAATCCTATCACGCCTTTATCCATTTTTTGTCCCATAATAGAGCTTAAGCACACTATAAAACATATTGACAACATACTCTGATAAGAACACATTGTTGTACCAATTTTATTTATCAACAAAGAATAAAATATTAAAACTGTTAAAGCAGAACGTGCAAATTAAAAAACATTACATAAATGCGATAAATAAAATATGACTAGAATTGACTTCGCGCAAAAACGAATACAAGTGATTAAATGAAGACCGTGACTACGACTGCGGAATGATGTTTTACAATCAAGTTTTATAATAACTAATAAATGACGTTTCGACTCAAACTAAGCTCGGGCAGCGTTAATAGTAAATAAATTGCTTGTACGGTTTGATTGATCCGATTTCATATGTGCAAAAATGTAATTCAAAACTGTATATTCTTTCCTTATTTCAAATTGTAATATAATAACGACAATAAAAACTTTGAGAACATTCTTTGATCTTATTTTTTATACAGGAATATATTTAAGTATCAGACAATGTGATTTATAGTTAGTTACCTAAACGAATTCGGCTATCCTTATAGTTACTTATTAGTAAAGCACATGTCCATCTGCAACATTAATTTAAATGAGTAGATGACCTTTAAGAAAAGTTTGAGAAAGAGATGAGAGAAGAAGGAAACCGTAGGCCATTACGGTTACCTCACCTACTCAAACAAAAGCCAAAAGCACAAACACCTGATGCCTGATGATGGTATTCTGTGAGGCCTGCACCTTCTATACCTATTGCATTGGTCGAGCCGGCCAAAATCCCGTTTTTATAAACTACGATGAGAAATTGAAGTAATTATAGCTTCTTCGTAGCTAGATTAAGGTTTTAAGTACATATTATTGTGAATCTACAAAGGGGTGTTAGAGTAAGTTTTTAAATTGCAGTTAACTAAAAACTGTCTACAAAAAAAACTGCCTCAGCGCGCTGACGCTAGTAAGTTACAGTTTACAAACTTTATAATGAATTGCAAAACGATGACTATATCGTACATTTACGCATGAAGGGCCAACAACGAAAACATTTTTAAAATCTTTATACACTTTGTTGTAAAAACAAAGCCCTCATTGAATGTGCCATACCGGTCTAATTTTTCTTATAAAATGAGAAATCCCCACGAGACAATCTTGTACTATGGTTCCCTAAGCAGAAGTCAATTTTCTTTTCCATAATAATTTTCCATGAAAAAGTCACGATAGCCGAGTGGTTGGGTGGTCGGAATTTCGAGACAAGAGACCCGAGTTTGATCCCCAGGTGGTAGGCTCGTACCCATGGGTTTTACAACGACTTATGTACGACTTACTTTTTCTTTTATTACCTTTATTACTTTTTATACTTTATACCTTATATACTATATAACTTTCTTTAGGTGACCCGGATTCATTGATATGGTATACAACTGTTGTATACCTATATTCTCGAATATATGTATACAACTGAGGGAGTCTGAACAAAAGGGCTAAAAGAGCGTGGGCGATTTATGTGAACTTATATTATAATAAATAAATAAATAAATATCTTCACACAATTCCCAATACAGGGGTAGACAGAGGTCTAGTCTAGACGTTTAAGTCCCTTCGACTCACCTTCCACCGAACATATTTTCGGGACAACGTGACATGTGGTGAGCCCGTCGCCATCTTAACTTATATTATGACATCGATAAATATATTTTATTTTGATTATTTAATTTGATATATAGTTGATAGATTTCATATCAACTCTGTTGTCTCTGTTTTTTTACATTCATTTCTATCTAAGTATATTTGTCTTTTTTTGTGGACATATTACTTTTTTAAGTTTTTTAGTCATTTTTCTTTTGATAGTAGTGATGGGGGTTTGTACTGAAAAAAAGTGCTACGTTGAAATTATTTCAAACATTCATCATTCTACATTTCCGTCGAACTTACGACCAATCGATTATCATCTTGGCATATTAAGTTGCAGGGAAAAAAAATTGTTTTAAGAAGGTCTTGTCTAGACAATTATGTCTCTTTGACCCACCTTCCACCGAAGAAAAAAAAACCCATTGCTACGAGCCTGCCAACTGGGGATATATATATATATATATATATATATATATATATATATATATATATATATATATATATATATATATATATATATATATATATATATATATATATATATATATATATATATATATATATATATATATATATATATATATATATATATATATTGTTGAAACTTTTGTTAACGTGAAAATGTTTTCTTTTTTATTCCTCAGTGCTGTTTTTAACAAAGCCGAAGAATACTTTGGACAAGAATCGTAATGAAGAAATACCGATATTTTCCCTAAACCATAGTCAAAGAATAATAAAGAAGTAACAATTCTATATAAAGATGATTTTTCTATTGTCCAAAACGAATTATATCTGACGTTATAAGTATATGGATAATGTAGGCGCTTCACCCGTACGAAAGGATACTATCCTTACTTAGATAAGACACGACTTAAAATGTAATATGTAACTAAGGTTGGCTAAAAATTTTTTTGAATTTACTCCCCATGAATTAAATAAATAAATATCTTCACGCAATTCCCAATACAGGAGTAGACAGAGGTCTAGTCTAGATAATTAAGTCCCTTCGCCCCACCTTCCACCGAAGGTATTATAGGGACTGGTGGTGAGCCCGAAAATTCATATTAATAAATATATCATGTATGTTGTCAGTAATATAAAAAATGCGTTCATTTATATCATAATCTATACTTTTTATAATAATTCGTAAGGATTAAACTTCAGTCATCTGTTAGAACTGACTTACACATATTTTTGAGAAACTTAAACAGGTTCCAAAATCTTTCAAAATCAATTAAATTAATATTTTGCCAACATGAGTGGGTTTTTTCAAATATAATTCAGCAGGTAAGCATGCCACTAAAATTACAGCTAAACCAAAGAGTATAATAATATACTGGAAGGCTAAAACTAAATGAAACAATTTGGGGCCACCAAGCATTTGGAACAATTTTTTAACTTTAGCTTTTATAAAAGTACGTGGTATGTGGGAGAACCTACATCATTCTTAATTCTGTTTCGACAGTTTTACTCTATTTAACACATTACACTAATTTCAAACAGTGAAATGATGACATAGCCGTATTAATTTAGTAATGAATGGGAAATAAAACTAAAAATATTGTAAAACTTTATTATCTTTAGTTACAAAAGCCTTTGACTGTAGAGTGTGAAAATAGCTCAATTAGATGTAATGCACGGATAAAAATAACACTCAAACATAATAAAAACATAAAGTTATTTTAAAGTTATAATAACTTAATATAAGCTAATGGAGAAATACTATCTTTATGCTAAACTTTATAATTATACTATTTGCAGATATTGGAAATTATAGACTACATAATGTGATAGTTAACCTCTATCATCTAAGTGTCTAAAAACCTAAATCAACAATTTGCTTGGACTACTACAAAATTTAACTAATATGGATATACTCTTTCAGCTGAAGGTAATTAATTTAATTTAATTTATCATGATTAATGAGGCTTTGATTACAGCTGTACGCTTAACGTGTTTTTGACTTATCTAAGAAAAAAGTTAATAATGACACAGCCTACGTCAACTCCAAACGACTTGTCTGTTGTCATTTTTGAGTGAAAAGAAAACTCAAAAGCATAGAATGAGAGTTATGTGAAAAGTACGGAAAAAACAATGTAAATAATATTAGTAAGAATGAGAAAATATTACGTAGTAGGTTTATAATACGATCAACAATATGTTTACAAAAAAATCTCACCAAGATGTCAAAAAATCTACAGTTAAAATCCAAGATTCTAAAAAGGATTCGACAACCCGATTGAAGCACCTTAAAATCGTATTAGGTAAATAAATAAGTCTTCAAATTTAATTTTCTCTATTTCATATTACATGGCTAAATTAAAGTTTTCTAAAGGTTAGACGTTTCCTTCTTAATATGCTAATTAGATGAGAATAACTGTTGTTGTGTTTCATATATTTGTGTTTATTAGATGTTTATACTCAGTTATAACATATCGTAGGCGAAAAACTTTACCTATCTATTAATTTGATGCTGAATTCCCAAAACTCATTGTTGCGCTTTCACAAATGTTATTTTTATAGAAATACAATTTTTTTACAGAACATTTTGAAGCTGACGAAGCTAAGGCTTACTTTGAGGCCAACTTTAGTCATGTGTATTTCATATTATATGACAACTTCATTTTAGCAGAGAACAATCTCCGACAAAGAGGTAAACATATCAGTATACTTCTATATTTCAATACCTGTTCTTGAGTGGAGTACAAACCAAGTTTTCAAGCAGTCCCCTGCTCTGAGGCTCCCAAATTTGACTCCTAGATATGTCAATGTAAAAAAACCACTTATTCTACATCGTCTCAGGTCTGGGTCTTGAACTACTTTGGGATGAGAGCCATGAATGTTGTGTTATCCCTGTCTATGTTCTTATTTGTAAATAAATAAATAAAGTCCACTCAATTTACTCTCTTTTACCCCCTTGCTCTTTTAAGAAGTGATAGATTTTAAAGCTTGAAACAGATTGACTTGTGGAAGCATTATGTCAACAAACATCACATCAAATTAAATTAGACCAAAGATGATCAAAGTATCTAAAGTGAGGAACATATATCTTGTAAATAATGTAGGCCACTCCATTATATGTATACTGCTATGTATACTTATGTAATATACATATAATTAGACCATATATGATATGTCATTTTTGTAGTAAAGAATTATATAATTGTATCCTTATAGAATCATGAAATTTATATAAATAATGAAAATTACTTCATAATAAATAAACATTCAAGATGTGTGACATTCCAAGGCTATCACTTAGTAACATTAACATAAATATTGACAATAAATATCTTCACCCATAGTCCCTAACCAGGTAGCCAGAGAGAACAGATTTTCCATTATGTTATAGCTTTAATACCTCAACTATAGATCAATGTAAATAAATAATCAGCTTCTTTCTTTTTTGGCGACACAGAACTTCCGTTCCATCTTGGTGAGTTACAGTGTTCAAAAAAATTACTCATGTATTTACATCATACCTTAACACAGGCATTAATCACATTTAATGTGTTATTGCTGAGCCGAAGCATTTTTATTTTGCCTCTTTTTAATAATTTTATTAATAATTATCATTGAATCATGAAACACTTTAATAATTAATTGCATAAAATTTTAAATACACAAATAGACATTCAAATTTAAAAACAGCTTATCATCATAAGCAACAAAATCACTAACTATTAATATCTCTACAACACTCAAACATTAACAAATAGCTTTAAAAACAAGGTTTAATGCTTTTTATTTCAGCTTTTTTATCATTAATAACTTGTATTGGAAACTTATATTTAATTTTATGTGATGTATGTATGTTTCCTTATTTTAAATTATATGTTTTAGTGCATAAAGCTGGAAGAGAAGAACTAGAAGGAGCATTATCACTATTAGAAAAAGTATTATGTCTTTTACCAGAGCTACTTGGAAAAAGATGGCAATTACATTCTCTTACAAGAATATTTTCAAAACTCCTCCATGGAGGTAATTCACAAAAACTCAGAGCTGAAGCTATACGGTAAGAGTATTTTATTTTACCTCAAGTAATGTGTGTGTAGGTGGGTTTCTTATCTATCTTCTAAATAAATAAAATGGTAGGGGTCTACAATGTGTGCACATCATGGAAAAAGTACTGGATGGATTTTATTTAAGTTTTCTAGGTTTTCTAAAATTATCTAGCTTATCTGAGAAAAAAATTGCAAGATCTTCATTTCATATAGAGTTATAAAAGTTTTAAGATACAATGACTGATAATGTGTGCAGTTTTGTGTGTTTTCATAGTGCAGAGAAATGAGGCAGGCAGTGTAACATGTGTGCATAGAAGAGTCTATGCACCCCCTGCCATATAATAAAATTAGGGTCAGCTGTGCTTTATTTATTCAAATTTTTGGATAATATTTGTCATATCATTTTGTTTATAACTGTACCTCTTGTTTGTTGTTTTAGATTTTTTCTTTTGTGGTATCAAGCTCTTGGAGACAATGCCCCTATTGAAGTGCACAGAATGTTTGCGGGCTTAGTGCCTGGCATGCCTGATGTTACTGCTCAGTCAATGGGATCTCCATTCAAGCCAAAGTCATTTGATATTATAACTAATATATCAAGTGAGTCTGGTGATTTCAAAATGGAGGATATAATGCAACATCCAAACTTCAGTTCTGCTTCAGACAATATGAAAAAAGTTGTGGTTGAACAGACATCAACTGGTATAATGGGCAAGTTGGCAAATGTATCTGCCTCCATATTTCATGATACAAATGCTCTTAACCCCGTACAGAGTGTTGAAATACAGCCTCTTCTACCAGCAAGTGCCAATGAGAGGCCTATAGATAATGAAACTAGATATTTCTTTGAGATACTTCTTGATGGGATGGCCACTTCAGTTACAAAAATACACTGGAGAGATCGATCCCATGCAAAAGCAATGAGATGCTTTGCATTTTTACTAGAACAATTTAAAATATTTTATCTGCCTATTATTTGCCCCCAGTTCAATTATAAAAATTCGTTATACAAACCTAATCTCGGTAAGTTTTTTTTACATTCTCATTGTAATATATTAATATTGTAAAAAATGACAAAACTCAGACCCAACAATATTAGCTGTTATTATATGTTTGTGTGTTTTTATTTGAGTCTTTTTAGTATACTCAAAAGTATGTACTATATTCTTGAACTTTACAATTGTAGCAACTAGGAGAATATAATACAAGAATAACTTATGTAGCCTATCCCTTGTATGGCTCAACCTTGTCATTGGCAGAGAATCATCTTTGGAATGATGGAGCCATCTACATAAAAGAAAAGATAGAAAATTACATAAATCTAACTTCGTATTACTACTCTTGCTTTTCCCAGAAATAATTTGGATCAGCAAAACACTACTGCTGACAAATTTAGTGTACAACAAATGTTGTGTTCCACTTTGAAGAGTTTTGACAAGAGTGTAATAATCGGCTATAAAGGCTTTCCTTCTTAGTCCTCTATTTGTTGAATCACAACAATACTCAAGTCACGATAGCCGAGTGGTTGGGTGGTCGGAATTTCGAGTCGAGAACCCGAGTTCGATCCCCAGGTGGCAGGCTCGTTCCAATGGGTTTTTCAAAAACTTATGTACGAATTACATCGTTGGCTTGGTCATAAAGGCGGCGACGGGCTCACCACCTGTCACGTTGTCCCGAAAATATCTTCGGTGAAAGGTGGGTCGAAGGGACTTCATCGTCTAGACTAGACCTCTGTCTACCCCAGTATTGGTAAATGCGTGAAGATATTTATTTATTTTACAACAATACTCTGCTACTCTGTCTAATCTCTCGTATCCAAAGTTTCTACAATTTGATGGCACATTGCTGTGTTGGGTAAAAAAATAAAAGTAATATTATCAAAAATAATATTACTTTTATTTTTGTTCAGGTTTAGGTAAAGGTCTGTTTGTTGTACCTTCCTGTTTCCCTAATATTGATTACATTAATCTCTAGGATTGTAGTAGATTCAGCACTGGCCTGGAGATTGAACTAGAGGCACTCTATACTAAAGCAAGTGCCTTGACAAATAGCAACAAAAAAGGTTGTCGAGTGGCAACCTCGGTTGGATAAACGCAGTGTAGGACGACAACATGGAATGGCGACCTGTAAAATGTTGCTGGAAGTCGATGGATGCAGGTGCCTGAGGACCGTTCTTTGTGGCAAATTCTTGAGGAGGCCTATGTTCAGCAGTGAACTCTTGATAGGCTTTAAAGGACATGAACAGTATGTTGAATAATAAACAACTTAAATATTTTTAGAATTGCCAGTTCAACACAATATTCTAGAAGATGACTATGTGATATGTCGAGTGACGCTTATTAAGTGGGTGGCAAGCTATGTGAATTTTATAAAGCGGCAACAGGGCAGCGACGGCGGTCAACCGTCGTCCATGACCAGCACCGGCTCCCACCTGCCCCATTCCGGCACACCAACTCCCGCGACTTCTTTGCACCATGAAGAGGAGACTTCATTTACAGTGGGACAACCCTCGGATTCAAGCAGAGCATCATCTCATGACTCTACCTCAAATACACCCCATCCTAGTTTAGAATCAGGTTTGTTATCATAACTATTGTGTCTTTATAGCAGCTAGTTTACTATAATCAATAAAATAATGCCTGGCATTTAGCATTTATACGTTTAATTTTAGATTTATTGTTTCCCCCATTTCATGAATGACTCATTATATGAATGGTATTTCCCGTGAAAACAACATGAATGTACAGAATTTGTGATTTTAATGCCATTTTAATGCCATTGCAAATGAAAACAAACGAAAGTAATTAAACAATAATCGTCACGACACTAGGGGTCTGTTAGTGGGATTTCCCGCAAAATCAATAACAATATTTATAGATAAGTGGGAAAACCTAGTTCAAAAGCGCGTCATTAGTTTATCTTGAAGCAACTACAAGGTATTTCGTACAGGTTCCCCGCATGCAGACCGATAAAAACTGTTTTCCTTATATGCGCCTTATACTATGGGAAACAGAAATCTCCCGCACTCCAAATACTGGCCCTATAGGCTAATAAAAAAAATCGTTAAACCCAATATCTATGTAACATTAAACAAATAAAATGAGTTTTTAGTACTTGCATAGCTCAAACAAATAATTTTCCTTATCCTAGGTTCTGGCATGTTCGAGGAGTTAAGTTCTGAGCAAGTGGTCCGTGACGTTCTGTGCTGCTCGTCTCGAGAACATGTCGATTTCACCATAGAAGTGCTTCGTCAGGCGTTTTTGCTGCCATTTTCCCACGCTGCAGCTGTAAGGCGCGTCATTGGATTGTACAAGGACTGGATTCAAATGAATGTTAGTAGTGTTTTTTTTTTAAATGCCAGTTATAATACAAGATCTTACGAGTACGAGAGTAGTACGAGAAATTATTCTTCACAGAACTATGAAAATACAATTTGTCTTGACATTTTAACAGTTTAATTAATCTTCACACATTTCCCAATACGGAAGTACACAGAGATAAAAGAAAAAATATATCTTCACGCCATTCACAATACAGGCGTAGACAGAGGTCTAGACAATTAAGTTTTTTCGGCCCACAAGACATTTTTGGGAACACGTTACAGGTTGTCGCCGTCTTCTTTCGGTCCCGGTTTTTCGGACATAAGTTTTTGAAAAAAACCCATTGGTGCGAGCCTAGGGGATCGAACTCGGTCTCTCGACTCGAATTACAATCACCTAACCACTCGGCTATTGTGACTTCGAATGCATAATCAATGTGTAATAATATCGATGGACCGTGGACGCGTGGCGTACGCACCGGTTTTCATGGTGTGTCCAGCTCTGAGGTCCCGGGTTCTATTCCCGGTCGGATCAATGTAGAAAACACTTTTTACATTTTCTCGAGTCTGTTTCTGGTTTTGGTACCTTCGGTGTTTCTGATTCCATAAATCAAATGCTTAAGCTGCTATACTTTGTGATCAAAGCAATGTGTGTGATGTTGTCCCTATCTATCTTTGTATATATTTATAGATGGGTGCTGTTTTTCGGCAGGTATCGGAAATCCCACCGTTCTTAATAGAGAACACGTACGAGCAGCAGCTGGCGAGCGGCGAGCCTGCCGCGCCGCCGCGACGACTGCGCAACGACTCCTACCTCGGCGCGGTCAATCGCGACGTCATGGTGCGCGCCGGCCTACAGGTACTTTTTTACATATCTTCACACAATTTTCCATACTGAAGGAGGCCTTGACAATGAAGTCCCTTTGACCCACTTTTCACCTAAGCTTATTTGGGACATCGTGATAGGTGGCGAACCTATCGCCGCTCTGCAGATAACAAACAAATAAATAAATATATACATAGATAGCGACGACATCATATACGTTTCTCTGATGCCAAAGGAAGTAGCTAAAGCAAATACCCAGACCCGTGAAATGTGAAAAAAGTATTTTCTACATTGACCCGACCGGGAATCGAACCAGAGGCATCAGAGCTGGGGACGCGATGACAAATATTAACTTAATTCACACCACTTCCGTTTCAGAATAAAATAACAAAATAAGATTATGTAAAATGTATTACACAGACATACCATTTAGGCAACATTTTCACTGGCAACATTTTTTTGACACCCTTGAACATGTTAAATGACGACCTCCGTGTGTGAATCGCGTATACACCGGTTTTCATGATGTCGCCAGATATGAGGTCCCGGGTACGATTTCCGGACGAGTCAAGGTAGAAATAATTTTTTCTACATTTTCTCGGTTCTGGATGTTTGTGGTACCTTCGTTGTTTCATTGTTTCTGATTTCATAGTACAAGTGCTTGAGGCACTTACTTTGGGATCAGAACAATGTATGTGGTGCTGTCCGTATCTGTGTATGTATTTATTATTATTATTATTAAGTTATAAATTAGTTTTAATAAAATAAAAGCTAACTCTCGTACCAAAAGGCGGCGGTTGTGTCATATCCTCCTTTCGGAAAATGTCTATTACCTGCAGTTAACTGTAACTACTTTTCACAGTTAACTAATCTTAAATAAAACTATTTTCTTTTTTTATCGCGTTTTTTATTAGTTTTTAACAAACTATTTTTACTTCTCGACGTTTCGGATGCTTTACAGCCGTAGACACGGGGGGACTGAGGTCTTGAACGTCACGCTGTCATTGCCACCTTCAGCTACCGTTAACTTTTATTTATTAATATTGGATCCGATTTACGCAGGAAGTGCTCACTGTTTCTTGAACTGGCTGGCCGAATATGATAAAATGGTTGGGCCCATCAAGAATGTGATCACAGACCTAGAGCGTCTACGTTTAACATCAGCTATGTCTGTAAAAAACGCGATTATATCCGAAAATATTTAAGATGTGTAGCATTCGCGTGAATACAAGAAATCATTAAGTTATTTAATCGTTCGAAACCAAACATTATAATGTTTAAAGTCCGAACACTCTCTCGGAACCTCGTCTTCATCGCGTGTAATTTCAGAACGTGCTGCAAGTGTTCATGACGCAAGCTGCGAACGTGTTCCTGGCTTCGCCGTGCCCGGTGGCGGCGCCCGGCGCTCTCGGCCAACTGCAGCAGCTGCTGCAGGAGCAGACCGACACGTGCAAACGAGTCCTCAACATCTATCGTTACATGGTTATGCACGTTGCCATGGAAGCAAGTACGTGGTAAGTGTGTTGAATGAAATGGGAAAAGAATTTCGTTAAGAGGAATTTTAAAACAAATACTTAAACGGTTTTTATGTACTATCTTCGATACGTGACAGTGCTTGTTAACAAAGAAACAGTTAAAATAGACGTTATCTCGGTTCTTCGTAAAAGTAAATGTGAGTTAATATCGGGTTAATTTGTAAACTGTATTTTTTTATTTATTTATTGTATTTTATTCTACACAGGGAGCAACTTTTGTTAGTACTACTGCAGATAACCTCTTTGGTGTTGACGAAAGTAGTGCCAAAAAGAAAACAGGAAACTTTAGGTAAGTACATTACATTCCTTATCATAAAAAATTAATTAATAAATATCTTCTCGCAATTCTCAATACAGGGGTGGACTGAAGTCTAGTCTAGACAAATCCTTTCGACCCACCTTCCTTCTTCTCGAAGACAACGGGACAACGTGACAGATAGTGAACCGGTCGCCGTCTTAATGTCCAAGCCAACGATGTAATTCGTACATAAGTTTTTGAAAACCCATTGATACGAGCCTGCCACCTGGGGATCGAACTCGGGTCTCTTGACTCGAAATTCCGACAACCCAACCACTTGCTATCGTGACTTTTTATCATAAAAACATTTAAATTTTGTCGTGACTTTTGTTTTTAAAATGGAACAATAATCGAAGCACAATACACTTACATATAATTCGTGTAAAAAGATCATAGACTTGTGTATTATTATTATTTTTAATAATAGTATATTAATTGCAAAGCACATTTATATAATGGCTTATTAAAATATTTTTTTACAGGAGGTTTTTTGGCACCAGCACTGTTCCAAACGCTTATCGTAACTTGGATCAAAGCTAATTTGAATGTGGCCGTGAAACCGGAATTGTGGCAGAGTTTTATGGAGTTACTGACGAGGCTCACGCACTGGGAAGATCTTATTAAAGAATGGGCGGTAAGAGATCCTCCAAAATTATTAAATGGAAAGAAATAGTATATATGTCAATTACAAGGATAAAGTCACATTCAGGTCAGCAAAGTGTGCATGTGAGTTGGTGCAAGGAAATATTAAAGTATGCGTCAATTTGATCTTGCATGCTATTTATGGTATTTTTTAAAATCATTACACTTCCACTGCTGATTTCAGGTTTTTACTATATAAAAAATATGGAGCATAACAAGCTGTTTCTTTAAATATATTTTATTGACTTCTGTTAAGCTCAGATTTTTTAAAGGTGTAAAAAACGCCGTAAAGCTAACAGAACTATAACGAATTACCGGATCACCTTGTGGATAATAAATTTTAAAGCCCTTAAAGTTGTCCATAAAACTTGCATGGCGCATTTTACGCTTTTAGAGAAAGAATAAAAGAGATGAAAGTAGCAAAGAGGGTGAAAAAGTTCAGTATTTCGTTATTTAATTCCCTCCGCGGTCCCCAGAACCGGACCACAAGGCAAACTTGGCGAGTAATGTGTACTGCATTTAATACTACATACTTAAGACTTAATTTCTTAACGGCAATCTGTACTTGCTTGTGGGTAGAAAACGATGGAGACGCTGACGCGCGTGCTGGCGCGGCACGTGTACTCGCTGGAGCTGTCGGAGGGCGCGGCGGCGGCGGGGCGGGGGCGCGGGCGCGGCGGGGCGCGGCGGCGCGCGCGGGGGCGGCGGCCCGCGCCCGCGCCCGCGCCGCTGCCCCGCCCCCCGCCGCGCGCCCGCGTCGCGCACATGGCGCCGGACGCGCGCACGCCCGGTACACATTTTTTGTCTATTAATTAAGAACAACAAACAATTACACTACATTATTAGTTACAAAATCTTATATATATAAAATTCTCGTGTCACAATGTTAGTTACCTAACTCCTCCGAAACGGCTTTACTGATTTTTACCAAATTTTATATGCATATTCAGTAGATCTGAGAATCGGCTAATATCTACTTTTCAAATCCCTAAGTGATAAGGGTTGTTCACCCTTAACATTTTTTTTTTAATTTTTGGACAAAAATGTGGCATTAAGAAATACATACAACCCTAAATTTTCAACCCACTACGATTAACTCCTATTTTTATATGGCAAAGCAACGTTTGCTGGGTCAGCAGGTAGTAGTAGTATAAGATTTGGTTATAGTTTGTGTAATTGTCCGCAGCCACGTTGTCCACAGATTGCTAAACACACAAATTTACATGTGGCTAAGACGATGTGTAGAGTTTTACAATCTGCTACTTATATTATATTTAGCACTATATAAAATCTACTAACATAATTAATTTTAGAACAATATAATATTTACCACTTAATTGTCATTTTACATATGTCTAGATTAATAGAAATATTTTTTTGAAACTAAGCTGGTGAACGTGCAAACAGTTCAATATTTCAGAAGTGTTTTCTATTAACAGGCGCACGCACACCAGTATTTGTCTTATATTTAGTAATGGCAAACAAATCTTGACGACCTCCGTGAACGCGTGGCGTAAATACCGGTTTTTTAAAGTGACGCCATCGCGAGGTCCCGGTTTCGATTCCCGATCGGGTCAATGTAGAAAAACCACTTCTTCTACATTTTCTCGGGTCTAGGTTTTTGTGGTTCCTTCATTGTTTCCGATTGCCATACCTCAAGTGCATTCGCGTCTTACATTGGGATCGGAGCAATGTATGTAATGTTGTCCCTATCTATAATATCTAAACAAATGACGTTTACGAGTCTCCCGAACAAATTAGGTACTTGACTAACAAGTTCGTAAAATATTGTCGAAAACAGCTCTAACGATTGCGATGAAATTTCCAATACAGTGGTACTTTCAGTCTGTGTGCTCTTTTATTACCCATACACGTATATTATCAATAAATTAGTATTTTTCAAACAAATATACGAAACCTTAAATGTTCTGTACCAGGTAAATCGCCACGTGTGGGTAGCGATTCGCACTCGCGCAAGGAAACGGTGCGCGGCCGGCAGCTGCAGCGCTGCCGCAGCGACCCGCACATCGCCAGGCACGCGCAGCTGCAAATACATGTTGTAGCAGGTATATTTCTTTATATTTTATTTTACGTCTATATAAATAAAATTATAGGGGTCTGCAGTTGTGCGCGCATCACGGAAAAACTATTGAATCGATTTCAGATAAGTTTTATTTCATAGACACTTGTCCCTTGCCTAAAAACATATTGAAAGATCTTCATTCATTAAAAAGTTTTAAGAAACAATGATTTTCCTAAGCCAAACGCATATGACTTCAATCTTTTGTGGTTTCTGGCTTCGGAGAAGTGTGGCAAGAGGGTCTCTTCTACCTCTGACCAAAAATAAAGTTAGCGCCAGCCGCGGATTACTTGCTCACGTGACCCGACGCCGTTCACTTGTACCTTGAAATGCAACAGACAAATGCGACTCAGATTGTTAATGGGTATATTTTGGCTTGCGATCCTTTTGAAGTTTTTTCCTTCAAAAATACTAAAACTTTGTTAATATATGATGCAACGCGGATGGTGTCGCGGTGATCAGCTGATAGCAAATAGAGATTAGGTGTAACGTGAAATCCTTAAATTACAAACGACGAACTCTCTATTAAGAGAATTATAATGCGGTGAAAATATAAGTCACGATAGCCTAGTGGTTGAGTGATCGGAATTCGAGTCAAGTGACCAGAGTTCGATCCCTGAGGCCCGTACCAATGGGATTTTTTTAAAACTAATCTAACCTAACTAAATAAAGACCGCGATGGGCTCACCACCTGTCACGGAGTCCCAAAAAAATGTTTTTGGTGGAAGGTGGGTAGAAAGGACTTCATTGTCTAGACCTCTGTCTACTCCTGTATTGGGAATGGCGTGAATGTATTTATTATTATTATTATTAATTAAACACAAAACAAATAAATGTTTTGAGAAATAGATTACTCGCACGTTTGCACCACTAAATCGTGCGTGAATAGACGACCTCGAAAGCAATGTCGTGAAGATATTTATTTATTGAAATATAAGGAAATCTGCCACGCGAAGCCAAGCAGAATTAAGGCAATATAAATTAGCAGAGTAATGAGAATCGTTCCAATAAATATCGCAGTAAATCCCGATCTACACCACCCTGAAAGCAGATTAAAGCCTTCCTCCTTCCTTCTGTGTCACGATAACCGAGTGATTGGGTGATCGGAATTTGAGTCAAGAGACCCGAGTTCAATTCATTCCAATGATCCAGTAGGATCAAAAATTTATATGCGATTAATATCATTGGCTTGGACATAAAGACGGCGACGGGCTTACTACTTGTCACGTTGTCCCAAAAAATGTCTTAGGTGGAATATGGGTCGAAGGGACTTAATTGGTTAACCTCTGTCTACCCCAGTATTGGGAATGGCGTGAAGATATTCTTTTATCTCTGTGTGTCTTAAATTACCGCTCTGTAAGCAGAGTGAACCCGGTTTGTCGGTGTAGCTCCTGGTGTCATTGGTTTTATTATATTGTAGTTATATTTCTCGATTAATAATAAGTCACAATAGACGAGTTGTTGGGTGGTAGGAATTTCGAGTCGAGAGACCCGAGTTCGATCTCCAGATGGCAGTACCAGTGAGTTTTTCAAAAACTTATGTACGAATTATATCATTGGCTTGGACATAAAGATGGCGACGGGCTCACCACCTGTCACTTTGTCCCGAAAATATCTTCGGTGGAAGGTGGGTCAAAGGGACTTAATTGTCTGGACTTGACCTCTGTCTACCCCTGTATTGGGAATTGCGTGAAGATATATTTCTCGAGCGCGTTGATATACATCTTCACGCTATTCCCAATACAGTGATAGACAGAATTCTAGAAAACCGTGTCAGTTAGTGAGCCCGTCGCCAGCTCAAAGTTCAAACCGTACAATTCGAACATAAGTTTTTAAAAAGAAACCATTGGTAAGAGCCTGCCACTCGGGTCTTTTGATTCGAAATTCCGACCTCCCAACCACTCAGCTATCGTGGCTAATCTCTAGCACGTTAGAGATCAATTGTAAGAGTTTTTACGATGCGCGCGCACACTGTTAACTATATTCAAATTAGTTATTCAAATATGTATTTCCGAATCTACTACACGTGTTTCTATATGCAGAAATAAAATGTATTTATATATATAAATGTGTGTGTGTCTACCAGTGCGTGTGTTTTAAATGCGCATAAAGTATATACAAACATTTTTTCATATGAAAGTTTTTGTTGAAGTAATTTATATATTAACATTATTTGTTTTATTCTCAGAAGAAACCAAAGAACCGGTTAACAATAAACCAAGGAGGTGGTACTCATTGGACTCTTTGAGACAGTCATCGCAACAAGAAGAAAGAGACTCCGCGAGTGGTAAATGTCATTTTAAATTACGTTACTAAGTTTTTTTTGTATTTAGAATACTGATTTATATTTTACTGTTTAGGTTCTCGATCCCCGTCGCCAGCGCCATCTAGTGGCGTTGAAAGTAGCTCTATTAAAGATTCACCACTGCAAATTGACCTGGCATCAGATGGCGGCAACGTTGGTTTGTATATTTTAATGTCAAATAACTCTAATACACATTAAATTTTGAGATGAAATAATATCATAATATTTATAATTCTTTTTCCTTTAATCCTTTATCTATGTTTATGTAGAATATTAAAAATTTGTCAATTAGTAAAAAACAAAAGCTCAACATGTCTTACAAGCTTTCGAATCCCGCCCGTGTTAGTTAAAATATTAACTTTTTTCTCTTTAATTTAATAACATAAAAGTTCGGCATAAATATGCTTTAAAAATCAAAAATTTTGCTTGCTTTAAAAATCAAAAAAATTGCATAATAAAAACATACATTTTATCATAGTATTAGGATCATTAATTTTTGACGATCTCCGTGGTCGATTGGTGTACACACCGGTTTTCAAGGTGACGTCATCCCATAGGTTCCGGGTTCGATTCTCGGGCAGGTAAAAATGGCAAACGTTTTTTTTGTATATCGTCTTGGCTCTGGGCGTTTGTGGTACGTTCGTTGTTTCTGCTTCCATCACACGCATGCTCGTTACTTCGGGATCAGAGCGATGATGTGACTCTATCAGTGAGTGATTTTGCATGTGAAATCGTGTATAAGTGAATAATAAAGCGTGTCTGCGACAGAATGGGCGGAAAGCGAGAACGGGTCGCAGTTGGGCGTGGGCGCGGAGGGCGGCGCGGCGGGGGCGGGCGTGGGCGTGGTGCTGGGCGGCGCGGCGCGCGGCTGGCTGCCGCCCGTGGCCGCCGTGCTGTGGCGCCGCATGCTGGCCGCGCTCGGCGACCCCAACCAGCTGCGCGACCCGCACGCGCACGCGCACTTCTTCAACTACCTCATACACCTCAACTCCACACTCCTCAAGGTCAGTGCCACTGCCACTGCCCACACCATCCATCATGGATGCCACCCTGATGGTGCCAGACGAAACCGGTCGGTTGGTTAATGAATCATTAAACAAAGTGAATTGTGTACAAGTGTTCAACAATGAATTTTAATGCAATGCAATTTCACCAAGTGACAACAATCGCAAGTATAAATTACAAGTAAACATTCGTTACCTGCATGACTTTGGAGCTTCACATGGATAATTTTACCGTGTGATAACGCCGTAAGAATATACCACACCATTTTTTACCGTGAGTGTGTCGTAAGAGATGACTAAGGGAAATTGAAAATTGATGCGTCAAAGCCTAATGGTGCTGGGCGCGGTTTCGGACAAACCACTTCAGACATAAGTAATACTGGTAATGGTAATCTTTTGACAGGTTTAATAAAATATATATTAAAGGAAAACTTTATAGGAATGGTTATAATATAAATGAATATATTAATGACAGTAATCCCCAGGAATGAGGTGATCGTTCCCAAGCTATTTCTAGAAAATATCACATCACATTTGTATATGATATTGTAAAAAAAACTATTGACAAAAAAAGAGGATACCTACGGAGTTTCTTTCGCCTGTTTTTCTCCGTAAGAGGAACCTCATTACGAAACGGAGGTAGATTAAAAATTACTATCGATAAACTAATATACTCGATAAATAAATAATTTGATTTGATTTGAATGTTATTGGGCATTTCTAGAATTTTTTTGTAACAAAATGCAAAATTTATCAGACCAGTCACGGACAGCGAAGTTTAAGGTGTAAGATGCCTATTATTACGATTGCTAATTCGAAACCCTCCTTTACGGGTGAAGCTTTATTTCCCGCTGTGAATTGTAACTAGTCGCTACGCATGTTTATGTATATAAATTATAAAGTAATGAGTTCAGTATGGTTTATATGCTTTAAAAATCAATAAAAAGTGCATCATAAAAGTACAGAATTTTTTCGTATTGATGTCGTCATAGCTGTAAAGTCATGGACATTGATTTAGAAGATGGAATAATTTCTGACAGATGTTATCAACTACCCTAAGAGACGCAAGTAAAAGAGAGATTTCAATTTCAGCTTATGCGTGTGGGCTCGAAAGTAGGAGCGTTGCCAAGGTACAGCTGATGTCGCGGGTTCGAATCCCGCCCGTGGAAGTTGATTTTTATCGTTAAGTGATTAAATTAAAGAGAAAAAATGATTTTAAAATTTCAACTGACACGGGTGGGATTCGAACCCGCGACGGAGCCACCGTGTCTTACACGCATCAGTTGAAAATTTAAATATGTATTCTCTTTTCTTTACTTATTAATTTAATAAAAAGCCCAGCATAACTTACTAAATATAAATAAACATTGCATCAAAATTACTTATATTATAAACGTGAAAGTTTGGATATTTATTTGAATTAATATATGTTTGAATGCTCGGTACTCAATAATCAACATAATATCAATTCACGTCTCCTTCACTACTACGAAGACATAAAATTGCGTAATGATTTGTGCAGATTTGGTCAGCGTTCCTTTAAAAGAAAATCAAATAAAAAATGAAATATAAAGCATTCAGTCGGTTCAATTCATTTTCACCATTCTCTTATACTAAAATTAACTTCCGCTAGCTGCATCGTGCAACCTGGTTTGTGTTAAAGTTATAAAGTTCATAAGTAATGATTTATTGTATTTAAGCGTACACTATTCATCTAAAATAAAACGGTTTACTAAACTATCTGTCTAGGACTGTCCCCCTCGCGGCCATGTATGCTGTGAAGCATCCAAACCGTCGGAAAGTAAAAATTATTTTAAAAACTAAAAAAAAAACGCGATAAAATCCTAAAATCCATTTTACTTTGTTATAAGTAGATAATTAAAAATTATAAACAACAATTGAAACATGAGGCCGCCTTCTCAGATTTCTTTCCTCCTTTTAAAGATCTATTAGAGGCAATGAGGTAATATTTTAATAAAAATTTGTAGGCAAATATTTCTAATAATTTTTTATTTATTTTCTTTTAGGACTCTTTATGTGAAAGAAAAATTATTGGCAATGATTATATTGAATATATATACAAATGAATAGGTAACATTGTTAATTGAAAGACCTGTACAATTTGGCGACCTGATCGCTGCATATATAAATAAAATAAATAAATATCTTCACGCAGTTCCCAATACAGGGGTAGACAGAGGTCTAGTCTAGACAATTAAGTCTCTTTGTCCCACCTTCCACCGAAGATATTTTCGGGACTGGGCTGCATATATTTATCTATAAATGAGATGAATCATCATTTATATAAACGAATTAATGGGTAGTAAATAAGAACAAAAACAGGAAACTAGCTGATAGCTACGAGTATGTTTTCTCTATAAATGTATTCATGGTTTAGTAGACGCTCTTCAAGTGTTGTTCCAAATTAATTTAGTTGTACCAAGAACACAACTAAGACTGCCAATTCGTAAAATAATTTCGAGGAAAAGATACGAAACCAATGTCGGGAAATTCGGTCCAGTTAAACGCTGCTTGGTGTTTTCCTTGAAATAAATAATAAGGATATTGACATCTTCCATGACTCCTCTGCAATGCTTAAGAAAAAAAATTGTTAATAAGGTTATTGTTAAAAAAAATTTTATGGTTTGAAGATGTTAAATTCGATTTTTCTTTTGATGTGAAACATCTATAGCCGCACGTAAAACCGATTTCTGGCGTGGCGACGCTTTTCGTGGCGACGGGTCGCCAAACAATGGCTTTCGTATATCGTGTAACGTAATTTACACCCTATTACCTGATTTAAGGTTCATAATTAAATACTGAAATCCTTTTTTTTTAGATTAGTGTACCATTGTTCATTGGATTAATCATATTAAGATTTAGCAATTTTTGAAAAAAATCTGAATACTCAGGAGCGCTCTTGTACTCTTGTTAGAATATCATAAAATATTATTAAGACTGACAGATGTTTTAAAAAATGCTCCGAACTCTGAACGATTATACATAGAACAATATTATAGCAAACTTACAGTAAAGGGATTATAAAACCATGGATTTTGAAGTTAAAAAATTTAATACTTAATTGAGTCTAGTTTTTACATAAAAAACAAAAGGTATATAATAAAATATCATTGCGACGAAAGGTACTGTTTAATGTAAAGGTACGGTAAGCGAAATCTAGAGGATTATATCAATAATAATATGTTATAACAACATTACTTTGTCATGAATTTTAAGAGTTTCAAATCGTTTCGCTAGATGTCGCTTCAAAGTAACAGAAAATACAAAACATGTATAGGCTCACTTGTGAACCGAATTGTTGGCGTGGCGACGCTTGACATGGCGACGGGTCGCCATGTCGAGCGTCGCCAGTAGAGTGTACGGTAAAATATTTAAATTGTGGCCACTTGATATTAATATCGAATTTTTATATAAAATAAAGTTAACATTTTCTGTAAGAAATTCGTAATACTTCATTTTTTCATTGGGCTATATTTAATTCCTGTAGTAATATTATCTTTTATGCATATTACTTGTACACACACGATGTTTCACATCTGCCAGACGTCCCATGACGGCTCACATTTTTTACAGTATTCGATAGTTTTATTTTGTTTTAGATTTTTGTGTTATTTTATATATTTTGCAATACATCGTGCAATATACAGTGCATTAATAAAAGGATTTGTTAGTACTTAATGAGATTTGTTAATATTTAATTATTTCACTGTTTTGAGTTTTCACTTCTGGCGGCCGTTGTTTGACTTCCTCTTCTTTTCCTTGCATGAAGTTGTCTAGATTCTGAAAAAAGGGGAAATTTGTTAAAGTTCGTGGAGTATTGTGGATATGTGTATGTCGAAAACATTTCAGTCACAACTCCCTTAATTAAGCGGCCGTAAGGCGGGCCGTAAGTGATTCAGCATTGACATGAAGCAGCAGTGGGTTAAAGCAATTGTCCAGTGTGGGTTGTGTTATGGCTAGCTTTTCCATCATTTTATTATATTATTATTTATAATTCCTTCATCGTTGGCAATTGTTGCCTCTACACATCAGCAATAAATTGAGTGTTCGGATCTTAAGACGATGTAATGGCTGACACCAGCACTAGACCACTAAACTCTCACCAGTACCTTTTCTGAGTCAACTTTCCTTTGTGACAGGATTTAGCAGGTATTCCTCAGTTCAACTAGCGTGAAAAATGTTTTCGGTTTTTATTATATATTTTATTTCAATTGTATTAAAATTATTTTCTGTCTCCTACCGTTAACTCTAACGTAGTTTGCTATATATTCGCTTCTACAATCACTTTTAATTCTTCGTTATAAACTTGGGTCTTTGGTCGTCCACGGTCTAAATTTCAAGAACGTAAGTAGCTGTCCCACACACATTGTAAATCCTGCGAGCAGTTTCTTCAGCACTGGAGCCACGGTGTAACTCGTGTTATATTATAGTTATAGATAACTAATAACTCATAAGCAACGGCTCTATAGCCTAGTTGATGATGACTTCCTCGAAGCCACTGGTTGCAATTTCATCCCTTGCT
This sequence comes from Sericinus montela, assembly GCA_029286605.1. Classification (NCBI taxonomy): domain Eukaryota; kingdom Metazoa; phylum Arthropoda; class Insecta; order Lepidoptera; family Papilionidae; genus Sericinus; species Sericinus montela. The sequence goes on along the minus strand of JAGSMR010000007.1, from coordinate 142,427 downwards.
AATTTCTAGAAAACATTACTTGTGAACTTCCATGACTCGAATACGAATACTTGTATTTGAGTCATGGAAGTTCATAAAAAATACTAAATACGTATGTAATTATTTATTTATTTAATTATATGTATATTTCCTTGCATTTCCACCAAGACACAGAATAGCTCCGAACTCCAATAATAGAAATATTGAATCACGGGTATTAATGCATCACCAAATACTACCAATAAAAAAATATAAAATATCTTCACGCAATTCCCAATACAGGGGTAGACAGAGGCCTAGTCTAGGCATTTTAGTCCCTTCGACCCACCTTCCACCAAAGATATTTTCGGGACAACGCGACGGGAGGTGGGCCCGTCGCCGTCTTTATACATAAGTTTTAGAAAAACCCATTGATACGGCCACTTGAGCATCGAACTCGGGTCTCTTGACTCGAAATTCCGACCACCCAACCACTCTATAATGTTGTAGACGTCATAGGTAACATAAAAATGAAATCGCATGTCGTTTTAATTAGATTTACATAAGCTTCTCCCATGAGGAATATTTGTTATAAATGCCTGACTGAAACAATGAAACAGACTCCTGCCGTCTTAAATCAGCCGTTATCAGCCGGTATATCGTAGTTCCCATCATCTTCCGAGATGCTTATCCAAGTAATCTGACGATTATCACCGTCAAGACTTAGTCACCTCTCACGAAACTCATTGAAAGAAAGAGGCGGGCAGTTTGTTTTGCCAAAGGCATCGCTCTTGTCAATTACGAATTAAAATATCACGAAATTCCGTACAAATCGAGAAGTTAATGTTAAAGGTACACAGTACTAACCGTTACGCGCAAGCACGCAACAGAGTGATCTAGTTCGAAACTGGGATCTGTTAATGTTTATCACAAATATGACATGTCCGCGTCGTTTATCGTACCATATCAGAAATCGTTCGGCAGATGGTGTAACAATATCCTACGTTTATCTCAATCATGTGTTTTGCGATCCCATTGTTTTTGTAAAAACTTGTGCACTTGCACGTGCACAAATATTACGATTGCGGCCTGTTTGGTTCGTGTATGGTGTTGCTAAGATTGTGCGAACTGTTGTCCAATTCTAAAGTATTTAAAGATTGCCAATGCGAAAGAAAAGCAGGAAAAAGAAGGCTCCTCCGGAGACTCAGAAAAAAAGAGGTAATTTGTTGTTTGTTGTTGTTTATATTTTACAAATCTTTGGAAGGTAGGTACATCACGATTTTTGCGATAAAATGACAATTAGATAATCTTATTACGTTTTCTTCGGTTTTAATATTAATCAGTTTTACTTTTTTATTGTGTTTAAATATTTTATCAATATGTGTTATTTATTTATTTATAAACATTGAGATGATAACGGTGGTTACTAGCGCCAGCGTGAAAAATATTTATACGTCAACCATGAAATTTAAACCATGAACATTGTATTATATATGTTTCTGATCTGATCTGATGTGTTGCAAAGAGTTAATGTTGTTTATAAATAATTTAAGAGAAGATAAGAAAACAATTGCTTACAAAAGAATTGCGCGGGACAAGGTATGCTTTATCTGACGAGCAGAAATCAGACACTTGCTATTATAATTGTAATATTTGTATTTCATTCATCATTTTATTAATTTCTTTAATTATTAGGTAGTTAACACTTTTGAATTAAGGTTTAATTCTTGGTATATAAAGTTTAAAGACATTCGGAATGCTACGGACCCTCCTTTCTACGTGAGTTTAATAGTAAATTTATCAGTTATTACTCTTGTATCATATAGTATGGGAATTATCTTCGAAGTAGCTTAAGTAAATAATGAAGTCAGTTGTTAATTAACGGTGAAAATATTTAATATATAAACCTATTATATTATACGTTAGTATATTAATACAATCATATAGAATATGGCAATACTTCCTTACGGATTAACAATATGTCCAGAGTTCATTTACAGGCCGTTTAGTACGTACTGTCCAAATATAATGGGACATTGATAAACTAAAAAACTGAGTAGTATTCTCCTGCCACAGTTTTCGAGTGAATTCCTACGATTTACAATAATTCCATATAAAATTTTGTTGCGATTAATTTACCACTACTTACTCACTACACGCTTTAGTTGATACCGACAGAGATATAGACAAATCTTTTGTCTAATTAATCTGCTATCTAATCTTAACCTTCTTAATTTTTAATCTACAAACGTATTCATCTCTTGCTAACACGTGATATTTCGAAAAATGGTATTGTGTTGCTATAGCTCTGTTCTGTTATGCCAAGGTTTTAATTAAAAGATTTACGGGCAGTAATAACGTCTATCTCATTCCTAAGAACGGCGTTAACATTTGTAATTTTATTAATACAAATTAAACCTCGTTGTTTCAAAGTTCATGTCATGTACATATTAATAACCATACTATTAGTATTATGTTATGTACATTTAAATGGTAAACGACATAAAATGAAATGTATTGTTACAGATAAGCGCAAACCAAACTCTAAATGGAAATACCGAGATCCACGTTCCTTTCAACTTGGTGGCCGGATGGTGCCTGGAGGCCGAGGCCTTACCCTCCACGCACAGGTATTTACTTGTATATAATTTGATGTGATTAGATTAATGTGTACCTGTTACAACATACACCCAGCCTAAACTATATTTGAAGCATGGATGTACTTCACTACTTTCTTTTCAGTCAGAATTTTTAACAATATCGTAGTTAAGTTAATAGCTGTCGAGAATCTTTAGGTTAAAAATCGACATAGTATTATATTACAAATAAGGGGATACCTGCGGAGTTTCTTTCATTTCTTCTCCGTTAAAGGAACCTTTTTACGAAACGGTGATAATTTAAAAAATTGACCATAGATGTATATAATTGTATATTACTTATGTCTATGACTAAATGATTTGATATGATATGAAAAAAATAAATTATAAAATACGTGTGCCTAATACTGAAGTGATTGGAGTTGTGAACAGTTTAACCCTAGTCGGTATAAACCTACAGTTCTGAGTACTGCTTCGGACAATCAATATTCACCATCATAGTGTTGCTTTTCAAAGGTCACAAGGCGCAAAGGCTTTTAAAATATCTACCATAATTTAAACTAGTAACATACATAAAAGAATGTAAAATTTTTATGTATGTTCCGAATTTCTTAATTAGTTGTAAAATGTTACCTGTTACACATTACTGACGAATAGAAGGACTATGGAATAGGAATGTCCGACATCCTTTTAGCTTTGTAGAGAAGAGTGGCGGAGAGAATTGTAATGGGTTGCAGGGCCGGCAAGCTGCTGGCGCTGCGGCTGCTGTGCGAGTCGACGCAGGCGCAGGGCCCGGGCGCGCCGTCCTCCTGCAACAACCGCCTGCATCTCGCGCACCTGCACCTCTACCAGCGCGCGCTGCACCACGGCTAGTAGCTGCCTCCTCGTAGGCCGGCACACTATCACCTGATAGTGCCGTTTTGACGTACTATGTGCCGATTGTAGTCACGATAGCCGAGCGACTGGGTGATCGGGATTCGGAGACAAGAGACCCGAGTTCGAACCCCAGGTGGCAGGCTCGTATCAATGATTTTTCACAAAAACATATGCACGATTTAAGGAGTTGGCTTGGACATAAGTCGGCAACGAGCTGACAACCTGTCACCGTGTCCCAAAAAATGTCTTCGGTGAAAGGTGGGTCGAACGGACTTAATTGTCAACTGTCTACCCCCGCATTTTGAATGGCTTGAATATTTTAAGTACTTCAACTGACTCAATATTTATTTATATGTGACATCAAAATTAAAGACTAAATGTCAAATTACATCTTTGGTGCATTACATTGTCGTTTTCTGGATTGGGTTGGAAAACGGGCTTACAGTAATCCTGGTGGTAAGCTTCTACTGCGATGTAGACAACTTCACCTGTAAACAACTATAATCAAAATAGTTACAGATAAAGTGCTGAAATTATAAATAGTTCATTCAGTAAATGCTCGTACCAAAATGAATCCGAGGTTGGGTTCTCCTCTTTAGTATAAAAAATCTTCCATATTGAAACATCTAATCTCATCGCATGACATATACACAAAAAAAAAAGAAAATTACAAGAGTGATGAAAAGAAAACTACTAAAAATATTCACACTGTTATTATACTGATGTTCAATATTTTCTTACATATGTGTATATAGTATAGTGCAAATCTTACTTTACTTTTAGACTACTGACGTAACTTTACTTAATGTAACCGACTTTTGATTTGTCTCGGCGATGTAAAGACAGAAATCTGCTAACCGTATAATGTATTGAACCTAACATGCCAGACAACAATGTAATGATTTTCTTTTAGTAGGTTCTATCTTTTGGATGAAACTTGGATGACTTAAAATGGCGGTCCGCTAAAATAATCTTTGTCCTTCGTTAAAAACTTTTGTAACAAATATATATTTCTTGTAATTTTCCAATTGATTTCTTTCTGCTGATGCATGTGCATCAGGCTACTTTTGAATTTTTGTTTAATAAAGCTAAGAAGGACATAGGCGTTAATATTTTTACATCGGTTGCAGCATTTAATGATAAAATTACTTTGCATTTGTCTATGTTAATTATGTAATGTATGTGTCGATGCAGGTCTCACAGGTGAAGACCGCTCCGTGGTTGATGTACTGGTCGAGTACGCAGCGCCACGTTATCTGTCTCTAGCACTCGACGGATACTCCCTGCTCCTTTTAGATTTCGTCCATGCTTCGACGGTAGTGCTCAATTCGTCTGATATGGGTCCGTCGGTGAGTTTCTATTCAGTAATTTCCTTGATCTATATGTCCTTTTAAACTTTGATCCAACAAGAAATAACCGATACTTACTAAATCCACTGTTTTAATAGTTCATATTTGTTAGATATATAGCTATACCTTCAGAATTAGCAGCTTGTAAAGTCTCACTGCTGGCCAAAGGCCTTATCGTAGTCAGTAACGAATGGCAGTGCTACTCGGGTAGGGTAATTTACAACGTTTCGTATTTCCTTTTTGTTTGTGTCTCAATGCTTCCTTATTTTCACGTAATAAATAAAGTCGGAAATTATTACCGCTGGGAGAATTGGTACCCAAGTCACCTTTGAATTAAAGTGGCCTAACCACTGGTCTTCCAATTGCGAAGCCAAAAACGTTCCAATTTCCCAAATAATCGTATACCCTATTCATTTACAGGAGGTAAATTAATAGTAATTTTGTTCATATCCAAATAGTAATATTGTATGACTAAGTTATTGTGTAATGTCCAGTTATTAACAAAAATAAATATTGCAGTGTCCACGTACGGCGGCTGTGACTTTCCTTGGTTCACTTTTAGCACTACCGGACGATTTGATGAACGCGCCGATGCTCCAGCCCTATCCACATCAATACAACACCGTGTCCTGCCCAGATCTCAAGGTAATAATATTTTTTATAATATACAAATATTTCTTGCATAGGTTTAATAAAAAATATACAATCTAGTTCATAAAATTTATTTCTTCGTAATAGCTTCAGATTATTAGTAATTGTTAAGATTATTGTTCAGATTATTAATTAGTAAATGTTTCAGATTAGACAAGCGCGTTAATAAAATAATAATGGTTAAGAAACCCTTTTCTTGTTACATTTTTTTATTTATTATCATTACATTACTCTAAACGGACTCCTAGCATTTCTTTCATAGTATCTCCCTCTGGGCGTCACAGAATCCATTCACCCTTAAATGAATAAAAAAAACAGAAACCCTTAAATGAATAAAAAAAAACGTGACCGTGTAAATCAATAAACGTACGAGTGGACTGACCTATAGATATATAATACAATGTGGCGGTGGCGGTGGTGCGCAGGAGCACGTGCTGAACATCGTGGTGCGCGTGTGCCGGCGCGAGGGCGCGGCGGCGGCGCGCTGCGCGGGCGCGTGCGCGCTGGCCGCGCACCTCGCGCACGTGCTGGCCGCGCGCCGCGCCTGCGCGCGTCTGCCCGCCTACCTCACCTGTCTGCTGCACATGCTCATGGTCAGTGACGCGCTACACTCTGTATCATCTGGTGGCGCTATTTAGTTTTTCTTACCACATTCACCTCTTTTTTTATTTCTTTAAAAAATATCTTCACTAAATTCCCAATACAGGGGTAGACAGAGGAAGTCTAGACAATTGAGTACCTTCCACCGAAGATATTTTCGGTGGAAGATATTTCTTAAGTCTCTTCATAAACTTCTTGATCATGTTTCAAAATGTAACACTGAAAAGAAACAAATAAATTAAACGATAACGTTATAAAGATGTAGAGCTCACCAAACTTTCACAGAATAAACTCGGGAACAAAATTAATAACTGTATAGTATTAACTAAGAGAGCATGCTTTTATTTTAATAGAAATTGCAAATTTTGTTTTCAGGTATAAAAAATTAAAAAAATTAAAAATGTAAACCTACTACTACTCGGAAAGTAACGTAATATTTTTAATTTCAGATGAAAAATAAAACAATCGCCAAAGTTGTGAGCGATGCAATACTAGTGTTAGCGGACTACACAGACCGCATAGTCGAACTTTATCCTGGACTAGCAGGTACTATTAATTTAATATTAATAAGAACTAATTATATAACTAAATATATAATACTACAAATTTGAACTTTGCTTTGGTCCCGCAGAAAAAATAATAAGATGGATATGCGCGTGCCTCGCCCAAATATCCAGTAGCAGCACACGAGACTCGGTGAAGCCGCTCGCCGGCTCGCTCCTACTATGCCTGGCAGAATTCGCCGTCCGCTGTGGCCCTGCCTATCTTATGAAGGAAACTGACGGGGAACAGACATTACTGTTAACCATTTTTAAGGTGAGACAGACAATCTTTTTATTTTTCTCTATATATAGTTGACTGCTATATTGTATACTTTATTTTTAACTGCCCTCCGAGTGAGGCGTGGATGTGCCAAGCCCACTCCTTTTGGATGTAATCGCCACGCATACTAGCGAATTGGAGATAGCAGTGGCATATTTAGTACCATACTGCTGCTGCCCGTCTCGTAACCGGTCTGTTTAATTTAAGTTAATTTTTTAAGACACTTATACCGCCATCTGTCGATAGGCTACGTGATTTTACGTCGGAGCGACGTCGTTACTTTTTTATATCGTTAATAATAAATAAAAAACAGCTTTAACAATAAAAATGTGTTAAGTTTTTTTAAAGTGAAGTATTCTGGCCACGTAAACGTGTTGAGTACAGATAAAATCTCATAGCGGCAATAGCCTAATGGTTTAGGGTGCGGACTGCGAAACATGACGTCGCAGGTTCGGGTCCCGCCATTCGACTATTGACGTAAACCAACTCCAGACACAAGCAGCTTAATTGGAGTGGTTAACAGGAATACTAGTAATGTTATTCGAAATTGCTAGTATTCTAAAAAAAATCAATTAGCTGACATAATAAAATAAAATTGTCACACTTGTTATTAAATTAAAGAGAAAAAAACTTATATGCTTTAAAATTAATAAAAAATGACACACTTTATCCTGTTGCTATTTTAAGTAGCGCGAAGAATTATTTTCAATATGAGACAGAATTTTCATCTTAAACTAGATTAATATCAGCATAGAAAATAAGAATAGCGATGCCCTTAACACAGAGTACAATTTTCGTTATCTCCATATTTCAAAAATTATGTACGGCATACATCTGCAAGTTCTTTACAGTAACAAAAACAAACTATGAAATTTGTTTCGAAGTAAAAAATTACTTTTATTTATACTATTTAATGGAGTGAAATAATTAATTCTAAAATATAGGAAGCATTAATTTCTCTCTATCCTACATTTATTTTAATTGATATTATACCCGCATTATGAATCGTCAAGTTCTTATAGTGTTTATTTTTTAAACATATTGAGTTGGATAGCGTAACTAATTTATACACGGCCATATCATATGACATGTGTAAAAAAATATTACCGAGGCGTATGCTTATCCGTCTATTTGCTAGTTAAAAGCATAAACAACTTTCTCCTCATATTCTCTTGAACATTCACTGTACGCCTAACTTAGCTTTAATGCGTTCTAACAATAGCGTTTTTGCGAGTATTACCTGAGACTAATTAAAAAAAATACAAATAAATTGATACCAAAACATAATAAACACTTAATTGTGGCAATGGTGAATATAAATTATTTTTGAATTTAACTGTATTATTTAAAGGATGAACAATAAAATGCATTGATTAACATCACATTACGTTTATTTAAAAAAATAACTTTGTACAAAATATAAAAATCGTGTAAAAACCATCTAGATATCACAAAATATCTTGAACACCACACGTACTACACAAGATGATCATTATATATTCAATAAAAATGCTTTAGAATTGTGTTGTTGATTTGAAATAGTTTTCTTTGCAAAATCATTAGCTGTAATTTAATGAATTAACATACTATTTAATACAAATCATCCATTGAAAAAACATATAGTACTTGATATAAAAGTATTCAGTATGTGTAGTTTTGCCAGACTGTATAGACTGACATCTTCTTAGTGAACATTTCCTTTAAGCGGTAAAGTTCTGTGCTTCATAGAAGATTTGCTCATAAAAGTCTCTAAAGCATTTTTATGGAATGGCGGTGTTAGTGAATATCTATTGTTGTTGGTCCTGGTGCTCCACATGCTCCTGCGGCTGGAAACCGTGCTCGTCGGCGGTGAATGTAACAGCGTAGACGACTCCGTCGGGCGCCACGTACTTGTAGCTGCCCTTCACTTCCAGTGCCTTGTGATCTTCGCTGATCTGCTTCAGGGTTCCCTGCTCTTGGCGAGCGGTGCCGTCGCTGGTCTCGAAGCTAAACATAAAAGTTTACTTTAAGATTTTAGATTTCAATAAATAAATAAAATACTAAAAATTACTCTAGTTTAGATAGTTTAGATCAAAAAGTTATAGAGTGTAGTACTCACTCGAAGCTGTAGCCTTCAGGGTTGACATCGGAGTCCTGCTTCAGAATGTAGACAGGATTCTGTTCGGGTTGTTGTTGCGGTGCCGCTGCAGCCATGGCAATGAGAGCAAGAGTGCACAACACCTGAAAAATAGTTTTATTTATATTTGAATTACTTATCTGTGAAACAATGAAGGACGAACATATGTTACTATATAGTCTTTACTACTGTTTTTCTTTTCTTAATTTCTGCACAAAACATTTCTGCTATAAACGAACTGCCAAAACCGTATAATATTATTAATCTCAGTGTCTAATTAAATACATAATAATATAATTAAATTTTTATAACACTTACGAATTTCTGCATTTTGTAATAAAGAATTGTTTGTTGAGTTCACGTGAGTGGACTGTGTCTGCTGAAATCAGCTGTTGACTGTATAGATGCGAACCCGCACCGGCGTTATAAACCGCCCGCGTACGTCCATTACAAAATCATCTCCGACCGTCCGAAGCTGTTCGTAACAGGGTGCTAATCAGAAAGACGAATGGTGTCCTACAAAAATATCTTGTGCTAACTTGCATTCGTTGCGTAAAGTATTGGATTTATTCAATTCCATCAGCCTCGTTAGACTTTTTACAATATTTTCACAATTCTCGATTTACAATTCGAGTCATATTGTCAGTTATTGCCAATAGTACATGCGTTAATTGATAGTCAGAATATTTATCTCTGGAGTGTTGCAAATTAAACAAAACACTAATAAGGTTTTAATATTAATGCTAGTCATTATTTTTTTATAATAAAATTTTGAATAATACTTTAATTAAAAAAAAATTATTTAATTTGAAAATGGAAAATAGGTAATTAAATGTTTGTGGAAAAATTATTCAATTAAGAGTTCCCGTTAATGATTGCATCCTGTTCTATTTAACTCTCAATTAAATAGCAAATTTTGGCTAGATAAACCACTATATGTTCCTAAAAGTCTATGAATGAATTTCTATGAATAAAAATCTTCAAAAATGTATAAAATTGTTGTGATTTTATGTTTTCAGGTTCTATATGCTGTGATGAAAGGAACTAATGGCTCAGACATCGAAGGCCTATCACTTCCTGTGGACGAGGACTTCGACCCCAATATTCAACTGGACAATCTCGGACCTAAAACTTCCCCGGCATCAACTATTGACGTTAAACTTTGGGCTCAAACAGTAAGAAACATTTATAAATATTTCTAAGTTTTTCACGCGGACCAATTAACCTGCATATCATACACTTAAAACGTCATACCAGCAGATATTAACATTTGCATGTCGGCTTCACATTAGGTAAATAAATGTGCTAAATCTGAATACTTTAAACGAGATCATCTTGTACATTGTCAATTCTAACAAGTACCTTTTTTATTTATTAATCTAAACTCGAAGGTTCCTGTTTCTAAGAAAATATGTTGTATAAAAAATTATTAATAATTTTTTTATTAGAGTATTATCTAACGACTTCGAATGAAGCTTGGTCTGGTTACCCAGTAATATACACATTAAACAATATTTTGTTTTATACTGTTCATTCTTGAATTTTTTGATTACAAGTAAGTTCCCAATGGGATAGATATTCAAATATAGCTCAGAACTTCATACACTAACAGTTATCTATCTTTATTAAATATCGATTATTTTTGCATCTGTTCTTTTAATTTTTTGTAAAAAAACTTCGTAAAAATTTTAAGTGACATAACAGTCACAATAGCCGACTTATTGGGTGATCGGAATTACAGTTGAGAGACGCGGACTCGTTCCAAACGGTTGTTTCAAAAAAAAACTTATGGACGATTACATGTCGTTGGCTTGGACTCATGTCGTTGATAAAGACGGCGACGGGCTCACCTGCCACTTTGTCCCAAAAAATTACTCGGGTGGAAATTTGAAAGGACTTAATCGTCTACATCTTTATCTACCCCGGTATCGGGAATGAATTTTTTGAATTGAATTTAAAAATTCCGATGAGCGCCATGAGACTAGTATACCATATAAATTTCAACTAGAACCTGTGCTTAATCCGGCGTATAGATATGCACGCAGCTGGTGCTGTACCTGGGGCACTGGCCGCTGTGGAGCGGCTGCCAGCTGTCGTCCAGCGTGTGCGAGCAGCACGACAGCAGCCCGCCGCTGGGCGGCGAGCTGGGCCCCGCCGTGCTCGCCGCCGGGCACGTGCAGCTCATGCGCTTCAGCGACGCCACGCTCGCCTCGCTCGTCGAGCTGCCCGCGCTCGACATGCCCGCCGGCGGCACCACGCCAGGTGCGCCCACCCCCGTATCAATAATGAAGAAATATCTTCACGCTATTCACAATACAGGGGAGACAGAGGTCTAGTCTAGACAATTGAGTCCCTTCGACTCACTTTCCACCGAAGATATTTTCGGGACAACGTGACAGGTAGTGGCCGTCTCCATGTCCGAGCCAACGATAAAGTCGTTCATAAATATTTGAAAAAACAAACATTGGTACGAGCCTGCCATCTAGGGATCGAATTCGGGTCTCTTGACTCGAAATTCCTACCACCCAACCACCTTATCTATCGTCTGGCTATCGTGACTTTTTAAATAAATATATGATCTATGTAAGATTGAGACAACATCATATACATTGCTGTGATCACAAAGTAAGTAACTAAAGCACGCGTGTTGTGGCATCGGAAACAACGAAGCTACCACAAACACTAAATACCCAGAACCGAGACACTGCAGGAAGAATGTGTTCTTCATTGATCCATCTGGAAATCGAACCCGGAACCTCAGTGCTGGCGACTCCACGAGAACCGGTGCGTACGCAATTTGTCCACGCAGGTCGACAAAGTTACTGGATGATGTCTTCATACCTGAATTAATGGACGAATAAAATTCTGATATGCATTACAGTCATGTAGATCAGTAATTCATTTGCTATGAGTGTAAGAAGACCGTCACTTTCCTATCAACCAAAAGAGGCGATTAAGAGAAGTCTTAAAAAATATATCGCTACCAATAGATGGCTATATAATCATCTCGAGGCATACTTTAACAAAGTGAGCAGGCAGGTGATTAGAAGCAGCATCAAAGGAGTGGCCAATTGTTTGGTCGACTAGGCCGTTGATAGTCATTAATTCGTCGTGAGAATAAAAATATGTATTTATTTATTTATACACTTTATTGCACACCATAACAGAAATAGCAGGATATACATTTAAAAAGCTTATTTACAGTGGTTGTACAAAGGGCGGCCTTATCGCTTAAATAGCGATTTCTTCCAGGCACACCTTTCACAGAGAATATTAAGTAAAAATTTCCCAGTGGTGTGTACATATAAATAAGGAAGCAAAATTAAGTATATCATATAAAAAATAATGAATAAATACACGAAAAAACAGTAAAAAACAACGAAAACAAATACATATGAAAAGAAAGAATTCAAATTTATCTCATTAATTTGCCTAAATAATACAGTTTGATTTTATTTTTAATAATTCAAGGCTCTGAGCTCTCCTTATGTTTCTATTTCCAACAATTATAGCTTAGGTTTTAATAGGGTTCAAATTTAGACCAAAACACCTGCTCCAATCGCGGATTGAAGCAAGGACCAAATTAGTGTCGTTAATGGCAATGGCCAAGTTTCCAAGTGATGTATGTGAGTAAATCTGAAGATCCTCTGCAAAGAAATGGTAGAGAAAAGATATTCGTGGAGTGATAGTATTGATAAACAAATAAAATAAGAGAAGAGACAACACGCCACCCTGCGGTACGTCGGCAAGTAGATCAAGCCAAGTAGATACAGCATTACCTATTGAAACACGTTGCCGACGACCTCACAGATAACTCTGAAACCATTCAATTACGTCTGGAGATATGTTAATCGAACGCAGCACACACAATACTAAATCAAAATCCACAGTATTGAAGGCATTACTAAAATCTAGTAGCGTAAGTATCGTAAGATGCTTACTGTCCATACCCCGCCGAATGTCATCAATAATTTTTATTAATGCGGTAGCCGTACTATGACCAGGTCTGAACCCTGACTGAAAGGGATCGAGAAGGAAATTTTTATTTATGAAATTATAAAATTGTTGAAAAACTAAATGTTCCAAAACTTTTGAGAGGAACGGAAGGATGGATATAGGACGATAGTCAGACAAGGTACAAGGATTATTTTTTTGGGGAGTGGGATCAGATTGGCATCTTTCCATACCCGAGGAACAGATGTTGAGGATATGCTAAAACTAAGTAAATGAGTCAAAACAGGGAGGATAACATCAATCAGAGGAACGATCGTTTTACGGCTAATTCCATCGCATCCGATGGCACTTGATGATATGGACTACTGTCCATTCTTCTTAACATCACAATACTTAAATTGATTGAAAGTGAACGGAGGGAAGTCAGGACTTATAGCTTTAGACAGAGTATTTAAAGTATGTAATTTTCTACTATCATTCTAAAAAGAAGAGGTAGATGAAAAATGCTTATTAAAGGATTTGAGGTCAATATCAGCATTAACAGTTGAGGATTGTTTAGACTTTCCAACTCCTATTGTTTTAAGAAACTTCCAAATTTTTGCAGGGTCGCCGTTTTTGAGCATTCCTTCAAAGTGTCATCAAAGCATTGTCTTGTATTTATCGCGATTGCGATCCGATTTCTCTTTTGCATAGAGTGCCTTAGTGTCATTTTTTTTCTTCAATAATAACTTAATATTATATGAATAACATAGACCATGAAATGCTAAACATTAATATAACAAGGACATAACAAATCAAATGAAATAACTAAACTGATTCACTTTCAGGTCTCGTCACATCAGACAGACAAGTTCGAATTCTACTACGCGACATTGCTGGGAAAGCTTGCTGGGATGCCTCTGCATTGTATTATGACCCTTTCGTCAACTCATCGGAGGAGCTAGAACCGCTTGACCTCCCGGATATGTAAGAATAACATATTTTCATTGCAGCATATTATTTATTGAAGTGAAAGTTTTTAAGCCTCGCTTTCCAATTTCGCGATAGCACAGTCTTACCGTTGAATTCGTTCATTATTGCATATTCTAGAAATTCCAATATAAAAAATGTTTTGGTGTGACCCTCGTGAACGAGGCTTATTTCAAATAAACGAATGGTAATACATAGAAGTTGATATTTATTTTTCCGTCCGTAAAATTTAACATCAGTGTTGCAGCACTTTAGTACTGCTGCAATATACTGAAATAGGGAACGGATTTTACACCACCCAATCAGATTTTACTTATTTTTGTTAATCTTGTTTCGTTATTTTATTATTTTGATGTCAAATAAATAACTTTTCTTTCCTATTGATATAACTAAAATAATATTAATATATTGAACAATAACACATATTCTACTAAATGGATTGTCTTGGATATCCTTTATCTTAGTAACTGATTTATCGTTGAGTCAATTATACATGCCGTTTGGTTATTGTTAGATAAATATGATTTTTTTGATGTATTTTCAGTGTCGACAGCCCTAGAGACAACACTCTATCGTCTCTACCGCCGCCTTTACCACCAGACCTGTTGCCAGATTATAGGAATTCACCTCCCGATAAACATCAATTGGATCACGTAAGAGAAATCTAGAACGGATTAGAATTTGAAAGTTTGATAGGCCAGACCTATTTCCTATTAAACTTTTATTTGTTTCATTTTAAAAAGGTAGGAAGGTAGACAGTAATGAGAGTATACTCTTTTTTTTGTGGATTTAATCAGGTTGTTACTTATTAAAATAGAGGGATTAAGTATATGTCTCGAATATATATATATATATATATATATATATATATATATATATATATATATATATATATATATATATATATATATATATATATATATATATATATATATATATATATATATATATATATATATATATATATATATATATATATATATATATATATATATATATATATATATATATATATATATATATATATATATATATATATATATATATATATATATATATATATATATATATATATATATATATATATATATATATATATATATATATATATATATATATATATATATATATATATATATATATATATATATATATATATATATATATATATATATATATATATATATATATATATATATATATATATATATATATATATATATATATATATATATATATATATATATATATATATATATATATATATATATATATATATATATATATATATATATATATATATATATATATATATATATATATATATATATATATATATATATATATATATATATATATATATATATATATATATATATATATATATATATATATATATATATATATATATATATATATATATATATATATATATATATATATATATATATATATATATATATATATATATATATATATATATATATATATATATATATATATATATATATATATATATATATATATATATATATATATATATATATATATATATATATATATATATATATATATATATATATATATATATATATATATATATATATATATATATATATATATATATATATATATATATATATATATATATATATATATATATATATATATATATATATATATATATATATATATATATATATATATATATATATATATATATATATATATATATATATATATATATATATATATATATATATATATATATATATATATATATATATATATATATATATATATATATATATATATATATATATATATATATATATATATATATATATATATATATATATATATATATATATATATATATATATATATATATATATATATATATATATATATATATATATATATATATATATATATATATATATATATATATATATATATATATATATATATATATATATATATATATATATATATATATATATATATATATATATATATATATATATATATATATATATATATATATATATATATATATATATATATATATATATATATATATATATATATATATATATATATATATATATATATATATATATATATATATATATATATATATATATATATATATATATATATATATATATATATATATATATATATATATATATATATATATATATATATATATATATATATATATATATATATATATATATATATATATATATATATATATATATATATATATATATATATATATATATATATATATATATATATATATATATATATATATATATATATATATATATATATATATATATATATATATATATATATATATATATATATATATATATATATATATATATATATATATATATATATATATATATATATATATATATATATATATATATATATATATATATATATATATATATATATATATATATATATATATATATATATATATATATATATATATATATATATATATATATATATATATATATATATATATATATATATATATATATATATATATATATATATATATATATATATATATATATATATATATATATATATATATATATATATATATATATATATATATATATATATATATATATATATATATATATATATATATATATATATATATATATATATATATATATATATATATATATATATATATATATATATATATATATATATATATATATATATATATATATATATATATATATATATATATATATATATATATATATATATATATATATATATATATATATATATATATATATATATATATATATATATATATATATATATATATATATATATATATATATATATATATATATATATATATATATATATATATATATATATATATATGACGGCCACCGTTACTGATGGTGTGGTGGTGGCGGCAGGTGCTCGCGTACATCGGGCACACGTCGCCGGAGGTGTGCGGCGGGCGGCGGCTGGACGGCGCGGGCGCGTCGCCGCTGCCGCCCGGCGCCGAGGACGCGCTGGTAGCCGCGCTGCTCGCGCACCGCAACGCCGAGCGCCTCTACCTCGCGCACCAGCACGCGTCAGTGCTCCACGCAAATTATATATATATATATATATATATATATATATATATATGACGGCCACCGTTACTGATGGTGTGGTGGTGGCGGCAGGTGCTCGCGTACATCGGGCACACGTCGCCGGAGGTGTGCGGCGGGCGGCGGCTGGACGGCGCGGGCGCGTCGCCGCTGCCGCCCGGCGCCGAGGACGCGTTGGTAGCCGCGCTGCTCGCGCACCGCAACGCCGAGCGCCTCTACCTCGCGCACCAGCACGCGTCAGTGCTCCACGCAAATTATATATATATATATGACGGCCACCGTTACTGATGGTGTGGTGGTGGCGGCAGGTGCTCGCGTACATCGGGCACACGTCGCCGGAGGTGTGCGGCGGGCGGCGGCTGGACGGCGCGGGCGCGTCGCCGCTGCCGCCCGGCGCCGAGGACGCGTTGGTAGCCGCGCTGCTCGCGCACCGCAACGCCGAGCGCCTCTACCTCGCGCACCAGCACGCGTCAGTGCTCCACGCAAATTATATATATATATATGACGGCCACCGTTACTGATGGTGTGGTGGTGGCGGCAGGTGCTCGCGTACATCGGGCACACGTCGCCGGAGGTGTGCGGCGGGCGGCGGCTGGACGGCGCGGGCGCGTCGCCGCTGCCGCCCGGCGCCGAGGACGCGTTGGTAGCCGCGCTGCTCGCGCACCGCAACGCCGAGCGCCTCTACCTCGCGCACCAGCACGCGTCAGTGCTCCACGCAAATTATATATATATATATATATATATATATATATATATATATATATATATATATATATATATATATATATATATGACGGCCACCGTTACTGATGGTGTGGTGGTGGCGGCAGGTGCTCGCGTACATCGGGCACACGTCGCCGGAGGTGTGCGGCGGGCGGCGGCTGGACGGCGCGGGCGCGTCGCCGCTGCCGCCCGGCGCCGAGGACGCGTTGGTAGCCGCGCTGCTCGCGCACCGCAACGCCGAGCGCCTCTACCTCGCGCACCAGCACGCGTCAGTGCTCCACGCAAATTATATATATATATATGACGGCCACCGTTACTGATGGTGTGGTGGTGGCGGCAGGTGCTCGCGCACATCGGGCACACGTCGCCGGAGGTGTGCGGCGGGCGGCGGCTGGACGGCGCGGGCGCGTCGCCGCTGCCGCCCGGCGCCGAGGACGCGTTGGTAGCCGCGCTGCTCGCGCACCGCAACGCCGAGCGCCTCTACCTCGCGCACCAGCACGCGTCAGTGCTCCACGCAAATTATATATATATATATGACGGCCACCGTTACTGATGGTGTGGTGGTGGCGGCAGGTGCTCGCGTACATCGGGCACACGTCGCCGGAGGTGTGCGGCGGGCGGCGGCTGGACGGCGCGGGCGCGTCGCCGCTGCCGCCCGGCGCCGAGGACGCGCTGGTAGCCGCGCTGCTCGCGCACCGCAACGCCGAGCGCCTCTACCTCGCGCACCAGCACGCGTCAGTGCTCCACGCAAATTATATATAATAATACATAAATATCTTCACGCAATTCACAATACAGGGGTAGACGGAGGTCTAGTCTAGACGATTAAGTCCCTTCTACCCACCGAAGATATATTCGGGACAACGTGACAGGTAGTGAGCCCGTCGCCGTCGAGGTCCAAGCCGACGATGTAATTCGTACATAGGTTTTTGAAAAACTGATTGGTACTGCCACCTGGGGATCGAACTCGGGTCTCTTGACTTGAAATTCCGACCACCCAACCACTATGCTATCGTGACTTAATACAAATAATAATAAACACATACATACATAGGGGCAACATCACATGCATTGCTCTGAACCCAAAGTAAGCAGCTTGAGCACTTGTAATATGTAATACGAAGGTGCCACGGACACTCAGACCCGAGATAGACGACACATTGAAAACCGGTGTGTTCACGCCTCTCGTTCACGGAGGTCGTCAAATACAAATACTTGTATGCTTTTCGACATGGCAACATAAATTGTCAAGTCACATTTTTTTAATCCAACATCGTTTCGTACAAATACTATGAACATATGAACAATATGTAAAAAAAGGCACAACTTTTTACATATTTGTATCCACTAAGTACTCTAACTCGCAACTCTCAGTAGCATATTATATCCGCGTCAGTCTATTTTCGATTATATTAATCTGAAGTAAACAGTATAAGCCGAGTGATAACGATGTGAGAATATTGCCACTCCCGTTCTACCCGTCGTTGTCGTAAGAGGCGACTGAAAGAAACAGCCTTGAATTTAGATATGGCAATCAATACATGGCGGGGACCGAAGATGGGCAGCAGCGTCTAAGGTGCGAGGTATCTGAAATTGCGATCGCCAATCCGCTTGCCAAGCGTGGCGATTATGGCAAATCCTCCCTATGGGAGAGGCTATAGTCTCCCTATAGGTAGGCCATTATGTATGTATGTAAACAGTATAATATACATGATGTATACATAAATAGGGACACATCACCACATAAAATGCTCTGATCCTTGAGCAGATATGATAAGCCACTTAGCTTAAGCACGTGTATTACGGAATCAAAACAAATCGAAAGTACAACAAATACCTGAAAACATGTCAGAGCTGGCGAAACTATGAAAACCGGTATATACGCCACTCGTCCCCTCGTCTACGGAGGTCGTCAAACGTTTTGTGAAGAAGTTTTTCTAACGGAGAAAGAAACACGACATCAGTAATTCAGCTGCAGTTCCGTTGGCAGCGAGGAGGAGCCCGAGGCGACGGAGACGTGCGCGTCAAGCTGCTCGACGAGCACGGGCCCGTTCGACCTGTGCCGGCAGTTCCTGGCGCAGAGCGGCGCGCTGGCGCCGGCGCGGCGCGCGCACGTGCAGCTGCTGCGCCGCTCCGACCGCCTGCTGCGCGAGCTGCGCAACCTGGACGCGCTCAGGTCTGACGTCTTCCGACACCAACGAGCGGCGCGCGCACGTGCAGCTGCTGCGCCGCTCCGACCGCCTGCTGCGCGAGCTGCGCAACCTGACGCGCTCAGGTCTGACGTCTTCCGACACCAACGAGCGGCGCGCGCACGTGCAGCTGCTGCGCTGCCCGACCGCCTGCTGCGCGAGCTGCGCAACCTGACGCGCTCAGGTCTGACGTCTTCCGACACCAACGAGCGGCGCGCGCACGTGCAGCTGCTGCGCCGCTCCGACCGCCTGCTGCGCGAGCTGCGCAACCTGGACGCGCTCAGGTCTGACGTCTTCCGACACCAACGAGCGGCGCGCGCACGTGCAGCTGCTGCGCCGCTCCGACCGCCTGCTGCGCGAGCTGCGCAACCTGGACGCGCTCAGGTCTGACGTCTTCCGACACCAACGAGCGGCGCGCGCACGTGCAGCTGCTGCGCCGCTCCGACCGCCTGCTGCGCGAGCTGCGCAACCTGACGCGCTCAGGTCTGACGTCTTCCGACACCAACGAGCGGCGCGCGCACGTGCAGCTGCTGCGCCGCTCCGACCGCCTGCTGCGCGAGCTGCGCAACCTGGACGCGCTCAGGTCTGACGTCTTCCGACACCAACGAGCGGCGCGCGCACGTGCAGCTGCTGCGCCGCTCCGACCGCCTGCTGCGCGAGCTGCGCAACCTGACGCGCTCAGGTCTGACGTCTTCGACACCAACGAGCGGCGCGCGCACGTGCAGCTGCTGCGCCGCTCCGACCGCCTGCTGCGCGAGCTGCGCAACCTGGACGCGCTCAGGTCTGACGTCTTCCGACACCAACGAGCGGCGCGCGCACGTGCAGCTGCTGCGCCGCTCCGACCGCCTGCTGCGCGAGCTGCGCAACCTGGACGCGCTTCAGGTCTGACGTCTTCCGACACCAACGAGCGGCGCGCGCACGTGCAGCTGCTGCGCCGCTCCGACCGCCTGCTGCGCGAGCTGCGCAACCTGGACGCGCTCAGGTCTGACGTCTTCCGACACCAACGAGCGGCGCGCGCACGTGCAGCTGCTGCGCCGCTCCGACCGCCTGCTGCGCGAGCTGCGCAACCTGGACGCGCTCAGGTCTGACGTCTTCCGACACCAACGAGCGGCGCGCGCACGTGCAGCTGCTGCGCCGCTCCGACCGCCTGCTGCTAATAAACATCAATTGAATCACGTAGGAGAAAGCTAGAATGGATTGGAATTCGATAGATTGATGGGGATTGATTGGATAGATTACTTTCCTAATAGCTTTTGTTTTATTTATATTTGAAGTTTAAAGCTAGTCGAGTGTTGAAACAAACGGTTTGCTTGTTTAGTCTTTAGGAGGCAGAAAGAGAGACAGTAATGAAATGATGCGTTCAGATCGCAAATTTGTTCTAATAATAATGACCGTCAATAGCCTTAGGGTGGACTGTGGAACATGAGGTCGTAGGTTCGAGGCCAACTTTTGTCTAATGTCTTGAACCACTCCGGACAAGCGTTGCAGCTTCGTTGGAGTGGTTAACAAGAATAACTAAATTCTTTACGCTTAATGACGGATGAAACAAGACAGATCGCCATGTGTCACAATCCTTACGCATTTTTCTTTTTTTCGCTTCTATCCAATTTATCATTTTCATCATACACGCACGTCAAGGTGTCCAAGTACTTAGACCCTCCCTTCTTTGAGCCATTTGCTCACATGGTCTTCGAAAGTTAGTAACAAGGATACTAGTAAGATAAGTAAGTACGGATAAGATCCCTACAGGGAATAAGTTATTTCAATGAGTTTTTAGAAACTTCTGTGCGAATCAAATTGTTAGCTCTGACACTATGATGGCGACAGACTTACTAAATATCACGTTGTCCCAAGAAGAGGTCCGGTGAAACGTGGATCGAAAATTCTTATAATTGTCTAGACCTATGACTACCCCAAGATGAATGCACGAAAATAAATATTAAATTCCACACGTTTCAGTCGTGCTTTTTATTAATTTACGTTTATTCCATGATAAAAGCCAAACATGACCTACACGTTTAGAAAATAGAAATTCAATATATTTAATGCATAATGGAATCTCGACTGCATTAATGTCTTTCTCTACGTAAACGTTGTCAGCATCGAGTTGGAAGAAGAAAAATACTTCTTCTAGTTGTTGCAAAAGCTATGCGCGTTTTAAAAATAAAGTAAATTTAAAATTATTTATAAAGTGGGTAGGGTCTTTTCAGTGTGTTTTTTTAATTTCTCACGTTTTTAATAAAAAATATAAATCTCAGCTAAATTAAGTAAATCTATAGAATTTCATACGGTCTTGTATAATTGAAAAAAATGTGACTTACAGATGTCGTGAAACGCATAAAGTGGCAGTGATATACGTGGGCAAAGGGCAGGAGACCCGCAACGAGATCTTATCGAATCGCTGCGGCAGCCCAGCCTATGAAGCCTTTCTTGCCGCTCTCGCTTGGGAGGTAATGTTACAAAGAACATTTGACCGAGAACACGTTACATATACAAATTGCATATTTGTGTTCCAACGTGCAGGTTTAATTTTTATTTTACTAATTTATACATTGCTATATAATGAAAGTGAATGTTACTATATATTTACGAAGAAAGTTCGTAATTCTTCATTATGTATACATTCATAAATACATACGTAACTGCCTGTTAAAGTCCACTGCAGGACATAGGCCTCGCCCATGGGGAGGATTTGCTATAATCACCACCCATGGCAGGCGGATTGGCGATCGCAGTACCTGACCACTCGCACCTCAGACGCTGCTGCCCATCTTCGGTCTGAATATTTTGTTCTGACATTTTTAGAAATTAAAATTCAAAGTTGAACACTTGTACACAATTCACACATTTGCAAATGCAATGCAATTACACCAAGTGACAAAAATCGCAAGCAAAAATCATATTTTTGAAGATGTTTACCCCGCCATCTATCGGTTGCCATTAGGGTATTTTAGGCCGTTTCCCTTACTCGCCTCTTACGACACCCTCGGCACATTACGTATTTATATCTAAATGCAACATGTTCGCCACGTAATCTCCTTCTTTGAGGTGAATGTGACCACCAAATCACAATTAGCCGAGCAAATACGACTACGGTACATTCTCCTCTTGGGAGAAAGGAGGATGTGCCGTGGAAGAGATTGGACTGGGAGGTTGGCGCGCGCAGGTGGAGCTGGAGTCGCACGTGGGGTTCGCGGGCGGGCTGCGCGGCGGCGGCGGCGGCGGCGTGTCGGCGCCCTACGTGGCCACGCCCACGCTGGAGGCGCTGTTCCACGTCGCCACGCGCATGCCCGCCGACACGCCCGACGCCATACTCAACAAGGTTGCATTTTTTATTTTTTTTTTATTTGGGCACAATAATTATTAACCGTAAAGTATGTCCAGTACATTCAACTAACTGTAATTCTTTGTATTTTGGACTGATGTAAACTGACAGACAATAAGATGCAAAATACATGCCTTTTGACGTCGCAATAACCTAGTAAGTTTAGATGGGAGTGAACCCTGACATCAGTTTTGCGAATTCGAATCATGCTATTTAAATTCACTTTTATCATAAATATAGAGTATAATACCTGTTAAATTAAAAAAATTAAAAAATTGTTTCATTTTTTCTCAACAGTATTCGAATAACATATGTTCAACATATATTCAATAAAAGGTATAATAAATATTATATTAATAGTATATAAAATAAATATTAAGAGTATAAAAACATAAATTCGCAAGTTGGCTTAATTCATAGCTTTAATTTATTATATATTTTTTTTTTGTTTATTTTCCCATTCATACAAGCTATATCTTTGCTTTCGTGCTCGTGGTGGATACATAATATTTCTTAATACAGAGATAGTCAGAGGTTTGGACAATTAGCCCTTCCCACCCACATTTCACGAGAGCTTATATTGGTACAACGTGACAGACCGTGAGCCTGTCGCTGTCTTGTGCCAGCATGTCTGAACCAGCACATACACAAATTGTACATCGTTTTGAATATACGACGTGCGATTCCGCCTTCTTGAGGTCGAACTCGATTCGAATTCCGACTACCCTATCTGTAGTAGTATTATTGTAATAGTAGTAATACTTGGTATAGTAATTATAATAATGGTATGTTCAGGATAGAACAAGGTTAAAAAAATATTCTTCTTTTCGTATTAAATTTTATTACTTAATTACAATAAGTTTAATTTGCATGCGTGCTCGTTAGAAGCTAAATTGTGTCTAATTATATTTGAATGTTAATGGTCCAACCAATCAGAGGCGTATACGAATAATACCCGTTAACAATGAATACTAGCGTTGCAATGAATTACTACCTCTATGGATTGTCTTTTATAGCATAATGATATTTATAAATTTCTGCCTGTGCCACAGATAGGTATCACGTTTACTACAATTTTAATATGATATTAATATTAATTTGATTAGGCTTAGGACGGGTCACCTACACGCTTTCTATTTTTTAATGACTGTAAGTAAAAACTCAATCATGTTTAACATCAAATGTATGTTCCTGCCGAACAGACGCGGCACTTGGGCAACGACGAGGTGCACGTGGTGTGGAGCGAGCACTGGCGGCCGTACAAGCGCGACACGCTGCCCACGCAGTTCTGCGACGTGCTCATCGCGCTGTACCCGCTGCCCGGCGGCCTGCTGCGCTGCACCGTCTCCAGGAAGCCGGACGTGAGTCGCGCGCACGCACGCACGCACGCACGCACGCACGCACGCACGCACGCACGCACCCACGCACGCACGTACACGGACAGCGAGCAAACGATTGGCGATCTTTACTAGGAATTTATTTTTATTCTATTAACCATACGCGTATTTCTATTTCGGAGTGAGATGGGGATGATAATTACTATGCACGAATTAGAGAGTTGCAGTTGCAGGTATTTTTGTTAATTTATAAATATACCAAGCACGTCAGCTTGAGAAAACACAATTTTGAATTTGAAAAATGTATATCAATTTCCTACTCAGCACCCAGAGAAAATGGAAATTTTTTAATAATTTCATTTCCGCCGTCGAAACTTGGTAATGGAGCTTGGTACATTACACAAGTTAAAATTTTATTCATAGAGAGCGGCGCAATGGCAACGACGCAATTGCATGCATGTTGTCTACCCGAAGCGGCCACCTCGGGCTGGCCATTCCCCACATTCCTCTTGGTTCACAGTGTCAAGGACACAGTTACTAAGCCCCAACGCCACGAAAAAGCTGGAACTTGTTCCGAGTGGACATATTAATATCTCAATTTTCCACTCAACTCTAACTTATGTGTGTGATCGCAGTACGAGACCTCATGCCTTAGATCTGTTGTCTTACAATCTTATACGCTGCTGCCCATCAGGGCATTCTGTTGAATTTTCTGCATCCATTCTGCTGAATTTTTGTCTAGGTTTTTTTTCGAAATGGTTATCCCGCTATCTGTAGGTAAATAGTCAATTGCATTATCATGGCTTCTCCCTTGACCCCTCTTACTACACTGACGAGAAGAGAGGCGATATTATTATTCCTACGCCGATACCACGTGACTTTTATGGATAAGACTGTCTAATTGTTTCACTTTCATATTCAGTCTAGGAGGATTTAGATCGGCGCTTGGGAATTGTAATAAA
The DNA here is from genome assembly GCA_029286605.1 of Sericinus montela. Classification (NCBI taxonomy): domain Eukaryota; kingdom Metazoa; phylum Arthropoda; class Insecta; order Lepidoptera; family Papilionidae; genus Sericinus; species Sericinus montela. Next base: position 116,844 of record JAGSMR010000007.1, on the reverse strand, counting down.
TAAAATAAATAAATATATATCTTCACGCAATTCCCAATACAGGGGTAAACAGAGGTCCAGTCTAGACAATTAAGTCCCTTCGACCCACCTTCCACCGAAGATATTTTCGGGACAACGTGACAGGTGGTGAGCTCGTCGCCGTCTTTATGTCCGAGCCAACGATAATTCGTACATAAGTTCTTGAAAAAGCCATTGGTACGAGTACGATTGGTATTTGCGTGGTGTACGCACCCCGCGTCGGTGTGGGCGTGGCGCGCAGTAAGGCGGCGGCGGCCGGCAGGTGGCGGTGTTCGGGCCGCTGTGGGAGGAGTGCGTGGTGCGCGTGGAGTGCGGCGCGGCGCTGGCGCGCGGCGCGGCGTTCGCGGGCGGCCGCGCCGTGCGCGCCACCATGCCGCTCTACCAGCACGCCTGCTCCGAGCGCGCGCGCGGCCTGGACGCGCTGGCCGCGCACCACACGCAGCCCGCCACCTTCGAGCACTTCGTGCAGCGCGTGCGCGAGCCCGTGCCGCCGCCCGCCGCGCGCCCCGCGCACCCGCCAGGTCGGTCTCAGCGCGCACGCGCAATGCGAAGAGAGGTCTTTTTGTTACGATATCAAATTTAAGGTATTAAAAAAATAATACAATATATAATTATTCATTCTATTACTTTGAATGACTTTTTTTATTTATTTTTTTTTTATTTATTACTTATTATTTATTTTTACTTAGACTTCTCTATGTGTATATATTAATATGTATATAAAATAATTAATTTGTAAAATTTTTGTTTAAACTTGAATTTTAGCAACATTTATTTTTCTCTTGGTGCGTCTTTATGATATCAATAGCTTTAAAAATTCTCGTTCTTAAATTAAATGCGAACGTTTACTCCTCTATCCTACGAAACTCTTGTCAACTTTGATTTCCCTCCTAAAATTACAACATTAACTCATCAGAGCAGGGAAGCGGTCGCCTCGCAGCCGCTCTGCTGGACCACGGTGCGAACTCGTGGCCGACGGGCGCGTCGCACTCGGTCTCCCCGCGGCCGGCCAAGCGCCTGGGCCCGTTCAAGCGGCCGCAGCCGCTGCAGGCGCCGCTCGCCGCGCCGCTCGCCGCGCCGCACACCGCGCCGCCGGACGCGCCCACGCCGCGCCGCACACGGTGAACACACATCACTCACTCTCCTCGAATACTACACTACATACAATAATAATACTAAACCTTTCTAGCCATTGAAGCTAATTGAAATTATTAGACGTCGCCAGATCTAATTGACTATGGTGGCAAAAAATATACAGTCGTTAAGATGAATTACAAACTTCGTTGAAAAATCCATAATAAATTTCCCTATTTATATCGACATATCGCGACAGAACAGTACCGCTTTAACGTAGCTAGAATTGAATGTCGTAATGAAATGTAGAATCTCACAATGTCATACACACATGTATAGTCCAAAACGATTCCAATAAGACAAAACATTATTATTTAATGTTTGTTTACTTTTGTAGTACTTTCAGTTCACTGAAATCGATTAACTACTTTGTAATTATTTTGCACCCAGTAACTAGTTAAAAATCTGATGTCCCTATTAAAATATCTAAAAAATTAGATTAGTTATAGTGAAGGGCCAACTTTTGTTCAAAACGAATACGAACTTCGGCCGAAACATTCAGTGAAAAGATACAATTGGGCCGAAACTGACAGAACTTCTTATTTACTTTTCACGAGTTATTTATTTACCTTTCCCTCTCCTTTAAAGTATGGGTGATGAATTGGCTGAAAATGCGTTATCTTCGCGACGCGTGCCTGCTTATAATGTTCGTGACCTTAGTGTAATAAGTGTTCATACGTTTAATACAGAGCGACTCACAAATATCTCGTGGTTACATAGGTTTCACATTAGAATTTGAAATCGAGATGTTTGACCATACCCAAAACAGTATATAGCAGCAGCATTAAAATTAAACCTAGAGTAGGTACTCGAAATGAATGGCAGACTTTTGATAAACAGCGTAAAGAACATATTTAAACTGCTAAGGTTTTCTCTATAATTGTACTGACAATAGTCACGATAGCCGAGTGGATGGGTGGAATTCGAATCGTGAGACCCGAGTTCGATCCCCAGGTGTCAGGCTCGTACCAATGGGTTTTTTTTTTAACTTATGTAGATTCATATCGTTGGCTTGGACATAAAGACGACGACGGACTCACCACCTGTCAAAATATCTGTTGTTGTCCCAAAATATGGAAGGTGTAATGTTTGGTATTTAAATCGAATGCCGAAGTTCTCTTCAAACACTATGCGAAATGAATTTATATAAATAACGTGATAAACATGTCGTTCACAGCATTATTATTTAGTACTTAATACTGTCACATCTTAGCATATGAAATACTTCAAATCAATTAAAAGGATTTTCAGGAATTGTAACTACAAAAATAATTGAAAACGGATGGATATTTCTATCTTCACTCACACACAAACAGTCACACAAAAACACTGACAGCTGTACGTTTATATATACGCTTTGTTTGTGTTTGAAAAAAAAAGTAACAATAAGTTCCATCAAAAACTGTTTCGTCCAAATAGAGATTTCTAGCACCTATGTGGTGACTTAAAAAATATAATGTACTTAATAATTTATTGTATAAGCTATTTAAATACTTTGCATTTAAACATGAAATAGTATATAAGATTGCTAATTAAGTATTTTTTGTTTTTATTCAATGGGAAAAGTTCAGATCTTAAAATATTTTCATGAAACGCAATTTATTGCAATCATATTTTATGAAAAGCCTGTTATGTATTACATAATCAATTCACTCAAACATGAAACAGTTAATAAAAAGATTTATTTTACAGAAATTCATTATTGTAGAAACTAGAACATCATAAGAATAATATATTAAAACCATGATTCAAAGTTCATATTGCCCATAAGGTTTGACTTTGAAGTGTTATTTTATTTTAAAAACATCACACAAAACGACAGTTTCAAAATTTATAGAGTGCATAGTTTTAAACAACTACATGTTAACAATATTACCATCAACCCTTTCACAGCTAACGCCGGTTTAGAAAAATGTGCTTTCATAAAACCTTTGATAATCACTACTTAGACTGAAAACAAAACTGTTCTTTAAAAGAGACCAGGTAAACTTGTCCCAACGTCCTTTATATAACTAGTGTAATTTCTTCTTCTTTTTTCGCCTCTCCGACCAGCGTTAGCTTGGAACACGCTGTGATCTTCTTCGCGAAGCGAAAGACGAGGCAGCATTTACGATTCCTGTCCATTACGGAAATTGTATAGCCAAGACTTCTGCGATCAAAAGCTCTCCTTGCAACCTTTTCCATGAGAGTGTGTTGCAAATGTTCATCTTTCAGGCCTAAGCACATTTCCGAGATACGCAAATTTTCTTTTCTAGAACGCTAAAATGTATCAATACCAGTAACTTTTTCTCTTTTTCAGTTGAATCACTAATAAAGAATCACACCCTAAATCGATAAAGATGACTTTATAGCTATGTATTGCCTATAAAAACCCGACTTAAGTAGCATAAAGACGATTTTTTTTCCACTGTAATATGATAGCAACCATGTAGTGTCATTTTTCCACACGTGATATTTCGTCGATAGACTAGAGACAGTGTTTTTTGACGCGTAGGCGTATTTTTTGTATTCACGTGAGTGGCACTGAAAGGCTCAATGAAAACTGTTGCACAAACTTAGCATTCTGGGACAATAAATTTCAAATTAATTCCTTAACTAATCAAATTCAAACCCACAATAACAGATTTTCATAAATTATTCATATAAAAATTTAGTATTGAAGAACAAGAAGTGGCCTTATTTCTGGTCACAAGCTTCTGGTCGCATGTCTCAGTTTTTTTATGAATAGTTTCTACAGCAAATTGTCTGCGAAAAGAAATTATGTCTACATAAAAATTCATAATTCTGCTGTGAAATAGTCTTAAATAAGACTCACAAATAAATTTAACTGAAAACAATGTTTTAAGCAGGCGATTGTTCATAACATTGTATTAATATTACCTGTACATAATGTAAAATAGTTTTAGAGCTTTAACTGTTTTAACTATTTCTGTAATGTATTATTGATTTATATTTTATTTATTCGTTTTCTCTTGAGATTGTTTTGTTAGTTACACTTACTTTGTAACAAAGCAAGTTTCTTATGTTTAATTCTGATTGCTTTAAAATTCATTTGAAATTAACATTGATGTACATACATTATTTATTCATAAAAAATATTCTTTTGAACTTAGAAGAACATAAATAGTGGCCTAATCTTATTAACAGTGGTCAAACATTCAAATAACATGTTTGAGTTGTCTGCATTTTTATGTAATTGCTATGAATAACCGACTTTATTGCAAGCAATGACAAACGCTTGTTTAACATCATCATTTAATAATTTTTAAATATCATATGGTGCTACATAACTGGAAGTAACATGAGGCTAATAGTATGTTGATTCCCCGTGTTGAATATTATAGCCATTTTTAGTTAAAAGCTAAGAATTATTACCACATTAAGAAAAGCTAAAAGGTAAGTCAATATGGTTATTTACCAATGAATACATCTTCTGCTTGTATAAGATAGATGATTAAAAATTTGAATAAGCATGTAAAATTTGAGCATATACAATTTTGTTAAAATAAAAGTTTAAATATCAACATTCCATGAGGTCAGTAACATTGTGTTACATGAAATTATAATTTTTTGCAGTGTCCATTTTTATTATTGTTCTCTAGTGTAGTTTATGTAATGTACTTGCATTTATGATTTTTTTCATTATGATTGATTCAAAACAAGATTGATGCATTCCCTTTTCTTTGTTTACTTTTTTGAAACATTCATATTAATTTTTAGTATCTCTTTATTCTTACTACTATTATTTATAAAGTATTTCCCAATTTTTAAATTTTACACAGTATTTTATAGGTATTAAGACTGACAAGGTTATGTATTGAGATGATTAAGTATTAAAATGAATATTGTATAACTTTAACTGTGGTGGTATAATTATTTATTACAGCTTATTTATAAATACATTTTTGTTTGCCTCATATTGTAAAAGGCTTAAATAGGATATTCCAGATATTAACCAACAGACATTACACTGTAACCAAATTTTTTATATTAAAAGCAAAAATAAAGTTTTGTTAAACTTTCCTTTGTTTCAATGAATTCCTTGAGTACTTTGATTTAATAATTAGGTTTTGGGCAGCTTATACATACCACCTTGTAGGACAAGTTGATGTGTTCTAACTTTAGTATCCAAAAACTGTCTTAGTTCTTGTAGACTGCATTCTGTGCCAGGGGCTTGAGAAGCGAACATCTTTAACATTTGATGAATGCGGTCTAAAGGTAAAGAGTCTAAGTTTGTTAACATGCCAACAATATAAGACCAAAACACTTGAAGTTCACCCTCCCTTTGATCATGTGCAGATGCCATAACACTCTCTGCTTCATCATCTTCACATATCATATCTTGAACTTGATTTGTGGCGACATGAGATTTATTTGCCTCATTACCATCAACTAAAACATAATGATCAGTACTTTTTTCAGTAATAAGTCCCATTGATTGCCAATATGTAATTTTTCTTCTCAAAATAGTGACAGGCACTTTCATTGCTTGATGCAGTTCTTCTAAAGACCATTCAGGCTTATCTTGAAAATGCATAATTAAAGTAGCATTAAAAGGTGAAACAGTTAAATCTAATTTCTTGTCACCAATCTCGATTTCAATATTAACATTTCCTAAATGTGGTATCCAACTTAAAGTTCTATTTCCTTTTAATGCTTCAAAAGATTTAGTATAACTTTCCAATAGTTGTTTTATTACTTCTGGTAATTCTAAACTTTCATCTTTAAATGGTGGCCAAAACTGAGCTGACAATATCATGCCATTGCATAAAATTTTATCATGAGAACCCTCTGAATCATTTTCTTGATGTATAAGAGCATTTATTCTTTTGGAGTCAGATACATCTTTTAGCATAACTTCACAAAAATGCAATTGAGACTCTCCAAATCTAAGTTTTAATAATTCTAAATATCTTATTTCTTTTTCAGTATTAATTATACTTTGGGCCAATAATCGATCAGCAAGCAATGTTCTATATTCATTAACAAATAATTCCTTACTTCCATAAACATTGACAAGCATAGAAATGATGTCACTTGCTTTTCTATCACTAGAATTAACTTTTGGATCAGCATCCACAGGATCAGGGTTCCATTCATCCCACAAGTCTTCTTTATCAATTTCATTATCCCCTTCAGCAGCAAATTTCGCTAGCTCTTCTGCTAATTCACTACCAGTGCCATCTTCAGTCAAGCTGCTGACAACACTTCTAACTGTATCCTCTCTATTTCTCAAATAGTTACGAACAGGTTTTGTCACAGTTTCTAATATAACTCCAGAAGGGTCCAGATGCCTCAAGGTCCGGATTGTGGATACATAAGCTGTTAAAATTTCAGATGTATTCACACCAGGGTGTAACAATCTTGTTTCCAAAGCAGTTTGTAAATTCTTACACAGTGTTGGTCTTAAGTCAGTCTTGTCTAAACATAATTTAATGTCATCAACTGCTGGCTGCGAATCTGGATACTCAATGATAATGTTAAACAACTGATCTATTCTTAGCTTTGTATAACTATGATATAAGTAATAGCTTAACTTCTGTTTGAATTTAGATATAGCATTTTGAATATTTTTATCATCTGGAGGTGGTTTAGACGATCCAGCACAGTATATTCTAATTAACCATGACATCACTGTTGTCTCGAGCCAATTTTCTAAAAATGCTATATGTGAAACATCAAACGTTCCCGTACAAAGTTTCTGAATGTGACTTTCAATCCTCATTTGTATGAAATTGGTTAAAACTTGCCCAGCTAATCTTTCTAATAATTGAAGTTCCATTAGCTTGCGGTTTGTATCATGAAAAACTTTTACAATATATGCACAATTGCAATCAGTATAATCATTCCAACAGCCAGAACACATTACATCTTCTCCCATGTCAGAATTTTCATATTCATTATCAAAAACATTGAATGACACTTTGTAAAAGAAGTATATAATGTACTGAAATTCAAGTGGTAGCTGAGCAAGCAAGGTGGCACGGACGAGTTGTTTAAATCCTAATAAAACATCTTTCTCACCAAAAATGGGCAAGTTATCACAGCAACTATTGTTTAATAATGCCAGCCTACGTAGCATTCCAGAGAAATTAGTAACTGACTCATATAAATCATTTACAGCAGTCTTGAATAATTGGAATCCCTTGACTTCTACATCTGATTTAATGAATTTAGACCAAAACGAGGGTGCTACATGTTGACGAAGATATTTTTCAATATGAATAAGTATTAAATCTCTTATTCTTATCTGGATACCCAGATTGACGATTATTTCTTGAATTTCGTCATATTCTTCATTAGTACATTCGCTAAATAGAGTATCGTTTAGGATAGGGAACGCATAATTAATTTTTTTCCAGTAAGCTTCTAAATCACTCTTATTGGCCATTGTAAATGAGCTTTATATTAATCTGTAACAAAATAATGAGTCCATTTTACAAAATAAATATGACTTATTAATAAATTGTGTTTGTAAATAAGGCGTAAAAGTAATAATTGCAAAAATGAAATTAGCAAATGAAATTACAGAACTCAATAATTTATATTAAACCTTAAAACAATAACAATGTGAGGTTAGGATTGTAAACTAATAAAATACTTACTTAACACCTAAAAACAAAATTCTATATGTATAATATATACAAATTCTATATATACTTTTTACCTATAAAGCTACGGTTATAGCAATAAAATCATTATCCTATACTTTGTTTACAAATATTACAACATTGATTACTGTTGTTGTTGTTTTTATTATTCGCTCGGGAAAACAGGCAAGGGAACTAAGCCATACAGACTACATTGATTATTGATTTGACATTGGGGCATACTTTATCAAAAACGTCTGCATACTCGTGCTGCTGCATGCACTATAATGTTGTGATTATATACTCTTTGGCATGCACGGGATCGTCTTCATTGACTCCCGTGCCGTTAGTCTCGTAGTGATTAAATTCTCTTTGGTTAGTCCGATTAGTGCCACTACTGAATAAAGCTCAAATGCTCAAGGCACTTGAGAAACAAGTGAGAGTTGAGTGTTACAAAGAGGTAGTTAATAGACTCAGATAGAGATAGAAAGGCGTTACTTTGCGGAAATTCATTATTACAAAGTTGTTATTAAATAATTACATTCACCATTCCGCTTGCGAAATAAAGAGAGCTGCTGCTGTGCAGCTGTGCTGTGCTACTTGCTGAGTGGCTCCAGGTGCCATCTATAGTTGGGTTGGGTCGTATTTGTATTACATTTCGTAATGACGTCGTTATCATCGACGTCAGTCAGACGAAGTTTGAAATGTGGTAAGGCTGCGGGACTATTGAAATGTTACTGCTAAAGTGGACAAGTCCGGACGGGTGAGGTCCCGGATGATTGGCGATCCGCGGTCAATGATCCTTTGTTTATTATAAATATAGTGCTATTAGGCGATTTAATCAGTTTAGCAAGTAAAGTTTACTCGAAGGTTTTGACGAGTAGGACGCAAGAGAAATCGGAAAAAAATTTATGGGAGTTACAATGTAAATTGAGATCTGGAAAAGTATGCATAGATCAAGTGTTTTTTCTCCGCATGATCACGGAAAAGCTTCTGGCTGACAACCAGAAGACTTCTGTGCTTTTGTGGATCTGGAGAAAGCATTTGATAAGGTAGTCAGAAAGAAAATGTGGAAATCTTTGCCGAGATATGACATGGATGGTCCACTGCTAAAGGCTGTGCAGACACTTTGTCACCCATGTTTGGCGTCCAAACGGGCGTAAAACAGAGTTGTGTCATTTCCCCCTGGCTGTTCATATTGTATCTCGACAGATGTTTACAAAAGCTAAAGACATTTCTCTGGATGTGAAATTGAGTTGCATAATAGTAAATTGTCTGCTGTATACTGATGATGCAGTGCTTATTGCACAATGAGAGGCAGAACTGCATGCATGAAAGAGGAAATAAAGATCTCCGTATAAATGCTAGTAAAACTAAGGTACTCATATGTGAAAGGGATGAAGAGAGAACGAAGTGTGAAATATGGTTTAATCAGGAATGTCTAGAACTGGAGAATAAAATTGTATACTTGGGGAGCGCTTTTAGCCGGGATTAAAGATGTGATGTAGATGTGGACAGACGTGTGGCTATCGGTAACAAAGTCAACGGAGCCCTGACTGCATTAATGAAAAGGCAAGGCATACTGATACGTACACCTTCCAAAATACATAACGCAGTGCTAGTACCGACTGCTATATAGCGACGAAACTTGGGTTTGATAGAAGAAGCATAAAAGCAAGTTGAATACAGTGGAGATGCATTCTCGTCGTAAAGTGTGCGGCGCTACCTTGGCCAACAGAAAACGTAACGAAGAGATTCGCAATATGGCAGGCTTAAACGATGACCTCATAACTGAAAATGATAAGGACGTGCTTCAATGGTTTGCGCACGTTGAGTGAAAAAATAAATAGTGTGAAAGTTAATATTAAAAGGTGTCAAGGTAGGCTGAGACTAACTTTCGAAGACCATGTAAGAAAATTGCTCGAAGAGAGAAGAGTCTATAGTACTCGGATACGTAGATGCTTGTGTGAAGAAAATGATAAATCTGAAAGAAGCGAAAGATGTATGTAAGGATCGTGACACTTGGCGGTCTTTATTCTCTGGCTACCTCGTCAGGGACTGGGCGTGAAGACATATAAATAAATGATGCAATGGTAAAGTTTATTTTTCCCAATACTGGGATAGACAGAGGTCTAGATAAAGTCCTTTTCAAACATTTTCCACTAAAGTTTATCTGGGACAATGTGATAAATGGTAAGCCTGTCATTCATAGCTTTTTTTGGTGTCTTCCAGGATTTTCATTAAATTCTCATTTTAAAGATCGCAAATAACAAACATCAATAACATTGTGTTTTGAAAAATCTTTTACCATACGAGCTTTAAATTGTGGAATTCCCTACCGTTGTATAAATATGTATATATATATATATATATATATATATATATATATATATATATATATATATATATATATATATATATATATATATATATATACTACAGTGTTGGGTACGTACTTCCAAGTGGAAGGAAGGGAAGATTATAGTGCTGCCAAAGCCGGGTAAGAACAGAAGACACCCGGCTAGCTACCGTCCCATCACGCTACTGTCGTATGTAGCGAAGCTGTTTGAAAGGCTGCTGCTGCGGAGACTGCGTCCACACGCAGAGCTCCGAAAGGAGCAATTCGGATTCCGCAGCGGCCACTCCACCACGGCGCAGCTGACCCGAGTGCTACACTACCTAGCGGCCGAAACCCATCGCGGCCGCTCTTGTCTGGGGGTCTTTCTCGACTTAGAGAAGGCCTTCGACCGAGTGTGGCACACGGGTCTTATCTACAAGCTGATCGAGAGCACCAAGACGCCGCCAGCGCTCATACGACTAGTGGCTTCATTTCTGGAGGGACGGAGCTTCTGTGTTAGCGTCGAGAGGATCGACTCGGCAGCACTAAGAATAGAGGCAGGAGTGCCACAAGGCAGCTGTCTTTCTCCGCACCTGTACGCAGTTTACACCAACGACATCCCCACACTTGAAGGTCGCGTCCAAGAATGGGAACAAGATGTCATGCTCGCCCTCTACGCAGACGACAGCGCGTATTTTACGTAGTCCCGTCGGGCAGACATTGCAGCCAGGAGGATGCAGTGTCTGCTGAACCTGTTGCCTGAATGGCTGGACAAATGGCGCATGGCCGTGAACGTTGGCAAGACATGCGCCATTATCGTCAACAGACAGGGGCGTGTACCACCACCACTCAAGCTCCGAGGCCAGGATGTAGAGTGGAAGAAGACTATCACGTACCTTGGATGCCAGATTGACCACTCTCTACGTATGACCCCTCAGGTCTCATACGTAATACAGCGCGCAAGAGCTGCGAGGGCGGTCCTCCGTCCGGTTCTGGCATCCAACCTGCCAACGAAGACCAAGGTAAGGATCTACAAGACCTACATCCGCTCGCGAATCACATATGCTGCACCAGCTTGGTACGCGTTCACATCTCCCGCACAACGGAAAAGATTGCAGGTTCAGCAAAACATTTCCCTAAGAGCGATTGTGGGAGCTGGTCGTTACGTCCGGAGTGACGTCATCGCCAGAGATCTACGAATCCAGTCAATCCACGACTTTGTGGTCCATTTTGCGCGGAAAATGTATGACCGCGCTGATAATGGACCACATGAACACCTGCGCGACCTGGCGTCCTTATCGGACCTCCTGCCGCAGCACGCTCGACCACCAAAACGGCGACCTCTCCCTAGGGAATTGTTGCAGCCACCACCCGACCTCGTTGAAGGGGAGGACGGGGAAAAGTGAAAGACCCGACGCAAGGCGTAAAATACGCAACATCTCCACACATATACCGCAGAAAGCGGTACCCAGGACCGGGGGAGCAGCAGCCCCCTGAGAAGATGTCCGGGCAATGAGGCTTGCCTCGAGGCCCGATACCTGCTATAGCAGAAGAAATCCGCTCACGCTCACCAGAGGCTTAGCAGATGCGTTGCCTCCCTTAGAATGCTCCCCTCACCCAGAATTGGGGGAGGGGGGTGTGTGGGCCACCGGTTACCTGCACTCACCTTCTACACTTCTACTTTACGCCGCTATTCTGTGAGGTCGTGGTACTTCCTCGGTCGAGCCGGCCCATTCATGCAACAACAAAAGCTGATGCGTGGCTCTACCACTGTAAAAATATATCCATAGATATGAATTTATGAGTGTGTATGTATGTATGGCTTTAGTTTATTATGTATATTCCTATTGCACCACCTAAGTAGTAAACTCTTCCTTTACGCTGGAGGCGAATGCTATAAAGGAAGGCCACCATATTGTGAATTCCATAAATTAATTTGTCTATTGTTACTTTTGTAAATCTTTTAATTTGTAAAATATAAATAAATGTCTTCTCGCAATTCCCAATACAGTGGTAGACCGACGTCGACCTTCCACCGAAGATATTATCGGGACAACGTGACAGGTGGTAAGCCCGTCAGTCTTTATGTCCAAGCCAACGATATAATTCGCAAATAAGTTTTTGAAAAACCCATTGGTACGAGCCTGCCACCTGAGGATCGAACTCGAATTTTAAATTTCGAGTCAAGAGACCCCGACTGGAATTTCCGACCACCCAACCACTCTGCTATCGTGACTTGATTTGTGATGGACAATAAAAGTGTATTCATTCATTTACATATAATATAAACATTTAAGACGCGAGTATGTCTGCCCCTAGCAGGATTCAAACCTGCAACCCTTAACTCTAGAGGCAGGATTACTATACATGTATAATCAGTACGAAAATTGGCAAGCAATTTTCTATATAAATAAAAATGGATTGCCAAAGTGTATGCATGCATATAACTTTTGAATGACTGCACCAAATTGGATAATTCTATGTGTTCTTTATTATCAGGATAATTACTTTTTTTTAAATCAGATAATGTGAAAATTTAGTAATATAAATAAAAAGAAAATGCGTCGTGAATATCGGTAGGCGTACGCGTAACGCAAGTAAGACTGAGCGTAGGCAGCGTTTGGAAGCAAACGCAACGAAAATTTCTGAAGCAAGATCTACCACTACTCCGGAAGAACCCCATATCTTCGACTTCAAGACAGCAAAACAGAAGATCAAACACACAATTATCTACAAACATTTGAAATTTAGATATGATACAAAATAAATATGCCATAGTGTTCAGATATGCAGATCATGAGAGATGCTTCAATGCACCAATGATAACAAACCAACCTTCAGTATTAGTTTAGTTGTATGCTGCATGCTCAAGAGCCAGCAAACCATAGTGAGAATTTATATGACAACTTGCATTAAGTATACTTATTTCTTTTCACTTGGACAACATTACATGTTGAAAAAATTTTTGAAATTTAAAACAATTTAAACTTCAAACAAAAAGAGAATATTACTATATAAAGCTTTCAGAAAACGTAAATGGGGAATTTCATTTAGGGTATAATTAAGACACAACAATCTGACATTCAGGAATCAATGTCTGAGAAATAAGAAAATCTTAAAATGTTTTCCATTGCCACTAAGACTAAGGTTGTAGATAATGTATAAGGTTGATCCCTTGACTAAACACATTTACCAAATGACATATACATATGCCAAGCAAATACATATGCCCTGTTTACCAACTTTATCCCACTTTTTGGGTGATACATAACTAATGGACAAAATTTGTGTTATCAGATCAGAGAAAATAAAGTATTTTTTGATGTGAAACATCTATAGCCGCACGTAAAACCGATTTCTGGCGTGGCGTCGCATGCCGTGCACGTACGTAGTAGTGTTTAATTATAAACCTTAATTTTCAGGTAATAGGGTGTAAATTAGTATACCTTTGTATGCGCGCTATACAAAGGTATACTAATTTACACCCTATTACCTGAGAATTAAGGTTTATAATTAAACACTGAAATCCCTTTTTTATATTTAATTAATTATATTCATATTATTCATATTAGTGACTATGTAAATTATATTAAGATTTCATTTTTACATAAAAGGTCATTTCCTTATAGTCAAAAATGTTCAATAATTTTTAAAACCAATAAACATAAACTACCATTAAAATTAGCTGGAGATTTTAATGTAAATTTACAAGAGCTGAATCACTGCCATTAATGACATTTCTTCAAAAAGAATTTCAATTGCAAATCAACAACAATCCAAAAGAATCTACTACCAAATATGGAACAACTATAGATGCTGTAATTGTGAGATATCTTGATAATGTTTCATCTAATACTTTTGTAACGTATTAAATAAATATATAAATATCTTCACGCAATTCCCAATACAGGGGTAGACAGAGGTCAAGTCAATTAAGTCCCTATGACCCACCTTCCACAGAAGATATTTTCGGGACAACGGGACTTTACTACTACGGGACTTTTGTAATGTAGCTTAGTTATCATCGACCAATCGTCACAGTAATACCGGCAGAGGAAACATCGAATATAACTATAACTGAAGTCACAGAGAGAGAGAGAGAGCAAATATCTAAATTGTGGCCACTTGATATTAATATCGAATTTTTATATCAAATGTAAATAAATGTTTATTAAATAAAGTTACCATTTTCAGTAAGAAATTTGTAATACTTCATTTTTTCATTAGTATTTTGTTAGTACTTCATTTTTTCATTCCTGTAATAATATTATCTTTTATGCATATTACTTGTACACACATGATGTTTCACATCTGCCAGGCGTCCCATGACGGCTCACATTTTTTTTTTCATATTTGTAACACTAAATTTTACGTCTGGCAAAAACTAAATGACAAAAAAGTTTTGATATTGTGATACATATTATTAAGCACTAGCAATCACACTAGAAAATTAAAACTATATTGTAACAGAAAATTTTATTTTTAATACAATACAAAGATTCTGTAAAAACAATTGAATATGTTGCTTGACAGAGATAAATTTACCCTAACCTTAATACATAATCTTAATTACTCGTATACAAATTAATGAATTGGCTCAGGCTGTTGAGTAAGAAGAAGACCAAATCTCTTCTTGATTGTTATTCGTTGTCTAGAGTATTTATCTTCTGGTGAAAATCGAGCTGCAAAGGAAAAAAGTATTTAGTTTTATTGGTATTTATAACAATTGAAATTTTGTTATATAATTTTTTACTTTGTTGTATAAAGTATAAATTATGGCCAAATGTAATGCGATATAGAAATGTACCCTGTGCTCATAAAAAATTGTGCTTTCTTTTTAAGACTTCACAAACATTTTAACACATTAACTTATTTTAACATTTTTAGCGAACAGATTGGGAATTGCAAGATTGGGAATGTCAAAACTATTAATTAAAACTGGTTTAAATTATTCAGAGACAATGAGCGGACTATGCTTGGATTGAAAAATAGATATATGCGATAGTGTATTATTTGGTTTACCTGGATGCGCAGACAGTGTTGGTTTTCCATGGGGATCAATTGTCTGTAACAAAAAAATAATATAAATTATTTTTCTATCACATGCATTTTGCAAGCACCCACATGTATTAATTTACAAACACTTATGAACATTAGATAGATACCGCAAGTGTATATTGCCTGTCACCGTTTTCGTTGAGGTAATATCTTAAATACATATTGATGATTTCTATAAAAGACAAGATCTTTTAAACAGGTGCACGAATTATCGATATAAATTAATATTTTTGAAGTAACTAAACTAAAATAGTCCCTTTTCAGTTTCACAGATTATAATTATTAAAGAGTATATAATCACTATCTCAAGTGATTAAATTCTCTTTGGTTTATAATTAGTGGTTATTTTAGTCTATTCTATAGTTTGAATTTAAAAATTATGGCTTTCTTTTTATTTTGTTCAGATAGAAATCAATATCTAAAATCATCAATATTTAAAAAATTTGTTCAGATAGTTTTAGCTTTCATAAAAAATTTTTACCACATTTTTATTTAGATTAATTTTCTACTTCCTTCTTAAACCATAGTTCCCTTACGTATTTTTATGATCCATATAACAACATCGAAAATATCCTAATAATTCCTTGTTAAATTGATTATAGAATATATAAAATGAGGCACTTCACGCAATTCCCAATACGGGGGTAGACAGAGGTCTAGTCTAGACAATTAATTCCCTTCGATCCAACTTCCACCGAAGATATTTTCGGGACAACGTGACAGATGGTGAGCCCGTCCCTGTCTTTATGTCCAAGCCATATATGATTCGTTTATAAGTTTTTTGAAAAACCCATTGGTACAAGCCTGCCACCTGGGGATCGAACTCGCATCTCTTGACTCGAAATTCCGACCACCCAACCACTCGGCTATCGTGACTTTTTGTTATTAAACATCAAATCACAAAACACAAATAATGTATAATTCAACTAACCATAATTTTCGAATTGTCACCAAGGACTATGATTAACACCTGATATTCAGAAATTACCAAAAATCTACACGATAGATATAAAATAGATATAATAACTGTATAGCCAGAGAGAAAAAATCGCCAAGTCACGATCCTTACATACCTATATTACTTTTTTTATTCATCATTTTTTACATGTATGTGTCCGAGTAGTTTTGACCTTCCGCTCTTCGAGAATTTGCTCACACGGTCTTTGAAAGTTAGTCTTGGCCTACCTCACTTAGTAATAATAATAATAATTAATGCAATTAAAATAAGATAAGAGAAATAATTAATGTTTACTATTTATTCTACCTATTTTTTATTATTATTGTATTACATCTATTATTTAATTATTTCATTTAGTATGGGAGTTCCATTATATGGCATACTTTTATAAAATTTTCAATTTTTTTAGAAAATGTTTTTTTCCAAATTAAATAAATTGACATTAAATGAATTCAAAAGTAAACAGTATGAATGGTTGTTGGACAAGTGCTTTTATTCATTAAATGATTTTTTACGTATAAAATTAGGTAATATAAGTATTATGAATTAATGTTATTTTTTACATTGACTTTTTAAACCTTTTTGACCATTTTCTATTGTTTATTTATTTTAATGTAATGTGTACTTATGGTAGATTGTTTTTAATAATTATTATTTTATCTCTACTATTTAGTCTAAATATTTTTCATTATGATAACAATTAATTAAATTTATATTTGCATGTCCGTTATTGACGAAACATGTTTGATCTTTTTATTTTATAATTGTCATCTTGTGTACACTGTTTCTAGCAAATAAACAATTGAATTGAATTCACTACGTTAAAAGGAGGCGAGGTAGGCTAAGACTAACTTTCGAAAACAGTACAGGTGTACTCGGAGAACTAGACATTTTGTCGTAGGCATAAATGATGAATTTGAAATAAACAAGAATTATGTAAAAATTTCTTATCGCTATTGCTAATAATGGGGTAGACAGATGTCCAGACAACTTTCAATACACCTTTCACTGAAGACATTATTTTGGGACAAAGTAATAAATGTAATATAACTATAATATTCGAAGTGAGAAAACACAAGTTTCAGGCATACGCATCGAGTGTAATAATTAAATATTTTTATGTTGATTATAGTAGGTTGTTGTTATAGCGCGTTTTATAAGGTTACACATAAATTTTAAGTTTGAACTGGGGTTTTTAAATATATTGCGCAAAGAGTAGCATTTATAATCTGTGACATTCAAATATTCTATGATTCTTGTTTATTTTGATTTAATGGTTATGTCAATGTCAATGAAATTCTAATTTCTAGATTTCATTGAAAACCATTGTTTACCGCTTTGCAGACGGGTTTAACTTTTGTATGCAGCGAATTTGGTCCAACGTTATATGTCAGTTTCCAAGAATGGCTAATTTACCTCCTCGAAAATTTTCATCCTCTACAACCTCTTCAAAGCAAGATCTTTCGCCGCTGCAAATACTTTTACAGATGGGATTTCCAAGAAACCGGGCGTAAATATGACCGCACCGTTTTAGCATTTCATTTATGGTTTTGTTCTTTGGATAAATATGTAAAATTTTAGGTTAAAGGCGCTAGCGGCTACTGGAAACCGTAGCGTACAGTTGGCATCAGACTGGCTTCTTACGCATGTAAACGATACTTCGCTTGACACAGAAGAGCCCCGTGAATATATTCTGTACGTCAACCCCACTGGACAATTGCTTGCTCAAATTCACGAATTCAGGGAAAAATCAAAGGCTATTTGTGGGTGGAATGGTGCACATAATTTTCCACCACATATCACACTAGTATCGTTTTTTAAAGTATGTTTTAAGTTTTGAATTTTATTTTTTAATTAGTTTACACTGTTTTTAATATGGTACTATTACAAGTTGGTTATTAAATCATATTCGTTTTTCAAAAAAAAAAATACTTCAAATATTTTATGTGTATGTGATTTATTAGTATTAAATTTTACAGGCTGCTGACGAAGAATCCTTGCAACTTGCAAAAGCTGTTAAACAAGTTGTTGATACAATTGGACATCCACCAGCCTGTCCATTAAAATTAGAAACTTATATCTCAACCAATTTTATTGGCTTATTTGTTTCTGATGAATATGCTGATTATTTTAAAGAAATTGCTATGCAATTTATAAGACAAGTGTCACCTAATTGTAAGTATATAAACAATATTTCTTAATTATAAATCAATATTAAGCAATTATTATTAATTTTAACAGATTTTCATGCATCAGAGGTTATAGTAGTTTGTCATAATTTTTTTATTATTATTCATTGTTAATACTTTTCTCATTATTTACAGTTGCATTTTATATGTTATCATTTCATATTTTCTTGTTTTTGGTAAAGTCATTACATGTGTGTATAACAATATATTGTTGGGAAATAGAATAACAAAAAATGTATATATGATAATAAAACTGTAACTTAACTATTGAATTTGTATTGATCTACTTATTGAATAATATGTATACACTATTTTGACTTAGGCTGAAATATTTACAATTTAGATATTGAACTGATAATTATGATACTACAATCAATACAATACTGAATAAATACAATAAGAGATCCTTGTTTAAATAATGCAATCTGTACTACTTACTTTTGAACTGTTACATGTCTTATAACTGTCTATTTTCGTATTATATTTACATATTTTAGTACTGGTTATAACAAAATTGTACTAGTAATTTAAAAGTAAAATATTAATTGAAGATAGTTTTGTTTTTATCTTGTTTGGCTTTATATTAATGACATTGTAAAGTAAGGAAGGCATGGCACTGGCATGGCCCTTAGTGCATCAAATATTAAATTTTTAATTAATTTTTTGGGTTTGTATTTGTTACATATTTTGCACAGACATGATTCTAACAAAAGTTTAAATTTTAGCTACTAACCTAGAGACGCATGCGAAGTCCTTGCATATGACCTTAGCATATCATTTTGAAGTAAATGCATTTGATTCACTCAAGTCGCTGGTCAGTGAATTAGATGTTCCAGAACAGTGCAACTGGGAGCTTCGGTTGTATTCAAGAGATCCACGTTTTGCAAATCATCAGGTAATTAGCTGTGGACATGGAAGTATTACAATTTATAGGCAACAAAGCAAGCCTGACTCACTACTATTTTCAATATACTAATGATAATGAAAATAAATTACATATCCTAGGTCTTCCCTTTCCTACACTTCCATTCACACTCGCCTTATTTGCTTTTTTCCTCAATCGTTCTTCATTCATTCTCTCGACATGGCCAAACCATCTCAGCATACCTTTCTCAATTTTAGTCACTACATCTTCTTTTAGACCACAACATTTCCTTTATTTCACCATTCCTTATCCTGTCGCTCAGTTTAACTCCTGACATACTTCTTAATGCTCTCATCTCAACTGCATTTACTCTGCTTTCATGTTTCTTCTGCCATACCCAACTTTCACTTCCATACATGAGTCCCTTATGCACAGCCAAACTAGCCTTGTTAGACACCATCCGACTGCTCATAAAGGAGTGTAAAGCTCCATTCACTCTTCTTTCAATATCACTCTCACACTTTCCATCTCTTGTAAACTTTGAACCCAGATACACAAACTCATTCACCTGTTCAATTTGTTCATCTCCAATCATTATATTGCAGTCTGTCATGACCTCATCTCTTTCAAACACCATCACTTTCGTCTTCTTTACATTCATCTTCATCCCCTTTCTAACAAAAGCTGCACTCATAGCAGTTACCATCTCCTGCAACTCCTTGGCTGAAGACGCAAGTATACTTGATCATCAGCATTGAGAAAACATTTGACGAGTAACTCATTCATCCCTATAAAGAGATTGCAATGCTCGTATGAGGATACTTCTGACACCTTTCACGGACAATGCTGACCACAATTCATTCCTCACCACTCTATCATAGGCCTTTTCTAGATCCACGAACGTGCAAAAGACCTTCTGGTTTATAGCCAGACACTTTTCGGCTATGCACCGCAAGGAAAAGACCTGATCCGTACACCCCATTCCCTTTCTAAATCCCGCTTGTGCATCCCATACTTTTTCGTCTGTTTCATTCACAACCCTTTCAATCAACACTTTCGCATACAATTTGCCGACGACGCTGTGAAGGCTTATACCGCGGTAATTTACGCAGTCCTGCCGTGGCCCTTTTCCCTTATATTTACGATTACGTCTTTGCACCAGTCTCCCAGTACTTGCCCATTTCGCCAGCACAAATTGAAAAGGCGGTACAACTGACTAGCCACTAAGCCCTGTCCAGTCCTCAGCATCTCGACGGTAATCCTATCATATCCGGCATCCTTACCTAATCTCATACTTTTCAACGCTATTACTATTTCATCCACGCTTATCTCACTTTCATCAACATTTATATTAACCATGGAAGGTGCCGGGTGTTACACTTCCTCTCTTTCAAATAAACATTCAAAATACTCTTTCCATCTCTTTAACACATATTCTTCTCCTTTTATAATGCTCCCATCTTGACTCCTGATTGTATTCAGCTCCGAGGTAGAGGTTTTTCCTCTGGCTGTATTGACTGATTTCCAGAAAAATTTGATGTTTGACTGGAAATCTTCAGTGAGTCTCCTATCAAAATCATCCTTTTGTTCTTCTTTCTTTCTAGTCACAACATCTTTCGCAGCTGATTCGAATCTTTTATACTTCTTTCTCGCTTCCTTTATCTCGTCATTCGTCGCCTTTTGAAGTTTTTGGGTTAGCTTTTGTTGCTAACCAACCCAACCACGCTTTCTTCTTTTCTTGCACAGCCTTTTGTACATCTTTATCCATCCACACATTATACTTTTTTCTTCCTTTCCTTCGTTTAGCTACTCCGCATACCTCAACAGCAACATTCACGACTCCTTTCTTAAATGTCTCCCACAAATCTTCAATCACACATATCTCTTCTATGCCTTTAAAACTTTCTATCAGTTTCTCTACATGCTCGTCTTTCTTATCTTTTTCTTGGAGATTTTCCACTTTTATTCTTTCCAAAACACTCGTAAGCTCAGCTCCTCGGTCACGCCATCGTTTAAAGAGGCCATGTATTCGGGCTATGACCAGGAAAGTGGTCTGTGTCAAGGCCTACACCGCGGTATGCTCTACAAATGTAAACTAGATTATAACCGTTATTATTGGAATTCACAAGATTAAGTCAAACACTTAATCTTGTGAATTCCAATAACTTTTACTCATGCAATTTTTGTATTTGAGTCTCCTATTTCAAAGTCCTGATAGCTGAGTGGTTGGCTCATTGGAGTATGAATCAGGAGACTTGAATCTCGAGTGGAAAGGCTGACACCAATGAGTTTTTTGAAACTAGTGTTCAAGTTGACTTGGTCACAAAGATATATGTCTATTGCAATCTCCCAAAGAAGCTTGAAGTCTAAATAAAAACAATTAAACAGTCTATTTCTCTCTTTGTAACTTATTATATTATATTGGCAAACTTCTAGCAGGGCCATAAAACTAAGAAAGTAGAACTGCCCATCTCTGACCATCTCAATATTGGGGAAATATTCTCCAGCTTCATAAATATTCAAATTCAAAATCAGCATATTATTACTATGTAATATCTTTCTCATTTAATGCAACAGGGTAAATTCACAAACTGGGTAATATTTTGAATTTGTCATTCACATAAAAATATCTTACTATAAAAATTATTCATTCTTCATTACATTTTTACACTATAAATATAAGCCATGTACTGAATAGTACATGAAATGAATAGCTATTCATTTATACACAACACCACAACAATAATCATGACTAATTTAATGAAGAGTTTCATAATACCATACCATACCTTATACCAAAAGTTGCTGCCAGAAAATGGTTTTTTATTTTATGTCTGATTGGCAATAAAAGTCATCTGCATCTTTTATTTCTGAAGTCTTGTCTGAGTTGGAGTTATAACTTTATCCTGTTGATATTTATGCACCCCAGTCTTAGACAGAATATAAAAATTCACCTCCGTGACTTGAGCTTTCATATAAACGGACCGTGTTTTGTTGCTACATGATGTAAGATTGCATCATAAGGCTTTACTGGTGGAGTTGAGTTTATGAACCGGAGAATGATAGGCTTAATGACAAAGGCTTAATGAAACTTGACTATCACATAAAAAAGGCTCTATCACATAAAATTTTTAACAGTGGTAGAGCCACGGATCAGCTTTTATTGCATGAATGGGCGGCTCAACCGGGGAAATACCACGACCTCACAGAATACCGGCGTGAAGTAGAAGTCTAACAAACTTCTGCGTTTCGTCTAGTGAGTGCAGGTAACCGGAGGCCCACACACCCCCTCCCCTAATTCCGGTGGGGGGGTGGCACTCTAAGGCCGGCATCGCATCTGCTATGTTTCTTGTATTGCGGGTGTTCATGGGCGTCGGTAATCACTTACCATCACGTGAGCCACCTGCTCGTTTGCCTCCCTCTTCTATAAAAAAAGGCTGACTGTTTAGTTGTGTAATCCTTGAATATTTTTAATTACCCTCTCTTACGCCCTTTCAATTTTGGTCAGTTTACTACTGTAAAAATGTAGCAGTTGGTAGTTAGCATCTGCCCATCAACTGTGCACTCTGGAGCTGCAGGGATTTTTTCTTTCTCTAATCTCTCGCCTAAAGAGAGATGGCTTTCGCAAAGTAGTAGGAATCCACTGGTTCCTACTAGAAATACGACATGACTGTAACAGAAATATTAGAATATGATTAAGTACATATCTTCTCTACTTATTAAACTCTTTCGAGGTTTTCATAGACAAAAAGTGAAAATAATACTTTTAATAATTTGATAATCTTACTAACGCATTGAACGTGATGGAAACAGTCAATTCCACAATAGTGTTGCGTTTATGAATGGCGTGATTAGAAATTACGGAGTCATATAAGTTATATTAACAAAATAAAAACTATTAAGCCACGGCAAGCCTAGTGCTTATTTTTTTGTATTTGTTCTTATTACATTTGTCCTTACGTTTCATAATGGTCGCCTTAAAATTTACGTATGATGGAAACTACGGTTATAGATTAATACCTTATCCACTTATGATTTTTACTATTATGATTATGTTAACGAGGAATAGAATTTTGCATTGCATGGTAAAATATTGTGTCATACCTGTAGAATTGATATGATGAGAATGGTAGTGTTTGTGGAGGACCGTCGCTAGTTTGTCGAAAGGCTGTTAGAATCATGTTGGAAGAGTAATCCGTATTAAAGTCACTTGCGTGCTTTAAAGTGGAAGAGTAAGATAACTTTTAAAAAATTTCCGCTATTCTCAAAGAAGTTACACAATTGTATTAGATGGATAAAAAATAGAGTATTTAATAAAAAATATTTTGAAGGATGACACAGGCGAAATTTTAAATATTTTGTACAGTTGACATTTTTCGGTTGATTGGACTAGACTAGACTCGGGTGAGACGACCACATTACACAATACTTAGAAATCCATAAAGGAAAAAGAAGTATAGTTTTGATAAAGTTATACCGATGTACGATTTCTTATACAGGTATACAAAGTGACTCAAGGTTACGCACCAAAAGCGAGCGATGAACTTGAACTCGTGATCGGCGACTATATCTACATCGAGGAGACACAGTTTGACAGTTCGGCGGACGGCTGGGTCTACGGCACTTCGTGGCTCACAGGTTAACTCTAATTCTAGTGGCATTCTTCTATTAACTTTGGTTGTATTTTTTTTATTTGTTGTTATTTAGATTTTTTAAATTATTTGCTTTCAGTCAGTGTATTAAGGAGGCTAAGGGACTACTACAGAATACTTTTTAAGTAAAAGGTTTACTTAAAAAAGTATTCAGTAGTAGATCACAATTTTAATTTTTGAATAGAACTAATTTTATTTATTTTAATCGCCTTGCAACTTTATAAACATTGTAAACATTTTATATAACTAACATAATAAGTTACATTACATTGCATTAGAATGAAAATATTTGCTACAAAAACCAAGCGATAGATTATTTACTTAAGCACCTGTAAAAACTTACGGCACCTACAAGAAGAGATAGGGCGATAGGTAAATTCTAACGCCGGTACAATACGATAAAAAGTTTGCTTACTAACTTGCATGCTATTATGACAGAACGTTACCCAACTATTAGGAAATTGTGTTACAAACAAACAACATGTTACTCAATTAGCGTTACGTTATCACGTATAGTGTTAATGCCTCTCGGAATTGTATTTACCACTGTAAGAGTTTAATTAGGGCATTAATAAATTTGTCATATTAAGATGTTGCTTAACTTATTCCGACAATGATTTAAATTAAATGTTCGTGTTTGCAAACATAAGATACGTATCTTATGATATGAGAACATCGAAGGATTTAAATCGTCTTTTTAAAAGTGGTTATAACTCTTTCTGACGTATGACCCGCTTTTTTTAAATTCTTGTTTCTTACTTTTGAACAATATTTAATTTTAAAAAAAATTGTCTCTTAAAAACTCCCATTGTGAACAACCCAGAGCATGTTTACATGCACTGTGATCATTAACTTAACTACGTGATAGCCACTGTCATGAATATTTCCCTAGTAAAACTAGCAGAAACTCTGCCGACTGTCTCAGTTTTATCCTACGACCGCATTGTTATGTTTTTCAACTAAGACTAAAATAGAAGTTCTATAAGATCCATGGAAGTCATGAAAAGTTTATGTAAAATAATGTTTTAGTAATATTTCATATTAGATAACTACATGCTGAGATATGAATGAGGTTTTAAACCCGCGCGTCTGGTTAGTAAATCAGAGCCGGGGAATAATGGGAGCAGGTCTCCTGAGGTGTTCCATTAACGTCTAAAAATATTCACTGTATGACGCTGTTGGCACTTTACAGCTTCTTTCTAGCAAGAGAGTAGGCTTGCGAGTAAAATTCAGATTCACTGAGCTCGTTCCGTATTCATACATAGAGTGTAAACTTATTTTAAATACACAGGGCTATCTGGTTACCTCCCCGGGATCTACATACAAAGGACGTCGGAATCTGATGCCTGGACGTTACATCGCGCCATTTCTCTTGGATCCAGCAACTGTAAGACTTTCAGATAATCAAATAATAAATGATCTTTATGTTTATATTAAATAGTCACGATAGCCGAGTGGTTTGGTGGACGGAATTTCGAGTCAAGAGACCCGAGTTCGATCCCCAGATGGCAGGCTGGTTTTTTAAAAACTTATGTACGAATTTATCGTTGGCTTGGACATTGAGACGGCGACGGGCTCACCATCTGTCTCGTTGTCCCGAAAATAATTCGGTGGAAGGTGGGTCGAAGGGACTTAATTGTCTAGACTATACCTCTGTCTACCCCTACATTGGGAATTGCGATAATAAAATATTTATTTATTATCTTTAGTTATGTGTACATCTTCTATATAAGCTACTTCACTGTCGCATAACAGTAGACAGGACTTGCATGTAAGTTGATAATATAGTTATCAGTCGTATAACTGACATTTACTCAATACCGGCTCAGAATTAGTGCAAACAGCGCCTCTAGCACCTCGTCGCTCTAGGCTCCAGGTAGTAAAATATGCCGATAAGCCTAATGCAGAAAACAATTACTAGTCCAAAATAAAATGTTGATGGCGCCTTATAGAATGTTCAAAAATCCGTAAAGTTACACTGAAAAGTAGATCTAAGTAAGATAAGTAGTTTTATGTATTATGTACTTTTTATTACCTTAAACTGTCTATTTTATGCGGCATTATTAGCCTTGTACTTTCCATAAACCGTGTTTATTTCGAATTCTGACTAGGGCTTCATAAAGTTTTAAGATTATACTAGACATTACTTTTCATTTTACAGGACGTAAAGAGTTCACGTTAGCCAGTATATGGGTGATATATTGTAATACAGATATACAATAATATGATATTTGAAAATACAGGGTGTTTGATCGCTCTTAGCTCCGTATTTTGCTCCAAACTTATGTACGATTTCCATCGTTTGCTTGGATTCTAAGACATCGACGTGCACACTGTCTGTCATCTGCCATATATTCTGGCGAACATGTGTTGCAGGCTTAACCGTTTAGGCTACTCGACTTAGTCTTTCTACAGTGGTAGAGCCACGCATCAGCTTTTGTTGTTGCATGAATGGGCCGGCCCGAAGTACCACGACCTCACAGAATTCCGGCGTGAAGTAGAAATCTAACAAACTTCTGCGTTTCGTCTGGTGAGTGCAGGTAACTGGAGGTCCACACCTCCCCCTCCCCCAATTCTGGGGGGGGGGGCACTCTAAGGCGGGCAACGCATCTGCTATGACTCTGGTATTGCCACCTGCTCGTTTGCCTCCCTATTCTATATAAAAAAAAGTCTATTCGGCCGTGATATTTGTTTTGTTGTAGTTTATATTTAAATATCATACGTTTCCTTATTCCATTTTACGGCACTCCCAGAATTTAATGCAGAAAATTCTTTTATTTATTTATTTATTCTTTTTTGTAAAATATGCTTTACAAGTCACGATAGCCGAGTGGTTTGGTGGTCGGAATTTCGAGTCAAGAGACCCCAGTTCGTTCCCCAGGTGGCAGGCTCGTACCAATGAGTTTTTAAAAAAAACTTATGTACGAATCATATCGTTGGCTTGGACATGAAGACGGCGACGGGCTCACCACCTGTCACGTTGTCCCGAAATATCTTCGGTGGAAGATGGGTCAAAGGGACTTAACTGTCTAGACTAGACCTCTGTCTACCTCTGTATTGGGAATTGCTTGAAGATATTTATTTATTTAAATATTTATGCTTTACAAGGGGCGGACTTAATGCCTCGTGGCATTCTCTGCCAGTGAAACCTGGGTGAAGAAAAAGTATGTTGGCAGATGTAAATTCGGAATAAAATAAAATAAAGTAAAATACAAATTTATGCTTTTCTTTCAACTCAAATTTTTGAAGACCAGTATCGATATTATCATTCATTGAATTTAACAGAAGCTTAGTAAAAGTAATTGAAAAAAAAAATAATACTATTATTTTATATCTTCACGAAATTGCCCCTATTCTCTAGACGTCTAGAGAAAGTCTTTTTGGCCTACTTTTCACCGGTATTTAAAATAGTATCTTTTAAAATATGTTAAAGAAATATATTATATACATAATGTATATATTTACTTTATGACTACCTGTTTTCATATCTATAAGGAGCTAAATAATTTTATCTTTGTAAAAAAAATGGCAAAGTCATGGCCAACATGCTGTTTTTGTTATAGATTGATTTAAGATATCAGATGTTATTGTCGCTCTAAAATGTTTTATCTCCGCGCAAACGAAACTCTGTCATCTGGTGGTAATGTTTTGAGTTTATATTACATAGTTGGTTATTTTACATTATTTAATGTAATATCGAAATATTTGGCTGTGTTTTTTTTTATTAAAGTATTTATAAAACATTAAAGAATCGTCCGTAGCTGCAGGCGAAAAGGTTATTATTATTAGTCACAACGCTGACGTTAATCTTTCAAGATATGTGACTTCTTATTTATTTATGAAAGTCTCCTACGTTACCATAAGAAGATAGTACCTTATCTGCCTGAATCATCTAAAAGAGTCAATCATTGTCCTGTACCCACAGTGAAAACAAGTTTCGCTTTTAAAATTTAATATAATTGCTTCACGTATTTACAATATGTTAAATAAAGAGAAGCACATCAGAAAATAAAATATATAAAATATATAAAAATATTTTATATATTTTATACATACACAGTTCTCCACTCCCAATATACACATTATTATATATTATTACATTATTATTAATATACAATTATACACATTACGGCGGCTCATCTAAATAAAAAGCCCAAATCTTGAAAAACTTCTAACGTTGCTATCTACTCATTTACGTATTCTAAGTGTTTATGCATATAATATAATATAAATATAATATTTTTCCATTTAGAGATTACTTCCCTAGCTTACATAAGGTAGATTATACGAAAGGAACTATTAAATAAATAAATAAAACCATTTCAATGAATTTCATCATCGGAAACAGAACGGCGGACACTATAATAAAGGCTGCGTAAGATTACTTTGTCTATTAATATTGTATACTCGTATTTGTGATTCGTGTGTCGTATGTAAACTAAAAGACGGTTTGATTGCGTAATACTTATGCACCTCCAATGTGTTGCAAGAATTTTTTCGCTTTTGAATATCATTGATGTATATTACAATACTTAAAGATGCATATTTTTGTTGTCCAATATTTCATGCCAATATTTAGAACTATTCGAAATTAACAGTTATATTACATGTATACATTGTAACATATATGTTACATATATACATTGTTTTCGCTATTAGTCTAAAACTAAATGTCGCAGTATAATCTTACTTTCAATTAATCTTATGTCAATACGTTAGGCATAGAGTGCAAATCGTCAGACTCCGATAGAAACACGGACGGGGAGATGTCAAATTACCCTCACGAAGACGCATCAGAGCTTGGCCACGAAAAGTCCGAAGAGACGTACAAAGAGTGGGAGAAGTATTGGCGCGAGGTACAAAACGACCGCAGCGAGAGTATACTCCGGATCACGCAGGGTTTGTAGAGCCTCTTTTTTACTCGATTTACAAGTAACAACAAGTACATGACATACCTATTGTTTGAAAGTTACATAAAAAAATTTAAAGAAGGACGCGGGTTATTCTGAGCACATGACAGAACTGAAACTCATGAATTTTTTTTTCACTTTTTTTTTAAATAATGTCCTTTGTCAATTAGCCCTATTTTTTTTAATACCTATTAACCACTAACTAACCTGCAGTACTTGTGTGTGTTGTAGTTTACGACAGTACTCAAAAGTCAGACCTAAACCCCCGACGTCATGTTTCGCAGTCCATATCCTAAACCATTGGGTTATTAACACATAATTACTATATAATTAATATTAAATATTACATATAAATACGTCATTTGCACGTAGCATTAAGTTTTAACCTTGAAAAACACTCACAGCATTCAAAGTTTCAGTTCAATAATCTATTTATACTGGAGTTATCGGATGTTATTTTATCCCAATTACATCAAAGTCATGGATTCATGAGCAGTTTCCGCCTTGTTGAAATCAACAAAACAAATCGAACTTAAGTTTTGTTAAACTCTTAGGTACGAACCCTCTTCATGTTACAATAAAATATACACATAGTAGTTCGTAGCATATGTCGCTGTTGTAGAATTATAATGTATACTTTGGTTTTTTAACGTTACAGGGACCAGCATAGACTGGAAACAATCTATGGCTCAAGAAACTGGTGATTCAGACCACAGTGTTGAAAGCAGTGAAGTAAGGTTTTAGCGTTATAGACTTTATTATAGATATTTGTCAATATATATTCACGCGTTTCCCAATATAGAGGTAGCCAAAGGTTTAAACTATTTAGTACTGTCATAGGTCATAGTCCCATATTTCATAGGAGCTAATTTTAGGGAACGTGACAGGTGGTGAGTCTGTCGTTGTATTTAAGTCTTAGCCAACTATATAAATAGTATATAAATAAGTTTTGGAAAAACCCATAGGTACGATCCTATCAGCTGGGGATCGAACTTGGTTTCTTGACTCGAATTCCGATCACCGAATCACTCGGCTTGACTTTAGTTATCTGGGTAAGTATATAACTTCCACCATTTCTGTAATTAATTCTGTTAAATTGTAATTTCAGTCAAGTAATTCAGGCAGCCAGTGTAATCCTCGGCGATGGTTCTTCGCGATGCGTCACGGTGAGAGAGTGGACCTCACCTACGGACAGTGGGTGCCGTTCTGCTTCGACGAGAACGACACTTACATCAGGAAGGATTTGAACATGCCTCTTACGTTAGCTGAAAGGTAATTCGTACGACTTTTTTTAAACTTACATCGGAGAAATACTGTCAATTTACTGCCTACCAAAATTTGTTTAAAATGATATATTAATGACCATAGATTTTGTTCCTTATATTGTTCTTTTTTCGATTTATTCCAAAAAAGGGTAAATTGTTGTGTAGCTTTTGGATGTAAAGAACAGGTGTGTACAAACACTAAGATGATAATATAAAAGGTGTTTTGTTGTAGAGAGGGCGGTAGTACGTCGTATGCAAAGGATACGCCGCTGACGCGAGTGGGGCGGCTGCAGGCGCAGCTGGTGGGCGAGGCGCTGCGGCTGGCCGGCGTGCCCGTCACACACGTGTACGCCTCCGCCGCGCTGCGCTGCGTGGAGACCGCGCACAGCTTCCTGCAAGGTACGTGCGGCAGCAGCGCGGGGGAGCGCTGCGCTGCGTGGAGACCGCGCACAGCTTCCTGCAAGGTACGTGCGGCAGCAGCGCGGGGGAGCGCTGCGCTGCGTGGAGACCGCGCACAGCTTCCTGCAAGGTACGTGCGGCGGCAGCAGCGCGGGGGAGCGCTGCGCTGCGTGGAGACCGCGCACAGCTTCCTGCAAGGTACGTGCGGCAGCAGCGCGGGGGAGCGCTGCGCTGCGTGGAGACCGCGCACAGCTTCCTGCAAGGTACGTGCGGCAGCAGCGCGGGGGAGCGCTGCGCTGCGTGGAGACCGCGCACAGCTTCCTGCAAGGTACGTGCGGCAGCAGCGCGGGGGAGCGCTGCTGCCGCACGTGCCCTTCACGCACGTGTATAATTTAAAAAATCACAATAAATACCGCTGATAAAATTATATCACAATTAATATGCGGAAATGCATGTAGACGTCATATTATGTTTCAGAAAATACCTCCTACTATTATGTTATTAAATTGAAGAGAATAAAGTTAAAATTTCAACTGACACGGGCGGGATTCGAACCCGCGACCTGCGCCGATCCCCGATCCGTGGCGACGCTCTTACCTCCAAGCCACCGTGTCTTACACGCATCAGTTGAAATTTTAACTCTGTATTTTTATATTACTTGTGCCTTTTTTATTGGCATAGGCGCGATCTGTTATCCCTTTTGCAATTCCTAACTGAAAAGTCAGAATTATCAAATTGTCACTTGCAAAGGGCTTTAAAATCAATAAAATTGCATAAAGATTTTTTTTATGAAGAGATATATTTAGTAAGTAGGAGGTACTTACTAAATATACCTCTTCATAAAAAAAAATCTTCACGCAATTCCCAATACAGGGGTAGACAGAGGTATAGTCTAGACAATAAAGTCCCTTTGACCCTTCCACCGAAGATATTTTCAGGACAACGTGACAGGTGGTGAGCCTGTCGCCATCTTTATGTCCAAGCCAACGACATGATTCGTACATAAGTTTTTGAAAAACCCATTGGTACGAGCGTGCCACCTGGGGATCGAACTCGTGTCTCTTGACTCGAAATTCCGACTGCCCGACCACTCACTCGGCTATCGTGACTCTTCATAACATGATTATATATATAAATTATTTAAAATTTGGCAGGACTTGAAGCTGACCCGTCCGTGAAAATAAGAGTGGAACCAGGTTTATTTGAATTTAAACAATGGTACATGCCCAATGGAATGGCGCCCTTTATGACTCCACGAGAGTTATACACGGCTGGCTACAACGTGGATCTCAAGTAAGGAAGCGCTATGTTTATATCGACTACTTGTAGCTTTTTTAAACAATCCTAAACATCAAAACTAAGCAGAAAAAATAAAGGCTAAAGTCTTCTGTTTTATTTACTTTTCAATTTTTTAACCCTTAAAAATGTCTATATCAAATGTGTATTTTTTGTGTGAATTCCTTTTCTAGTGTATTACTATAACCTGTATACACACTTTTCACAGATACAAACCTTACGTCGAAATGGATATCAACACTTCAGAGACTGTAGATCAGTGGTACAAGAGGAACGAAACTGTTTTTCACTCCGCAGTGAGAGATACTGCGGCTGATGGTAATAATAATAATAATATATAAAAATCGAAGTCATATTATGCTTGATTACTGTCTCAGCAATAATGTAATAAAAATGTCGACCTCCGTGGACGAGTGACGTAAGCACCGGTTTTCAAGGTGTAGCCATCTCGAGGTCCCGGGTTCGATTCCCGGTCGGGTAATTGTAGGTATTTCGCATTTTGTAGTCTATTATTTTTGGCGGGAAAACTACAATAACATAATTTTTTATAGGCGGGAATGTCATTTTCATCGGACACGCCGCTACCTTGGACTTGATGGTGTACGCTATGAAACAATTGTGCAAAACTAACCCGGAGCCAGCCAATTATCAATTGAGTAAAAATCTACTCAGAGTGCCATACTGTGCCCTCGGGGCAGTGCGAGACAATCCCTGGCAGGTCGTATCGCCGCCTTGCCCACCGTCCATCAATTCTAGTTCTGGAAGATTCGATTGGAAAATACTTTTAGATGTTTAATTTGACTGTACTTTAGACATGGAAAGAAAACTAATTTGACAAAATTTAACATGCTTGGAAGAATGAAGATTATTGAGTAATATCTTCTTGAACGAAAGAGTCGTACAGACTGACTGAAATGGGTATAATTTATGCTTTTATCTTTTTTGTTTAGTCTTTCGCCTCTAAGCAGTATATTGTTGCATTTAGTAGATGTTTTTGAGTCAGTGTTTTTTTTATTATTAGCTTAAAGATTTCCATACCTGTAGAGAAATATAAATGCCACTTCTAAATCGTATTACTTTCTTTTCAAGACTGTTCGTCGAGTTTCTTTGTTTGTATCAGATGTAGTCGACCATCAGCAGGGTGAATCTTCCGAATACCCTCTTAAAAATGCATTCATGTTTGTGTTGTCGTATGGCAGAATTGTTTATAATGTTTTCGTATTATTATGAAAAATAATAAGACATTTAAATTCTCATTGAAATATTTCTTATAAATTATAAGTTTTTTGGTTAGAGCATCTATTTTTGTTACACGACATGGGCAAATCATCACAAATAAATTCCTCATCATAAAATAGAATTAAAAGTAAAAAAAAATAGTTACATGAATTGTAACAATATTTCATTTGCTAACGGTACCGGTTTTGTTTGTGAAGATGTCACCATTCGTCTAATTGGCAAGGTCAGCTAGTGATTTGCTTACTAAAAGTAAGGTAAAATATATTAATTATATAAATTTGAAGGGTAAGGATATTACACCTTGTGCTTATTTTTATTTATTTTTCAACGTACGTTTAACAATGATTAAAATATGTACAAGTTCACGTTTACTTTTATTATTGTTATTAACTAAATATACAAGTAAATTTGTAATTAGTTCTAGAAAAGAATTCTTCTTTTAATTTTTTTGTAGACGTAAATAGTCGAAATCTTTTTTAAAACCGCTAGATGCCATTTTAGTAGAAAATAATACGTAACGTGGATATCTTCGATGGAAAGCGGGTCGAAGGGACTTAATTGTCTAGACACTCTCTACCCCTGTATTGGGAATTGCGTGAAGATATTTATATATTTTTATTTTTTAGTACGTAAAGACTGTAGCAGTTGATTGTTGCAATGTTAGTTGGTTAAATTGACAATTGTATTAACAATTATATATAATATGGTAATAATGTCTTCCGAAATAATTGTACTAAAATTTGTCACAAATGTGCACTTTGGACATAATATTTTTAATGGACCCTTTTAAATATAGTTAATAATCACCAATATTCTCTGAATGATTGGTTTATATGAATGTTGTCTCAAACTTCCGTCTGTTTATATTTTCATTACGTATTCAGGACTGATCCAGCGCCATAATATGACGACGTAATACTAAGTTCAGACAAGAAGGATTTCTTACGGTGTAGTAACTGCTATTATTATTTTATTACAATTTAAAACTAAAATACAATAGTTTTTAATAATTTTCTAAAATGTCTATCAAAAACAGGTCACAAACATTTTATATGATTTTAGCGTAACTGAATTATATGTTAATATATTTATTGTTTTAATCCAAAGTAGTATTGCGAGATCGAAATTGATTATTAATTTTATTTATAATTTATAGTAAAATTGATTTTTTTCAATATAATTATTTCATTAGAATTATTTTTTAAATGTTATGACAACTTCTAATTAAATAATTAACGACATTGCATTGTAAGTCGTTTTTACCAAAATTAACGAAGTTACGCAGGCGGAACCTCCAGTTCTTTCATTGCATTGTATGACAGTTAAGTAAGATTCTACATAAGTTTTTGTTTACAGTAATTTTTTTTTAATTTTTATTCTTCTGGTTTCATTTTGTTAAAATTAATATTTAAGGACAGCAATCTGATAATTCATTTCTTCCATACGTTGATGTATTTGTTAAAACACTGAGATGACATTGCCTTACACTAATAATAAATCTAGTTTGTATATAATAGATAAATAAATACTTTGTTAGATAGTTAATAGGTTTATATTACTTCCGCCAAGAGTCTACGCGATAGTGAATGATGTGTAACTATTTAATTTAAACGATTGTTGAGACAATTGAAGCAATCCCGCACTGCAAAAAATTAGCAACATTATGAAATTCCCACTATGTTCATTTCTTAATAAAATATGCTTTTTTTATACTAAATTTCTTTCGTAATAAATTAGTAATTAATTATTGAAAGGTACCGAGGATTAATACTTAATTACAACAATATTTATAAATAAAAATGCACTAATATATATCAGTATTTGTCACTAATATATATGCACTTTATATATATATATATATATGTATATATATATATATATATATATATATATGTGTATATATATATATATATATATATGTATATATATATATATATATATATGTGTATATATATATATATATATATATATGTGTATATATATATATATAAGCTTAAGTAGTCTATGTTAGTAATTAGTCTAGTCTTTCTCCGTCAATCATCAATCTACAAAATAATAACAGAAGAGAATAAATTGAATTACATATAAACGGCGTAAAAATAGCACGGACTTGACTCTCTTCACAATGCGGGTGTCTACCTTAACGAAAATAAAGATATTGTTTTACTGCTGAAATAAACGAAACAATTAATAAACTGTATCATTTCTCCCAATACCTAAATTAAAATTTTACTGCAATGGCAATGCCTTAGCTCAATAAGTAGTAGACTGTAAATACCCACTGCTAGGTACTTTCTCTCAGACATTTGAGAAGGATGAACGCAGGGAAACCTGCTTTGGCAGACTTCACACATAGTCGAAACAATTCAATATTTGACGACCACTGCATGAGTGGAGTACGCACCAGTTCGTTCAGTACTGGTTCGATTTCCAGACGGGTAAATGTATAACACCACTTTTCTACATTGTCTTTGGTCTGGGTGTATGTGGTACCTTCGTTGTTACTCATTCAACAAGTACTTTAGCTACTTACTTTGGGGTCAGAGTAATATAGCAGTCTGTGTCTGTGTTTTATTTCTCAGATATTCACGAAGTTTTCTTTCTTCGCCGTGCTCTCAGAATCTCTTAAAATTTGCTTTTAACATTTTCTTGGTGCCGGCCCAACTACAACTCTGACATTGGTCAGATCAACATATATGTTCTATTAATTTAAGTCGCTTTTATAGGGCAAACTGATCAACAATTTATAATTAATGCCCCGGGTGTGCATTAGGTGACAGTAGTTCGTCCATAGTTAACATCCGTGCAATATTACTGACATCGAAACCTTGAAGACGCCTACTTCAAAGCAAACCTTTTCAGGCATCACATTAGGTATGTATATCTTCGTAAATACATATCCCTAACGAATAGACTAAGACTCTGTGACTGGTGAACATCTAAGCTTCATACAAGAATTGTCGCAAATTTTTAAGCAGATGTTTTAACATTTCACATGAAAGTTATTGTTAGATTTGTAAATTAATATTTATAAGGGAGTTCAACTTTGGTTGGTCATTGACGGTAGTAGCCACGTATTTTCTTTCCTAATACGACAAGCATTAACCCATCAGGGCGATTTCGGCACAAGTCCTTTTGATGACAAAACTTTCTCCTCTTTTTTCTCACAAGAAGCAAAGCAATCTGTTCCGCGCTAACTAACATGCGTTGTAAATAAATATATCTTAGTTCACAATTTCATACTTCGCTGTCAGTTCTTGCAGGTCATTGATAATATGTTTCACCAGATTGTTGAATGGCGGTGTAAAAGTTACATGGCTGTCAGGCCAGGAGTGAAAAAAAATCGTCTAATGACACCATGTCAACGTCTTTTACACAATACCAAGTCCGATGCTGACTACTGATCTACTCGCAGGTAGATCGTAACTGTTAAATATAGGGACGGAGGCGGGA
This sequence comes from Sericinus montela, assembly GCA_029286605.1. Lineage (NCBI taxonomy): Eukaryota > Metazoa > Arthropoda > Insecta > Lepidoptera > Papilionidae > Sericinus > Sericinus montela. Next base: position 80,480 of record JAGSMR010000007.1, on the reverse strand, counting down.
AATTGATACGAAATATTATATCTTGAATTCTGTTATAACAGATGCTGTCTACCTTATTGTTGATACAATAATTATCTTATTGCGTGCGCAGCCTCGCTCGACTTACCCAAATTTTACAATAGAAAGGATTGACTTATAATAAAGTCAAAGTGAATCACTTGATTAAGGCTAAATAAGATAATTTAAATTTGTGTTGCTTCGACGAGTGTTACTGTAATTTTAAAATTAAGAAATAAACTGCAAATACTGGTGTTGCCTGTACTTGTTTCTCGAACTCCCAGGAGGCAACGTCGTTTATAGGACACGCTGTGACATTGGATTTGATGGTGTACGCTGTCAAACGTTTAGCCAAAAACTGCCAAGAGCCATTTATATACCAATTAAGTAAAAATTTACTACGGGTTCCCTATGCCCTGGGAGCCCTGCGAGACAACCCTTGTCAGGTGGTGTCGCCGCCTTGTCCTCCATCCATTAACTCCAACTTTAGAAGGTTCGATTGGAAAATAATTTAACAGAATTTAACAGTGGTAGAGCCACGCATCAGATTTTGTTGTTATATGAATGGGCCGGCTCGACCGAGGAAGTGCCACGACCTCACGGAATACTAGCGTGAAGTAGAAGTCTAACAAACTTCTGCGTTTCGTCTGGTGAGTGCAGGTAACCGGAGGCCCACACACCCTCCTCCCCCAATTCTGGGGGCACTCTAAGGGCGGCAACGCATCTGCTATGCCTCTGGTATTGCGGGTGTTCATGGGCGGCGGTAATCACTTACCATCACGTGAGCCACCTGCTCGTTTGCCTCCCTTTTTTATAAAATACAAAAAATTGTGATGCTTCGTCACATAAATGTGACAATTAAGCAAATTTGGTAGAAAACACATAGCATATTTTCACTGTATGGTAAATTTAATTTAATAATTTTGAGGTTCTATAATTCACACTACATCAGATCGTAGTTCGAAAATATCAAAACTTATTTTTTATTCTTACCAAATACTTTTGGCAGGCATTGCTCACATACATATTTGTAATATTAATAAAAAATATTCGATTCTCTTTTGTTTTAACGTAGTCATTTGTTTGCTTCATGTCGGAACGTTTTCTCGAAAATCTCGAAACGAAGTGCGAGCCGTTATTTAATACCTCTGTTTAAAAAAGTTAACGACACAGGAGATTCATTACGTTTTGGAGGCCACATTAGGACAGTCTGTTCTGCTGTATTCCACAATCTTAAGGTGGGCTTCTCATTTTCGAGTAGGGAGAACGAGCACGGAAGATGAACATCGTTGCGGCCGTCCAACGGCGTCGGTTACCCAAGAAAATGTTGCGAAGGTCGAGAAAATTATATTGAGCGATCGAAGAGTTACCATCCGATACTTAATTCAAGAAACGGGCATTTCATTTGGAAGTATTCAATCCATTTTGAAACATTCTTTGAATATGGGAAAAGTCTCCGCAATATTTACCAAGAACCGACAGTCAGAAACGAATTCTACATGACATGTCGAAGATATTGTTGGACAAGTTTCAAGAAGATTCTGAAAACTTTTTGTCTTGTTTCGTAACAATTGACGAATTATGGATCCATCATTTTGATCCCAAGGCAAAACAGGAATCGCAATGGAAACGGTCATCATGACCGACCCCGAAGAAGTTTCGTGCCGTGGCATCGGCTGGCAATGTTTTGGCCTATTACAGTCTAATGAACCACTATTGCAGTCTAATATTATGCAGATTTAATTTCCAAGTTGAGGAATGCAATCAAAGAGAAAAGGAGAGGGAAATTTCGAAGGGGCTTGCTGTTTCAGCACGACATAAAAAATATTTTTTTTTATTCACACTATTATTAATTTATATTTATTGAAATTTTTAACGCTATTCTCAATTTAAATTTATTAAAATTTATTTCGTAACACCGCCATGTCCCCCTTCCATCAATTCCAGTTCTGGTCGATAGGATTGAAAATGCTCTTGGATGTCTAAATAATCGTATATATATTATAAGGGAAAGAAATGTATTTTGCCCATTTTTAAATGAACACGAAAATTAGATTTTACAGTGTATTATTTTTTTGTAGTGTATAATTTTATTTTATTTTATGTTTCATTTTGTACATCTCTTCGAAATTGCATTATTTAGGAATACTTTTATTGATAAATTTTAAATAAACAAGGTGTTTTAATTTAAACCAATAATATAAAAACATTAATAACTCAGGAAATATTACACTTATATATATATGGCTAGTTCACTTTTTTTTTAAAATAACTTTTCAAAATAGTAAAAACATTGGTTCTGACTATTCTCTGAGAAGTCCTTGAATTTGCAATCACAATATATATAATAAAAAATATATGTAGGATATGATGTAAGTAAACATGGTGGTAGAGCAACGCGATGTCTTAGGAGACGATGTTATGAAGGATGCCATAGAGTAAACATAGGATTCCTATTAATCACGCTAACTAAATCGATTTAGTAATAGTAACACTTATTACTGTCTCGGGGTTCCATATAAATTACAATGCATTTTTTTATCGAACAAATAAACATGAAAATGAACTACCCGATAAATAAATAAATATCTTTACGCAATTCTCAATACAGACAGAGGTCTAGTCTAGACAATTAAGTTCCGTTTACCAACCTTCCACCGAAGATATATTCGGGGCAACGTGGAGGTTAAAGTAACAAAAAGTAACAATATCGGGTTAATTACTCTAACTAGTCTTTTTGTTACTTTCTACATACGTCATGAAATACAACATTCTTTACAACTAAGAAATAAATCTGTTTCGTGAGGATTTGTACCATATACCACAAGTTTGAGTGTTGTTTTAGGTAATATTTTAAAACGCACTCTCAAATTTAGACCTTCTTCAGTATTTGAAATGAAATAAATTCGATAAAAATAAATCTATTTATTATAACTTTAAACTTATAACAAATAGTGCAAAAGAAAGCAATTACTTGCAAACAACATCAAAAATAACAACATATTGTGGCTCAGGCACAGAGAGCTTATACCAAAGAAAAATTAAATATACAGACAGATAATTACATAGACATTTGAAACAACATGAAATATTTATGATTATAAATGACATATAGAGGAGAGATCATATAAAAATAAATAAATTACAATAGAATTCATACTTCATTTGCATACCTTCATCACATGAGTTAATATTACTTATCGGTATTAGATTTATAGTTCATTTTTTCCGCTAGTATCTCCTCCACAATTTTTTGTATCACTTGCCGGTCTTCTGCTTTTATATCTTCCGGTTTTGTTTTATCATCGTATATTTTTCTATCTATAAGTCTTATAATTACTTCTTCTACAATTGCATCTATATTTTCATCTGTTCTGTTAGAAGTGTCTGTAGACTGAGTTAAGTCGTCAGCAGTATCTGTATTATTTTCAAAATGTGTTTCTGCGACATATTCTAGATTTATGGCCGTTGAATCAACTTCCAATACAGGTGATGTTTCAGGTATATCACCTCTCCCATCATCTTCTTCTGTTTCAATATTCTTTTCCACTATAGTACTTTCAGAAAGTTCTTCTGCTATATTTTTGTGTCTCTTCATTATCTCTCTTAATTTTTCTTTCGCTGAAGCAACTACTTCTCTACGAGTTTCCGATTTGATTTTTGCTATTGCTTTTTTCTTACGTTCTTGTCGATAAGATTTTAAATCAACTTCAACTTGTTCTTGAGACTCGATATTATCTTTCTCATCGTTAATATCATTATTCTCGTCCAAGTTTTCTTCACGACTATGATTGACATTTTCTTCTGTGTTTAATTCATTCAATCTTTCAGTCTCGTCAATATTATTAGCAGATAAATCAGATGGTATCGTATTCTCAAAATTAACAGTTTCAACGATTGTTTCTTTTGTGAACATTTCTTCATTTGATTCAATGTTATCAACAGTATCCATAACCACGCTATTCGTTTTTCTAAAATCTGTCTGATATTCTCTAAAATTTTTCTTTTCTAAAATAAATAGACCTGGTCGCGTTTTAATTTTCACTGGTGGCAATAACTTATAATTTACAGCAACGTGTGAAAAAGTATCAATGCTGTCTAAGATTACATGCGTCTGTGTAAAATGCTTCAAAGCCGGAGAGTATTTACTTTTACCTTCTAGAAGAAGATGAGTATACACTTGCAACTGTTCAGGTTGCAATGATTCGTTTTTACTGTATATCCAATGGTCATGAATTTGAGTAAACCTGCTAACACCGGTTTGAGCCGCTAGGTTACTGATATGTAAATGAACGAATGGTTCATTTTTCAAAAGCTTATGAAATCTGTAAGAATAATAAAAGTTAAAACCAAAATTATCTATATTATATAACATAAAATAGTTGACGACTTTCGTAGACAAGCTGCGTACACATCGGTTTTTAAGGTGTTGCAAGCTCTGAGGTCCCGGGTTCGAATCCCGGACGGCACAATGTATAAAATCACATGTTCTTGTCTATTGTTACTGCCGGATCTGGGTGTGTGTGTTACCATCGCTGTTTCATTTATATCCTCATAACTTATATCTCCATGCTATTTCCAATATTGAGGTAGGCAGAGGTTAGTCATTTAAGTCCTTTCGAACAACTTTTTCTCTATGATTCCGTAACAAAAATGCTTTAGCTTTTGAATTAGGGCAATTTGTGACATGCTGTTCCTATAGAGACATCTATATTTTTAAATTCCCAATACAGAGGTAGGCAGAGGTCTAGTCTAGACAATTATATCCCTTTGACCCACCTTCCACCGAAGATATTTTCGAGACAACCTGACAGGTGGTGAGCCCGTCGCCGTCCAAGCCAACGACGTTATTCGAACATAAAGTGGTGAACACGCATTAGTACAAGCCTACCACTCGGGGTTCGAACTCGGGTCTCGAAATTCCGACCACCCAACCACTCGGCTATCGTGACTTCGTTTTATTATATATTTTTAATTTATAAAACATGACTAAGCTACGTTTGACTTAGTATTTGAAAGAGGTACACTTTTAAAAAATGTTATTTAATATCACTATAAACATGACAAGATTGCATCTAATAAAAACTATGACATTATAACTATATGTACGTACATATTTAATCATTCAACAAAAAACTTATTTACATACTTAGTTATTGCCATTCCACCTGGATAGTTTGTCATTGCAACCAAAACTAGAGCCAAGGAAAAAATTACATTAGCAACTATGACCACAATAATCCCCCAGAATAGTAATTCGTAAATGGGCGATTTGGTTCGTCTAATAAATCTGGAAAAGAACATATTAAGTATTTCAAATAAGCTTAAATAAGTTTAACAGGGTAAGAATTTCAAAATATTTTTTTAAATACATTGACAAATACTTTTATTTTAATTTTTCGACTAAAAATACCCGCAGCCCGGAAAACCGATAAATTATAAATAAATAATTTATCTTTAAATAAATATATCTATCTTTACGCCATTCCCAATACAGGGGTAGACAAGAGGCCTTAATAATTAAGTCTTTTCGACTGACCTTCCACCGAAGATATTTTTGGAATAACGTGACAGGGTGAGCCCATCGACGTCTTAATGTCCAAACTAACGATATAATTCGTATGCAAGTTTTTGAAAAAAACCCATATATACTGGTAGGCTCGTGGGCATACTTTGTACGAGCTGGTACGATTGGTACGAGCCTGCCACCTGGGGATGGAACTCGGGTCTCTTGATTCGAATTCTACCACCCAACCACAACGGCTCTCGTCATTTTTAATAATAATACTAAAAATATACTATAATACAATAACTGTAATGACTTAAAATATATATTTTAATAGTTTTTATCTTTAAATAAACTATGAAACTTACACATATGAGCATGCAGCGGCCGACGCCATATTGAGCAATGGAAAAATATATATAATAAACCTAAGCTCCTTGTGTGGTAAAAAAGAGAATAGAAGCACATAAACCACCGCAGGCGCCACCATAGGCACAACTCGCCTCTCCAAATAAATACCAACAGGTAGTAGAACTATGCTCGGACCTAGACCGCGAGGAAGTGCTGAATAGAAATACCATAGAAATGGCGATGTCTGTATTGATATAGTTAAATGGATTATTGCTAAAAAGTAATATAGAATCTAATATAATAAAAGGGACATTCATATTAAAAATTACAGTAATAAAATAAGGTACACTTATTTAAAAAAAAGGATACACCCCAATTTGAACTTTTATTTAATATTGTGTTATACCAAAACACCTCTGCTTCTGGCCAAAGAAGTCTCCCCCAAAATATTGAATCTATTATAATTGTTAGTGCCACTAATCCTACACCAGTAGGTACCACTAACTTGAGAAATCTGAAACGTAACAAAAATTTTAAACCAATCGCTATTTATTTTAAAATTATTTTAATTATTTGTACAGTAAAGTAATTTTTTTGATGTGAAACATCTATAGCCGCACGTAAAACCGATTTCTGGCGTGGCGACGCATACCGTGCACGTACGTAGTAGTGTTTAATTATAAAACTTAATTCTCAGGTAATAGGGTGTAAATTAGTATACCTTTGTATGCACGCTATACAAAGGTATACTAATTTACACCCTATTACCTGAGGATTAAGGTTTATAATTAAACACTGAAATCCCTTTTTTATATTTAATTAATTATATTCATATTATTCATATTAGTCACTATGTAAATTATATTAAGATTTCATTTTTACATGAAAGGTCATTTCCTTATAGTCAAAAATGTTCAATAATTTTTAAAACGAATAAATATAAACTACCATTAAAATTAGCTGGAGATTTTAATGTAAATTTGCAAGAGCTGAATCACTGCCATTAATGGCATTTCTTCAAAAAGAATTTCAATTGCAAATCATCAACAATCCAAAAGAATCTACTACCAAATATGGAACAACTGTAGATGCTGTAATTGTGAGATATCTTGATAATGTTTCATCCAATACTTTTGTAACGTATTAAATAAATATATAAATATCTTCACGCAATTCCCAATACAGGGGTAGACAGAGGTCAAGTCTAGACAATTAAGTCCCTATGACCCACCTTCCACCGAAGATATTTTCGGGACAACGGGACTTTACTACTACGGGACTTTTGTAACGTAGTTTAGTTATCATCGACCAATCGTCACAGTAATACCGGCAGAGGAAACATCGAATATAACTATAACTGAAGTCACAGAGAGAGAGAGCAAATATTTAAATTGTGGCCACTTGATATTAATATCAAATTTTTATATCAAGTGTAAATAAATGTTTATTAAATAAAGTTACCATTTTCTGTAAGAAATCCGTAACACTTCATTATTTCATTAGTATTTTGTTAATACTTCATTTTTTCATTCCTGTAATAATATTATCTTTTATGCATATTACTTGTACACACACACGATGTTTCACATCTGCCAGGCGTCCCATGACGGCTCACATTTTTTTTGTGGGTGTTAAGGCAAATTCTTCCTAATGTCGTCACAAGATACCTTATTTTGATACAGCCTCATTTTATAGTTTTATTTTAAAGGCGGAATGTTAACAACGGAAGAAGTAGTAATGTACATAATGATTTCTTGTGTTTACGCAAAAACTACAGAATTAAAATAAAACGATTTTCGGATTTTATCGCGTTTTTAGTTAGTTTTTACAAACTATTTTTATTTCCCGACGTTTCGGATGCTTTACAGCATCCGATGAAAATCGTTTTATTTTAAAAGTAGTAATGTATTTATATAGATAGATAGATAGGGACAACATAACATACTTTGATCCCAATGTAAGCACCCAGTAATAAGAAACCTGAGAAAAAGTAGAAAGTGTTTTCTATATTGACCCGAACGGGAATTGAACCCGGGACCTCAGTGCTGGCAACACCATGAAAACCGGTGTGTACGCCACTCGACCACGGAGGTCATCCAATTTATATATAATAAATTTTAATATTAAAACCAATTTATATACAATAAATCTGATAGTGTAATGGATTGCAATGTCATATGTTCAGGGCTTCTATAACATTACTATCATCTTCTAATGAGTAATGTAAGTTCAATAATAGAATAAGAAAAAAGGGTAATAGGGGAGGGCTATGTGCCGCAGTTGACTTTTACAGGCATTTATTAGACGAACGACGACGAATTGTTATGATAAAAATAAAATAACGGTCATTCTGCTTGATGAAATTGCAAGATATGATGCCGACCAGCTTTCTGTAGGGCTGGAACCGATTATACTTTTGGGTTTAGACGTTTTCGAATACGTAGCCTTATATAGAATATAGAATTAAGTTCGTGAAACCAATAGTTACCAGTTTTTTTAACCAAAATACCAGTATCCTTGAATAAGCCCCATATTTATATAGTAACCACACCATATATGGAACATCTAACAAACATCTGTTTACTATGAATAATTTTCAACACAAGTGTTTGGTGGTTCATGGTAATAAATCTTTACTTTTAACACAACAACTCACAATGCTTGACAATTCGATTGAGCATCAGAGAAACCTCCAAATAGAAACCATACTTAATTTTCCGTTCTCGACGGAGTTCAAAGTAGATCGTCATTATTTTTGCAAAATCAAAATTTCTTTTCTTAACAGAAGATACCTCTCTAAAATCATTGAGTTTTTAGTCACCAAATTCTAACGCAAACGCGTTTGAAAGATTATTTAAATCTTCCGTCAAGATGGCAGAGATATATAGGTAATGATGGAAAATACTTCAGTAAAAATGGTATGGCATGGTAAAAAAAATACTGTGATAAAAAAGAGCCTAGGTCACGTGTTCAAATCCCGCCTATCATTTTAACTATTTAAATCACTTGTTTGTTTTATTACAACATATAGCTCATTTGCTAAAAAAATCACAAAAATATTCATATTGTATAAATATTAGTTCAAAATTTTATCAGCAATATCTTAGCTTTTATTTAAGCCATTTACGTGAACATTTTTTTAATCGCTAATGCAATAAGTGCTCTATTGTGTCACCCACTAAGTTATGTGTAAGCAAGTATAAAAAATAGCAATTTTCGTAACATACTATATATTACATTCCATAACTGGCTTTTCGTCACGGAATTCCTAATACAGGGGTAGACACAGGTCTAGATAACTAAGTCGTTTCGACCCAGCTTCAACAGAACATATTTTGGGATAACGTGACCGTTGCCGTCTCAATATTCAAGCCAACAATATAATTCGTACAAAAGTTTTTTGAAAAAACCCATTGGTACGAGCCTACCACCTGCGGATCGAACTCGGGTCTCTCGAATCGAAATTCTGACCACCCTACCACTCGGCTATCGTGACTACCCGAAGATATTCATATTCCTAATGGTCGAATTTAACAAAAAAATCACAGCGACTACGACAACGGCAAAAAACCCGTTAGTACCTTACGTACTTACTAATTACCAGCACTTTCATGTATATTAACATAACATAAACTTACCCAATAAGATCAATTTTTTTAAAGTACAAATCCATAATGAGGAACAATCCAAACAGCATGGCTAATTCCGATCTAAAAATAATGATGGAACATCCTGCTGATATAATAAATTGTTTATATTTCCCTGAGAGCCAACCTTCAAATGCAAGTAACACTGTAAAATAAGATTTTATTGGTTATTAAAAGGTATAAAAAATCAGTTCAGGTGTAGCAGCATTCCTCAAGCACCAGTTGTAAGTTTTGAGGCTAAGAATTTGAAAATGCCTTATTACCAGGCAAAAACCTGGCGCATTTTTAATTTTGGAGATCATTGTTATACAGTCTCAAATGTGATGTTTGCATGGGTGTACCACATACAATGTGGTAGAAGTGCTTTCTATGATGATGCACCTCTTGCACAACATAAAAAAGGTAATGTAATTGTTCGTATGATACAGCTGCTTTTTCTGGTAACATTAATTCTTGATTCCATTGACTATTTTTTTTTTTTTGCGGAATTATGCAAAAATATCTTTACTAATATAAAATATAAATTATCGTCGTAAATTTTGGTCATGGGGCTCCCACCTGTCACATTGTCTCAAAAAAATATCTTAGGTAGAAGCTGAGTTGAAAAGAGGACTTAATTGTCAAGACCTCTGTCTGCTCTTGTATTGTGAATGGTGTGAAGATATTTTTGTTTATAGCCGTTGACTGACTTTTTCGCTATATGGTTTGAAAAGCGCAATCTTTCATGTAACATAAAGTCATGAAAATAAATAAATTTCTCTTTAATTATTATCCAAGTAAGTCAGTCATGATAAGATTAACTTTCCATAATAACATGTCTGGTATGGTTGAAAATAGACAAAAATAAAAATCACAATATCATTTACTTACCATAGGGTAGTGCCATAATATTAGGTAAAGGGCGGCTCATGTAGAACATGAAATGGTATTGTGTGACAGTTACCAAAGTAAACCACCATGCAAATGTATAACCAAATTGTTTCTGTAATGTATCCCTGAATCGGCTCCATGATGCAATAACTGTTAAAGCGAGAGTCAGACGCACTAAAAGTTAAATGAAATTAATGAGGATCAAATATTTTTTTACTTGTTGGTATTAAATATGCGCTCACAAAGCAATGCAATGGTGTGTGCTGGCCTGCTCTTAAATATTTGAGAGGGATCAGAGCAGAGGATCATCCCCCATGCTGCTTTAAACACATGCTCTGTCCACTAGGCTTTTCTTAGTAATGCAATTTTCTAACATAAGAAACTATAAGCCTAAAAGTATCCAACCCCTTTTTTCCCTTGGGTGTCAAAAGAGACAACTTTAAGAAAAACCTTCAAAATGTCACTGAAAATTAGCAGATAACAAAATAATAATCTCAAAAAATACCAGACTAAAATCTATAAAATGATTGGCAGCAGAGCCAAAGGAGAAAAATGTCTGCTTTTTATGACAAATGTTCCCATATTGTAGAGACAAATATCCTACACACTTTACTACACCACACTTTTAATGACAATAGTTGCAAAAGATTAAATCCAGCTCATTGTTACTATAAGAATATCTACAAATTAATGACAAAGTAAATCACTGAAGAAAAAAATTATGCAAACCATCAAAAATGTTTACTTTTTTTAGGTTTAAAAGCTATTTATTGTTGTTGGTTATTGATTTTATAAATTTGGGTTTAAATTTGTTATAAGTTTTTCTTTCCTTTATATGTTACATATATGTTTGTTTTGGTATGTGTTGTTGTAACCTAATCTAATGGTTTATATATTATACTATACCTATAAATTAGTTTAGCCATGAATATCATTTATAAATATATTATCATATTTTAAAATTTATGGCAAGATATTGTGTACCGAGTTCACCTGGTCACCACTTCTTCTCAGATAGCTATGTAAAAAGCATTAATTTAACACTTACCCACATATTGCATCCAGAATTTATTAATTCCAGTAAAATGTAATATAGTCACAATTGGCGCCGATAAAGCTGATATAATAACTGGGCCGATGAATGTGCGCGGTACGACTCCCGGGAATTCATTATGATCATACTGGAAAAATATATTAATATACATGTCGGAATACGTAGCGTATGAATCCAAAATTAGACTATCTTGTATACCTCCGAGAGGTTAAATCGATGGTACAAAATATCGTGGGTAGCCTGTATATTAAAGCTTTCTTCCACTTTAGTAAAAGGACACAGTAATATATGTAAGCTCGCTACAATATAAAGTAACTGAGCCATATTTTTAAAATAAAATAAAAGCCGCGACTATAAATAATTTAAAATATTATTTATCAACCCATGATAAATTATTCAAATTAGATCAGCTGCCGATTGTCAAACACGACGTGACAGTGACATAACCGGAGACCAGTGTAAACAGCACATAATATAAAATATAAAACACAAACAGGGGGCTATGAAACTAAGAAAGAAGAAGAGGATCATTTAAACATATAAAATTTTATGAAAATTCCGAGTACCGAAAGATACTGAAAAAGCGCTCTCGGTAAGATCTTCTACCTACTAATATATTCTTCTTAACAGATTTTTCTTGGATGATTTTTTATTAGTTTTTTTTTTGTGAAAATGTTCAACGATGTTTTGCCGAAGGCGAGCTGAAGATCGCGGTGCCGATGGTCTGTAACCACAGGTATTGTGCTGCTACAGTGTCCCCGCGCATGGAGTACTTATGATTCACTAGGAGTAAATTTACCGGGCTACAAATTACTTATAGTGAATCACATCATATAAAAAAAGTGTTTGAGTGATTGGGTATTCAGAATTTCGAGTCGAAAGACCCGAGTTCGATCCCCAGGTGACAGGCTCTTACCAAAGCGTTGTTCAAAAAAAATTATGTACGAATTATATTTTGGTTGGCTTGGACATAAAGCTGGCGACGGGCTCACCACCTGTCACGTTGTGCCGAAAATATCTTCGGAGGAAGGTGGGTCGAATGGACTTCATTGTCTAGACTAGACCTTTGTCTACCCCTGTATTGGGAATTGTGTAAAGATATTTATTTGTTTATTTATATCATATAACGTACTTGGTGGCGTGACGTCGAAATGGTTATTAAGGTTTCATTAGAGAGATTCTACGCAAGTTTTGAGTGAAAGGATTTCTTAATGACATTTTACGTGAAAATGTCCATATTAAGTATTTTTTTGTTTGTGGTATTAGAATAGTTAAATTTTAGTTTAGATTAGGTTTAAATATAGTTATATGTTAAGGACACTATTCGTAGAGGTCGTATTCCTCATTGTTTAAACAAATTCCTAAAATTCAATTTGTGGTTTAGGGTGATTTCATGAAAATTATTTTATATCGACTTATTATTAATTTTTCTTGGAGTGAAGTTAATTTACGAGAAAAACAAATTTTCTCCTTTTCCCTTTTAAGCAGCCTTTCGTGTTATAGGCATGATAGATCATACTATTACAGAATCCTATAGAGATAGTAAAACAGAAATACGGGAACAAAAAACCTCCATTTGGTAGGCGTAATGTGCTTTATTTCCGTGCGTGCAATAAATTGTGACGAAGGAAAAAGTCTCGAAAATGGTGATGGCTAATAACATATGAGGGGAATGGTTCATTCTGCCATGTGTTGTTAGCCAAAATGCTTGTAAAATACCAGACCAAAATTAAGCAGACCCATGACAGGAAGCTGCGCCTGAATTAGCGTTATGTCTAGTACTGCGATTGCTAATCCGTTTGCGAAGCGTGGTGATTATTGAAAATCCTCCATCTGGGAGAGCTGTATGTAATGTAATAGACTACTAATAGACTTTTGCAGACTTCTAATATACTCCACAAAAACTTTTTAACACGCACTTTTCATAAGATCGCATCTTAGTATATACGAATTGATAGATGGTTAAGACTGACAATGACTGATAAGACTGTTAAAACTTGATGTTTCGAAAAAATTTGGATTACAATTTTCTTCTTCTACGAATTACTATAAATTTACATTATTTTCATCTAAATTCGGCTTTTGGAAACATTCTTTAATCTTAGAGTTTTTATTAAATGTACAATTTTTAAAATTGCTTTCTTAGATAAATTTTATGTCAAAACATAACGCATTTTTGACAACAATCGTCAACAATGGTGGAACGGATTTTGTGACATTTCCGAGGCAGTGTTCGTTTTCTGATACGAAAATATCAATAATGATCAATATTGGAAGTGTAATAATTGTGGCGATAATATTTCTATAATATTTCGCTTAATCTTGACATAAAACCTTTAGGATGTGTGATGTTTGCTCTGAGTTTTCACATCTTTTAGTGAATTGTAAGTTACATTGTTTCTAAGATTTCAGCCCTTATTTGCCGTACTAATGTTTTTATATGAAATCTAAATAAGTATACATTTTAATGATACAGTAAGAAAGTGTTTTAAAGAAATTTTCTAACCATTGCAATGTTTTATTTCTTATTTTAGGTGAAACGAGATTAACCGATGATGTGTCCCAATACCCAAGTATAAGTCAATCCGAACTCGAAGTAGTTTTGAATTATATTCTTTCTTGGCCACAAAGGTAATGTTTGTGCAAACAGTAAATTTTATTTACTCTTTAACTTATAACTTTAATCAGTTTTTGCGTCGACTTCTGATATTAAAATAACGTTGTTTCGGATTTCCCTTTATTTTGCACTTTTATTTCGTTGTTTTCGTAACTTGAATAATCCTTAATTTTTGTATCACATGATCATATGAAAATATATTCAAAGTTGTGTTTTCAAATATTTATTCTTATTTCAGGCAGTGCATGTGTTGTTATCGAGATGTAAAGAATTTTGAGAGGTTTTATTTAGTAGTACAAAGTGTGCTATGCTTATCAGTATGCCAGCTTAAATTGTTAAAAGATGAATTGATAGAATCAGCAAAGGAAATCCCACCAAATGATTCAAATGAACAAGATAGCCAGTCTGAGATAGCTCAGTCTTCTAAAAGTGAGAATGATCCGGAATCAAAAGAAGAAGAACTTGAAGATGAAGAAAGCAAACCAGAGGATAAGCTTGAACAATCTATTGAAGATACTTCTAACATTGACAGTTCAACTTCAACTGACAATGAAATTTGGTCAATGCAACAAAAAGAAAAACTAATGCACATTGTTTCTAAAATCTTCTTACTCAATTTTCCTTTGTACCTAGCTTGTAAACATTCAGCATTGAGTCGTTTAGATGATCTTTCAGCACAGGAAATATCAAATTTAAGCTCTTACTGTGATCTTCATGATACAGAAATACCTGCCTATCTCTTACGAAATGTCAGTCTGTTTTGTAAACTTGGTGGTGTGTGTGCTATGACATCAGTTTTTGAACATGCAACTCCCAGTACTCTCCCATTGTCTATGGCCCATGCTATAGTGGCTGCTGTGGGTAATCTAAAGCTGTGGTTGAATTTTAGAGCAGTAGCCCAACTCTTTATGCCTCTGAGAAGTAAAATATTGAAATATATGTGCAGTTTAGAGGATAAGGACCTTAGGGTACCAGCTGTAAAATCAATGGCAGGTAAGATAAACATTGTTACTATTCAGTTAAATTTTGTGTTTATATTATTTAATGTAGCCCCAAGGTGATGCAGTCACAAAATTGTATCTATATATTAATCTGAAGGGAAACTTTGTACACTCTTTCACAAATTACTCACATGATACAGTTAAAGTTTATTTGGAGTAGGAATATAAACACTTAAAATTAGTATATCATGTTTTTATCTATTTTGAATAAATTAAAATATTAGACAGTGCCAAACATATCCAATAATCTGTTGTCAAACAGTCATGGCCAATTTATAATTAATTAAATTGTAGTTGTTAGTTAGTCCCTTGTATTTCCCAACCTTGACATTGGCAGAGAAGCATCAATCCAATGATGGAGCCATTACTATAATATAAAGAAAGAAAGAAAATTGCAGTCGAATTTCAACCACTAATGAAAAGCTGGTATTTATAAATAGGTACAGAATGTATACTAAACTTAGCCTGTTTTTGTTCAAAAGCTCCCAAATGTTTTGCAGACTTTATGTGGGGTGCAGCAAAGGAGCCTCTAGATGCACCATTAGCGTTTGATGGTGATGGCTTGGCATTGGCATTTAAATACTTCAACAGCAGCACCCTTACAATGCGTCTGGCTGGTGTAGCTCAAATCAATGCACATATTGCGGCCCATAATGAACTTTGTGCAGGAGAACCCGCTGCCGATGCAGAATTGGCAGGTCAACAACTTGCAACATGGCTAACCAATAATAACATAATTGAACACCTATTTGGACCAAATCTACATGTTGAGGTAATTATCATGTTAGTTTAATTTATGTATCTGTGGGTTATAAATGGATAGGAGGTGATTATAAAACTATCAAAATTTATTCTATAATTTTATTATTTCATTCTGGCATTTGTTTATGGGCTTGTTTTTTTTTTCAACAGGTTATAAAACAGTCACACATGATCCTTAAGTTCCTTGCAGTAGAGGGTCGTGTTACTCCTGAGCATGTAGAGCTTGTATGGGCAGCAGCTCAACTCAAACACTGTGGCCGGCAAGTGTATGATCTTCTACCTGGATTCATAAGGGCGTTGGCACCAAAACCGTGTACCCACCTGTATAGTTTGCTATGTGCATTGCCTCCAAAGGAGCATACTGAGCAAGTGAGCATTTTATCTTCATATATTTTCCACATACTGGGGTAAACATAGACCTTGACAAATAAGTCCTTTCAACCCATCATTGAATGAAACCTACTTACAACAATGTAATAGGTAATTGGTTAATTGTTATCTTAGTGGTGAAACCAATACTACAATATAAATATATTAGGTAAATAATAAGTATTTATCCATTTCTAGAGAAACTTCTGTTTCTCTAGAACACAACCCATTATTGTCACCCTAATGGTTGTTCCTGGTGGGATTTAGCAGAGAAGGAGTCTAATGCCTTAAAATATATACAGAATCTAGAAGCTGTGTAAAGTTGTAATAATAATAATAAATTTACCATTTATTTTCTCTTACATTGCGTAGTTCTTATGCTAGAAATTACAAGAATGCCAGACAAGGAACATAGTAGAACTATCCGCATAAGAGTATGGTGCTTGAAGTAGGTTTCCTTGAAAACCTGTATTACAAGTCACCATACCCTCCTCGGCTAGTTTCTTAATTAGCTATAATAAAATTACACTTAGATGTGTAAGTACTATGAAAGTACGATAGCATTTGTTAACTTAAAGGAATACATGAGAGCCCATTTGCAATAGTTTGTTTGTCTTGAGGAGTATGAGAATTTATGTGTTGTTTGTGTGCATGTAGGTGTGTTTGATGTTTGAGTATGTGTTAGTAGTAGCGTAGAGTTTAAGTTCATTTAGTTGGGTGTGTTTGTTTAGTGACGTGACAAAGTGTTGATTATTATGTGCGTTGAGGAAATTCGACAAATAAGTTTTATATATTGAGACATTAGATTAATAAATTAATAGGAGAACGATAGAACGATGGAGTAAGTATATGGAGTAACTATTTGGGTGGTATCAGTAGATTTTAAGTTTCAGAATAGTCTAGTGTCTTGAGGTAATTTTTGACTAAAATTTTACAAGTAATTTTTTTTTTGTGGATATATGTTAAGAATTTTGTTAAGTTTATTGTATAAGTATGGGCCAAGAAAACAAAAGAAATTATGTGAAAGTGTCGTGTTAAAGGTTGGAGCTTGACATACACAAGGTATGCTTTTCGTCTTTTTTCCTTCCTTAGGTTCGGGTCATACTGCAGCTGGGAATGTTTTTGTATTACTATGTTTAATATAAACGTTTGTCTAAGAGTGAGCACATCCCATTCTTTGTTGAGTTCTACTGTAGGATAGTGAAAGGGCAAACCTGCCCCAACCTTGAGAATAGAGTGTTGTGCCTTCTCCACCTCCAATAAATAAGTTTTTGCAGCCCCACTCCATGAAATGATACAGTAGTCCACCAAAGATTGGCACAATGCATAGTAGATGATTTTAGTAATTTTAAGGTTTGCAATGTGTCTTAAATTTTTTAAAATGTAGATTAGTTTTCTTAATCGTGTTACAAGCGTATCTATATGTAGTTTAAAAGTTATGTGTTGGTCCATAATGATACCAAGGTATTTGATAGTGTCCGTTCTTAGTAGTTTGGTACAAGTACATATGGAGTTGAGGGTATAACAGGTGTGAGTGGTAATGGAGGTGTGAGGGATATTGGTGGTAGTAGGTCGACACTATGAGTGAATGCCATATACTTGGTTTTATTTATACTAAGTGTGAGGCCATTATTTTGTAACCATTCACTAACTTTATTTAGGCCTTTCTGGGCAGTATTAAAGGTTTCTTTCCAAGTATTGCCAGTGAAAAGCAGGGCTGTATCATCTGCGAAGGTAACTATTTGTCCTCTGGGGATTTGAAGTTGGCAGAGATCGTTAATAAAGGCTAAAAACAAGGTCGGCGCGAGGATGCTGCCTTGCGGGACACCAAATTTAACAGTCAGTTCGTCGCTCATCATATTTCCGATCCATACTCTATGTCTTCGATTTGTTAGGTAGTCCTCTAGCAATTTTAGGGTAGTCCCGTTGTGATAGTGCATCACAACTTTACACAGCTTTACTTGTATTTTACATAGTGATCGCCCTTACACATTTTCAATCAGCAGGTGATCTTGTTTTTGTGTCTTATTAATGAGCAGAGGCATTCTTCTTTAAATTAATAATATGCTCCAAATTTGTGGTATATGGTGCAATGTGATAACAGCACTGTTGATCTCTATACACTGGCTATGCAATTATTTCTTGAAAATATGTTGAAGTTAGCTAAAACATACTTGTGTTTGTACTTCAAACTATGCATTTACCAAAGAGTGTTCCGTCATATGGTGTTACAGATACTTAAATTATTGTACATACACAATTAACCTAAAATAAAAAGACATCAAACAAAAAACAAACACTTTTGTAAAAATTACACTGTGTTAGTGGCAATTTTCACATATTCTTTTGCCATACACTTCTACTTTCAATCAGCTCTCGCTAGCAGTCATATCATCATCATCACAGCCTATTAATACTAGTACATATCCCACATTGTTTAGTATTATTATTCAAAATTATATTGTCTATGACCGTGTGGTAATGATGTAAGAATATTGCCACTCCCTTTCTTTCTGTGGATGTTGTAAGAGGCGACTAAGGGAAACGGCCTTGAACATCGTTATTGCAACTGATAGATGGCGGGATAACCATCTCTAAAAATATCAAACTAAAATAATCAGACCGAAGATGGGCCGCAGCTTCTAAGGTGCGAGGTGTCTGATACTGCGATCGCCAATCCGCTTGCTAAGCGTGGCGATTATGGCAAATCCTCCCTATGGGAGAGGCCTATGTCCTACAATGGGCGTGATGTATGTATGTATATTTTTCTCATAACAATAATATATTTTTCCAGAGTCTATATCTAGCATCAGCGCTGATGCGCGCGATGTGGGCTCGCGGCGGCGGCGGCGCTCTGGGTTCACCCCCTCCCCCCGACGAGCCGCGACAGCCACCACCAGCATGCAAACCTCATCATAATTCTTCGTCTGAAGCCAGTGTCAGCATGGACCAAACAAATTCCGACGATGACCCGGTAAATATGAAAAAAAACATTGTATTGTAAATGGCTATCTAACACTTTAAGTTATATAAAAAGTAAAATCTTTTTCAGCCTTTATAAAATCATTTTCATGTCTGTCTTAGATTATTTTATTCTTAAGTATGCAAAGAAAATTAATATCTAAAGTCATTTACATTTGACAAACAAAATCAAAATTTCAATTCAACTTCACTACTTGTCATAATTTCTCAAGTCATTTTCATTTCGTCAAATTGTAATAAGTAAAATAAACAAATATCTTCACGCAATTCCCAATACAGGGGTAGACAGAGGTCAAGTCTAGACAATTAAGTCCCTTTGACCCACCTTCCACCGAAGATATTTTCGGGACAACGTGACAGGTGGTAAGCCCGTCGCCGCCTTTATGTCCAAGCCAACGATGAAATTCGTACATAAGTTTTTTAAAACTCATTGGTACTGCCACCTGAGGATCGAACTCGGGTCTCTCGACTCGAAATTCCGACCACCCAACAACTCGGCTATCGTGAAATTGTAATAAGTCTTCACACCATTCCCAATACTGGGGTAGGTCTAGACAATTAAGTTCTTTCGACCCACCGTTCAAGCCAATGATATAAATCGTACGCAAGTTTCGAAAAAACACATTGGTTCGAGCCGCGATCGATTGATCTGTGACTATTTAGTGAATGTAATGATAAATTGAAATTTTATTATTTGTATTCACTTTTTTTCCAACATTAAATAATTGCATACTTTTATTCATGAAGTTTTTATCATTTCTAACATATGGCATCTAGTTTATGAACTCTTATCCATATTTTTATCAGCAATGTTTCTTTTTACAGTGTGAAGAACTAAGCACATCTGGAGAGGAAGCTGGACCAACACCAAGGAAACAAAGCAAGCATCAACGTGAATTGACTGGTAGATTTACAATAAAATAGAACTATTTGTTTATCGTCAAAACACTTTATCTACATTAAAAAATTGCATATTTAATAATAAAGCATACATACTATGCATTTAAATATGGTAGTAGTCAGTGATAAACAATAGATATAGAGTACCCACTGTTGTCGTATATTTTCGAACAAAACATATTTTAACTATTGTTGAACAAAACACGCAATTCCCAATAGATAGTCTACACAATAAATCTAAACTATATACACAATTACACCTTAGCATAATTAAGATTCCTATTACCTGAATCTATGTTTTAAGTAAATGATAGAGGTAATAATTAGAAGAGTAGGAATATTTATTTATTTATTTATTTACTGGAAAACTAACAGCTTCATATTAACAAAATATAACATGCATGTAAATTACAATCTAAGCCAATAAAAAGTTTTTCACATATAGATAAACAATAGTCATTCATAAAAAAAACAAATAACACTTTGCTGCCGGTTCAAAATAATTTTCTAAAATTATTGATTGTTATTTAATTGTTGATTGTTATTTAACTGTTGCTGAAATTAGAGGTGATTAATTTACAAATGGCAGAACTGTTGGTACAGAAAAGGTCCACCTTATCATCAGTCTTTAGTAGTAAATGAATTAGATGCTCTTATAAAGAAGGAATTGCGTCTGTAGTTTGTGCTGTAAGAAGGTATGTGTAAGAGATTGTTACAACGTAGTGAACAAGTGGGGGTTGAGATGAGTAATTTCTTTAATAAGTCTGGACAGTCTATGTGGCCCTAAGCGATTTTTGATAGTAAAACCAGATCTGCTGTGTAACATCTATAATTGAACCCAATCTTTTTCTGAGGTTTATAAATATACTCATATTCCTAATAAAGGTCAAAAATTTGTTACTGTTCAGTGCTGGAGGAAGGTTGTTTTTGTACATCTAGTAAAGAAATAAAAAAAAATTAAAAGTAATATTTTTATTAACCTCGCAGCTGAACAAGAGTGGCTTCGTGAAGGAGAAGAACTTACTAAGAAAGAATGTCCCACTCTTAAGTCGTGCCAAAAGTAAGTATGAGAATACTAAGAAATTACTATTAATAGTCATATAGCTAAAGCCACAAATGTTGAAAGTGTTTTTTTCCATTGACCCGATGGGAATCAAACACAGGACCTAAGAGCTGGCTACGCCGTTGTGTAGGCCACTCGTCCACGAAGGTCGAATAATAAACTATTAAATAAACTATTATTCAAAACTAAACAGTGAACCAATGTTTATAAAACAGGCATTTACATACCTGTTTTATAACCATTAAACATAAAAATAACCAACATATTAAAAAAAATATATATAATAAAGTTGTTTGTATATGACAATCTTTTATGTATGTTCACTAAAATTTGCTTCTTAAATAATTTACTTTATTTTATGGGTCAGTACTTTTGAATAATAAGTATCTTTCTTCTCTTCATACTTTTAAAGGTTATTAATCTGTGTTATCATATATTTTAGACGCAACAAACGTGCAGGCAGTAGCGGCAGTGCGAGCAGCGGTGCGGAGGAATTGCTTCGCCCGCGTAAGAAGAAGTTGTATAAGAAACGACACAAGCCTGGCAAGGCGAGGCATTTCCGTGAGTGCATGGACAGATCGGATCAACTTGTTTTGTAATAAAATATCTTAAACACTGTAAATTAACAATGAGTATTGTTCAGTAGCAACTCAACTGAAAACTGCTGATCTTGCGGAGTCAGTTTCTGAAGTAGAGGAGGAGTCTTCAGGGAGTGACACAGCGCACTGTCAGATATTATGTGATAATGTTGATGCAAGGTATGTGATTTTGGAATAATTCTTTGTTTTTAGTTGCTCTGCTGCTGCATAAATAACTGGTTCATATTTTCAGTGGTTTAATATAAATAAATATATAGTGGTCATTTAAAAAGTGACTGGTAAAGTTTAAAGTTTTACTTTGTTTCAGAAGACTAATGGAACTACGTCTGATGGAAAGTTACAAGCGTCGTGGTGATGATGAAGAGGGCAGTGCGTCGTCAGTAATCTCGCCACACTCGCACCGCCATCTGCCCGATTTGGATGAAGATGATTCGGCGTGTGAAGAGGAACTGGCAAGACTTGCTGCTCAGGTATATAATATAAACATCTCTTGGAGTCACGAATAGCCGAGTGGTAAGGTGGTCACAATTTCGAGTCAAGAGACCCGAGTTCGATCCCCAGGTGGCAGGCTCGTTCCAATGGGTTTTTTAAAAACTTATGTATGAATTATATCGTTGACTTGGACATAAAGACGGCGACGGGCTCACCACCTGTCACGTTGTCCCGAAAATGTCTTCGGTGGAAGGTGGGTCAAAAATTTGTTACTGTTCAGTGCTGGAGGAAGGTTGTTTTTGTACATCTAGTAAAGAAATAAAAAAAAAAATTAAAAGTAATATTTTATTAACTTCGCAGCTGAACAAGAGTGGCTTCGTGAAGGAGAAGAACTTACTAAGAAAGAATGTCCCACTCTTAAGTCGTGCCAAAAGTAAGTATGAGAATACTAAGAAATTACTATTAATAGTCATATAGCTAAAGCCACAAATGTTGAAAGTGTTTTTTTCCATTGACCCGATGGGAATCAAACACAGGACCTAAGAGCTGGCTACGCCGTTGTGTAGGCCACTCGTCCACGAAGGTCGAATAATAAACTATTAAATAAACTATTATTCAAAACTAAACAGTGAACCAATGTTTATAAAACAGGCATTTACATACCTGTTTTATAACCATTAAACATAAAAATAACCAACATATTAAAAAAAATATATATAATAAAGTTGTTTGTATATGACAATCTTTTATGTATGTTCACTAAAATTTGCTTCTTAAATAATTTACTTTATTTTATGGGTCAGTACTTTTGAATAATAAGCATCTTTCTTCTCTTCATACTTTTAAAGGTTATTAATCTGTGTTATCATATATTTTAGACGCAACAAACGTGCAGGCAGTAGCGGCAGTGCGAGCAGCGGTGCGGAGGAATTGCTTCGCCCGCGTAAGAAGAAGTTGTATAAGAAACGACACAAGCCTGGCAAGGCGAGGCATTTCCGTGAGTGCATGGACAGATCGGATCAACTTGTTGTGTAATAAAATATTTTAAACACTGTAAATTAACAATGAGTATTGTTCAGTAGCAACTCAACTGAAAACTGCTGATCTTGCGGAGTCAGTTTCTGAAGTAGAGGAGGAGTCTTCAGGGAGTGACACAGCGCACTGTCAGATATTATGTGATAATGTTGATGCAAGGTATGTGATTTTGGAATAATTCTTTGTTTTTAGTTGCTCTGCTGCTGCATAAATAACTGGTTCATATTTTCAGTGGTTTAATATAAATAAATATATAGTGGTCATTTAAAAAGTGACTGGTAAAGTTTAAAGTTTTACTTTGTTTCAGAAGACTAATGGAACTACGTCTGATGGAAAGTTACAAGCGTCGTGGTGATGATGAAGAGGGCAGTGCGTCGTCAGTAATCTCGCCACACTCGCACCGCCATCTGCCCGATTTGGATGAAGATGATTCGGCGTGTGAAGAGGAACTGGCAAGACTTGCTGCTCAGGTATATAATATAAACATCTCTTGGAGTCACGAATAGCCGAGTGGTAAGGTGGTCACAATTTCGAGTCAAGAGACCCGAGTTCGATCCCCAGGTGGCAGGCTCGTTCCAATGGGTTTTTTAAAAACTTATGTATGAATTATATCGTTGACTTGGACATAAAGACGGCGACGGGCTCACCACCTGTCACGTTGTCCCGAAAATGTCTTCGGTGGAAGGTGGGTCGAAAGTACTTAATTGTCTAGACTAGACCTCTGTCTACCCCTGAATTGGGAATTGCGTGAAGAAATTTTGAAGTATATTGTAACAAGGTTGGTAGTAACTGCTAAAGTTTTATCAATTATTTACCCTCTGTTTCATCTACATTTCTGTTTAATCTTAACTTTCTTACTTAAACCAAATTAGGGAGATTCGATTTTGATTTTACAACAAAACAATGCTTACGATTTTATACAATGTTTTTATTATAGGCTCAGTGTTTGTACGTCGGACAGTAGGGCGGCGCCGCTGCCGTTCAGCGTGGACGACGTGTGCCGGCCCGGCAACACGCTGCTGTGGGACTTGCTGCAGGACGGCGCCATTGTGAGTCGTATGGACGCACCGTTTGTACGTCGGACAGTAGGGCGGCGCCGCTGCCGTTCAGCGTGGACGACGTGTGCCGGCCCGGCAACACGCTGCTGTGGGACTTGCTGCAGGACGGCGCCATTGTGAGTCGTATGGACGCACCGTTTGTACGTCGGACAGTAGGGCGGCGCCGCTGCCGTTCAGCGTGGACGACGTGTGCCGGCCCGGCAACACGCTGCTGTGGGACTTGCTGCAGGACGGCGCCATTGTGAGTCGTATGGACGCACCGTTTGTACGTCGGACAGTAGGGCGGCGCCGCTGCCGTTCAGCGTGGACGACGTGTGCCGGCCCGGCAACACGCTGCTGTGGGACTTGCTGCAGGACGGCGCCATTGTGAGTCGTATGGACGCACCGTTTGTACGTCGGACAGTAGGGCGGCGCCGCTGCCGTTCAGCGTGGACGACGTGTGCCGGCCCGGCAACACGCTGCTGTGGGACTTGCTGCAGGACGGCGCCATTGTGAGTCGTATGGACGCACCGTTTGTACGTCGGACAGTAGGGCGGCGCCGCTGCCGTTCAGCGTGGACGACGTGTGCCGGCCCGGCAACACGCTGCTGTGGGACTTGCTGCAGGACGGCGCCATTGTGAGTCGTATGGACGCACCGTTTGTACGTCGGACAGTAGGGCGGCGCCGCTGCCGTTCAGCGTGGACGACGTGTGCCGGCCCGGCAACACGCTGCTGTGGGACTTGCTGCAGGACGGCGCCATTGTGAGTCGTATGGACGCACCGTTTGTACGTCGGACAGTAGGGCGGCGCCGCTGCCGTTCAGCGTGGACGACGTGTGCCGGCCCGGCAACACGCTGCTGTGGGACTTGCTGCAGGACGGCGCCATTGTGAGTCGTATGGACGCACCGTTTGTACGTCGGACAGTAGGGCGGCGCCGCTGCCGTTCAGCGTGGACGACGTGTGCCGGCCCGGCAACACGCTGCTGTGGGACTTGCTGCAGGACGGCGCCATTGTGAGTCGTATGGACGCACCGTTTGTACGTCGGACAGTAGGGCGGCGCCGCTGCCGTTCAGCGTGGACGACGTGTGCCGGCCCGGCAACACGCTGCTGTGGGACTTGCTGCAGGACGGCGCCATTGTGAGTCGTATGGACGCACCGTTTGTACGTCGGACAGTAGGGCGGCGCCGCTGCCGTTCAGCGTGGACGACGTGTGCCGGCCCGGCAACACGCTGCTGTGGGACTTGCTGCAGGACGGCGCCATTGTGAGTCGTATGGACGCACCGTTTGTACGTCGGACAGTAGGGCGGCGCCGCTGCCGTTCAGCGTGGACGACGTGTGCCGGCCCGGCAACACGCTGCTGTGGGACTTGCTGCAGGACGGCGCCATTGTGAGTCGTATGGACGCACCGTTTGTACGTCGGACAGTAGGGCGGCGCCGCTGCCGTTCAGCGTGGACGACGTGTGCCGGCCCGGCAACACGCTGCTGTGGGACTTGCTGCAGGACGGCGCCATTGTGAGTCGTATGGACGCACTGTTTGTACGTCGGACAGTAGGGCGGCGCCGCTGCCGTTCAGCGTGGACGACGTGTGCCGGCCCGGCAACACGCTGCTGTGGGACTTGCTGCAGGACGGCGCCATTGTGAGTCGTATGGACGCACTGTTTGTACGTCGGACAGTAGGGCGGCGCCGCTGCCGTTCAGCGTGGACGACGTGTGCCGGCCCGGCAACACGCTGCTGTGGGACTTGCTGCAGGACGGCGCCATTGTGAGTCGTATGGACGCACTGTTTGTACGTCGGACAGTAGGGCGGCGCCGCTGCCGTTCAGCGTGGACGACGTGTGCCGGCCCGGCAACACGCTGCTGTGGGACTTGCTGCAGGACGGCGCCATTGTGAGTCGTATGGACGCACTGTTTGTACGTCGGACAGTAGGGCGGCGCCGCTGCCGTTCAGCGTGGACGACGTGGTGCCGGCCCGGCAACACGCTGCTGTGGGACTTGCTGCAGGACGGCGCCATTGTGAGTCGTATGGACGCACTGTTTGTACGTCGGACAGTAGGGCGGCGCCGCTGCCGTTCAGCGTGGACGACGTGGTGCCGGCCCGGCAACATGCCGTTGTGTAGGCCACTCGTCCACGAAGGTCGAATAATAAACTATTAAATAAACTATTATTCAAAACTAAATAGTGAATCATCGTTTATAAAACAGGCATTTACATACCTGTTTTATAACCATTAAACATAAAAATAACCAACATATTAAAAAAATATATATAATAAAGTTGTTTGTATATGACAATCTTTTATGTATGTTCACTAAAATTTGCTTCTTAAATAATTTACTTTATTTTATGGGTCAGTACTTTTGAATAATAAGTATCTTTCTTCTCTTCATACTTTTAAAGGTTATTAATCTGTGTTATCATATATTTTAGACGCAACAAACGTGCAGGCAGTAGCGGCAGTGCGAGCAGCGGTGCGGAGGAATTGCTTCGCCCGCGTAAGAAGAAGTTGTATAAGAAACGACACAAGCCTGGCAAGGCGAGGCATTTCCGTGAGTGCATGGACAGATCGGATCAACTTGTTTTGTAATAAAATATTTTAAACACTGTAAATTAACAATGAGTATTGTTCAGTAGCAACTCAACTGAAAACTGCTGATCTTGCGGAGTCAGTTTCTGAAGTAGAGGAGGAGTCTTCAGGGAGTGACACAGCGCACTGTCAGATATTATGTGATAATGTTGATGCAAGGTATGTGATTTTGGAATAATTCTTTGTTTTTAGTTGCTCTGCTGCTGCATAAATAACTGGTTTATATTTTCAGTGGTTTAATATAAATAAATGTATAGTGGCCATTTAAAAAGTGACTGGTAAAGTTTAAAGTTTTACTTTGTTTCAGAAGACTAATGGAACTACGTCTGATGGAAAGTTACAAGCGTCGTGGTGATGATGAAGAGGGCAGTGCGTCGTCAGTAATCTCGCCACACTCGCACCGCCATCTGCCCGATTTGGATGAAGATGATTCGGCGTGTGAAGAGGAACTGGCAAGACTTGCTGCTCAGGTATATAATATAAACATCTCTTGGAGTCACGAATAGCCGAGTGGTAAGGTGGTCACAATTTCGAGTCAAGAGACCCGAGTTCGATCCCCAGGTGGCAGGCTCGTTCCAATGGGTTTTTTAAAAACTTATGTATGAATTATATCGTTGACTTGGACATAAAGCCGGCGACGGGCTCACCACCTGTCACGTTGTCCCGAAAATGTCTTCGGTGGAAGGTGGGCCGAAAGGACTTAATTGTCTAGACTAGACCTCTGTCTACCCCTGAATTGGGAATTGCGTGAAGATATTTTGAAGTATATTGTAACAAGGTTCGTAGTAACTGCTAAAGTTTTATCAATTATTTACCCTCTGTTTCATCTACATTTCTGTTTAATCTTAACTTTCTTACTTAAACCAAATTAGGGAGATTCGATTTTGATTTTACAACAAAACAATGCTTACGATTTTATACAATGTTTTTATTATAGGCTCAGTGTCTAACGGAGTATCGCGGAGTACGGCCGCCTTCGCCAGCGGCGCCGCTGCCGTTCAGCGTGGACGACGTGTGCCGGCCCGGCAACACGCTGCTGTGGGACTTGCTGCAGGACGGCGCCATTGTGAGTCGTATGGACGCACTGTTTGTACGTCGGACAGTAGGGCGGCGCCGCTGCCGTTCAGCGTGGACGACGTGTGCCGGCCCGGCAACACGCTGCTGTGGGACTTGCTGCAGGACGGCGCCATTGTGAGTCGTATGGACGCACTGTTTGTACGTCGGACAGTAGGGCGGCGCCGCTGCCGTTCAGCGGACGACGTGTGCCGCCCGGCAACACGCTGCTGTGGGACTTGCTGCAGGACGGCGCCATTGTGAGTCGTATGGACGCACCGTTTGTACGTCGGACAGTAGGGCGGCGCCGCTGCCGTTCAGCGTGGACGACGTGTGCCGGCCCGGCAACACGCTGCTGTGGGACTTGCTGCAGGACGGCGCCATTGTGAGTCGTATGGACGCACCGTTTGTACGTCGGACAGTAGGGCGGCGCCGCTGCCGTTCAGCGTGGACGACGTGGTGCCGGCCCGGCAACACGCTGCTGTGGGACTTGCTGCAGGACGGCGCCATTGTGAGTCGTATGGACGCACTGTTTGTACGTCGGACAGTAGGGCGGCGCCGCTGCCGTTCAGCGTGGACGACGTGTGCCGGCCCGGCAACACGCTGCTGTGGGACTTGCTGCAGGACGGCGCCATTGTGAGTCGTATGGACGCACTGTTTGTACGTCGGACAGTAGGGCGGCGCCGCTGCCGTTCAGCGTGGACGACGTGTGCCGGCCCGGCAACACGCTGCTGTGGGACTTGCTGCAGGAAGACGGCGTACATTATATAGAAGGGTGGTACCGGTGGCGTTCAGCGTTGGTGACGTGTCCAGTACACGTCCACTACCAAACTGTTACAGGACTTGCTGACAGATAGAATGAAATTAGTGAAAGTTGAATATGTCTTGCCATGGTTTTTTTTTTTCGAGTCAACATATCCGAGTTCAATACAGTCTCACTCACACTCAACGCAGGCTCACCACATGTCACGATGTCCCAAAAATATTTTCGGTGGAAGGTGGGTTGAAAAGACTTAATTGTCTAGACCTCTGTCTACCCTTGTATTGGAAATGGCGTGAATCTATCCCCTGGTGGTAGGCTGGTACCAAGAAGAAAACTTACGTACGATTTACATTGTTGGCTTGGCCATAAAGAATGCGACAGGTTCACCACTTGTTACGTTGTCCCAAAAAATGTTTTCGGTGAAATGAGGGTTAAAAGGTGGTGCCAAAGCACTTGTGTAATGGAATCAGGCATAACAATGGTAACACAAACACTCCAGACCCGAAACAATGTAGAATAAAGTGTTTTTCTACATTGACCCGCCCTGGAATCGAACTCGGTATCTCAAAGCTGGCGACTCCAAGAAAATCGGTTAGCACGCCAGCCATCGACGACGCAAGATTTGTCTTTACCTATTACTTGTTTGCTGAACTTTATAATATTTAGCTATGTCACCTAAAACAATAATTTTTGTACATAGTATAATACATAGTTATTAAATAAATAAATGAGAAATTAAAAGATATTAAAAATTTCATCATTACGGGGAGACGTGGTGGTTCGGAGGTAGCGTCGCTACGGTACGGCGGAAATTGTAGATTCGAATTACGCGGTTGTCGGTTGAACTAAAACCCTAGCGTAACGTTGTAAAATATAACAAAAATATGTATGAGATCATATTTACTATACAATTTATTATATTTATTTTTATATATTTTTAGGAGCAACTTGGAGAAGGCCTTGCGCTTGAAGCAGAGAAGGCCCTTTGTGCTTTGCTATGCTTTAGCACCGATAAGTTCATCCGCATTAAATTCATTGAGGGCTGCCTCGACAATTTAGCTAATCATAGGTAAGTACATCTTTAATTGAATAACTATAACTTATTGACTTATTGATTTTAATAATTTAATAATATGAGTCAAGATAAAACCTATAATTGGATCTGAATAAGAAATGAAATTGTAGTATCCGATGTATGCTGAATCAGATAAATATTGATTTACGTAACTACTAATATGTGTACTGTATGTGTAATACATAAAATATAGATCATCATTTGTATGGCCAACAATAGACTAGGAAAATTCATTACAAAGTATTTTTCGAGATGGTTTGTCTATGTGACTGAGGGACAAATGTTATTGTATTGTAATTCTTAAAACTTCTTTCATTTCTAATTTCTATTGTTGAAATTTTAGATCAGTAGCGGTTTCGTTACGCTTGCTGCCGAAGCTTTTCTCGTCATTCCAACAGTTGCGAGGAATGGACATGCATCAGGTAGGTGTTAACTACACAGGTATTATGGATAAATAGGAAATATTTACTTATTTTACGAAATTATAGCTATTATATTTGAAATGACAAGGTACTGTAACGATGGGCATATATTGTCCATTTCGTTCATTCAAGAATGCAAAGGTAGTATATACTAAACATAAAATACTGGTCATGGCATCAAGCCTGGATTTACGCGGTACGCTAACACATACATAAAGACGGCGACGGGATCACTACCTGTCATGTTGTCCCGAAAATATCTTCGGTGGAAGGTGCGTCGAAGGAAAGATATTTATTTATATTTTTATTTTATATTTTCTATTAAGTAATTGTGTCGGATATCTGAAAGGTTTCTTTATCGAAACTCTATGATCTGATTGATCCTTGTGCCATTTCGAGTTACATTTATTTATTTAATCTTTATTGCGATTCCGTATAGGTCACAAAAGGCGAACTTCATGCCTATAGGCATTCTCTTCCAGTCAACCTAAATTGTTATGTAGTATGCTAATACAGATTGCCCATCTTCAAAGTTCTATGTTTTCTACATGAGTAGGAATGTACACAGACATGAACTTTATTATTTACTTTCGATGTATGTGTGTTGATAAATTTTTACCTTAATTAATTAATGAAATTATTCTTATAATTTATGTCAGCTTTCTATAAAATGCAATTATACATATTATATATTTTCTTAGTTTGTCAGTTCAAGTTTTTACTAAAATATTTACAGTTGTATGCATTATTAGAATTTCAAAATTTGCTATACTTTGTCGTACAATGTTGGTTAGCTTTCTTTGTTTCATTGCAAGTGTAAATGTATATTTAGCGCTGTAAACCTTCTAATCATTGCAAATTTCGGTTATGTAAATAATTATGATTCATAACAAACATCCCGTTAAAGGTATGACGTCCCATAGACTTGGACCCTAACATGTAAATAGACGTAGTTCGTGTAACGAGACGGAGTGGATGTGCGCGGCAGGTGGTGATGTGGGCGGAGCGCGAGCGCGGCATGATGCGGCTGTTCCTGCAGGACCTGCGGCACTACACGCAGCAGCCGCGCGCGGCCGGCGACGCGGCGCACTACGCGCACGTCACCGAGCTCACCGTGCGCCTGCACTTCCTCACCGCCATCTTCTCGCCCGTCGGCTCGCCGCAGCACTTCAGGTAGCCAGACGCTGGGGACGTGACACGACCTGGAAGTCCGCTGCAGGGCGTGCCTAACGCCCCAGATGCTGGAGACGTGACACGACCTGGAAGTCCGCTGCTTGGCGTGCCAAACGTCCCAGATGCTGGAGACGTGACACGACCTGGAAGTCCGCTGCTTGGCGTGCCAAACGTCCCAGATGCTGGAGACGTGACACGACCTGGAAGTCCGCTGCTTGGCGTGCCAAACGTCCCAGATGCTGGAGACGTGACACGACCGTGGAAGTCCGCTGCTGTCAGCGCGCGCATTAGAATGGTCGAACAGTGTCCCGGTACAATTTTTAAGGTCGAAACTATACACGCAGTGGTCACGATAGCCGTGTGGTTGGGTGATCGGAGTCCTGAATTCGAAATCGAGACCTGACTTCGATCCCCAAGGCTCGTACCGATGGTGGTTTCAAAACTTATTTACGATGATTTATCTCCAAGATAATATATAGCTTTGAGATAAAGATGTCGACGGACTCACCACCTGTCACCTTGTCCCGGAAAATGTCTTCGGTGGATGGTGTGTCGAAAGACCTTTATTGTCTAGACCTCTGTCTACCCTTGTATGAGGAAGAACGTGAAGGTACTAGTAAATAATAATTTTATTTGTAAATAGGTTACCTGTAAACTAATTTTATTGCAGAAATAATATTCTTAATGCAATTTTAAATATAGTATATAGTATCCCGACCGATTTTCGACAAGCGACGGAATTTTGACGAACCTGGACTGGCTCACTTTAGTGATGCTTAGGTGACAACATATTTGTAAACTTCTTCGAAAGATTTTGTTGCATCTCAGGGCTGTAGTAGCTAATTTACATCAGGCGGCACCACTAGGTCTATTTCGCCCTAGTCCAGCCTGGGCTACTCGCTAACTGGTCTCGTTCGCTCGGGCGGCAGGCTGACCGTGGAGCAGGTGGAGGAGCTGTGGCAGTGCCTGGTAGTGCGCGGCAGCAGCGAGTGCGCGGACTGCCTGTACTCGTGGCTGCTGTCGCACACCAAGTCGCCCGACCAGCACGCGCTGGGCCTGGACGCGCTGCGCTTCCTCTACGTCGAGAAGATGCCCACGCTGGACCCGGAGGTAGGGACCCTGTAGATAGCTCTTTATTTTTAAGTTATAATATCTTTTGTAATATATAATTTCAGTTATTAAATTAAAGAGAAAAAAAAGTTAAAATTTCAACTGACACGGGCGGGATTCGAACCCGCGACCCTCGCCGATCCGTGGTGACGCTTTTACCTCCGAGCCGCCGTGTCACATCCATCAGTTGAAATTTTAAATCTGTATTCTCTTACAATACTTACCCTTGTTTATTGGCATAGGCGCCATCTATTATCTCTTTTGCACGTGACAATTTGATAATCCCGACTTTTCAGTTAGGAATTATCAATACTATAATGCCAACTTTAATTTTTATTATGCAATTTTATTGATTTTTAAAGCATATTTATGCTGAACTTTTATGTTATTAAATTAATATTAAAGTATTGAAATATTAACTTTCTTTTTCTCTTTAATTTAATAACGTAAACGTTCAGCATAAATATGCTTTAAAAATAAATAAAATTGCATAATTCAAGTGTTTTAACATTTTGGATTTATTTTTTAAAAGGACCATTGATTGTACTTACGCGCATAATTGATGCTTAGCATTAAAATTACAAACGTTTTGACAGACCATCAGTATTATGGGGCTGAGCCTGTACCAGCAGCTGTGCAACCTCGCCCGCATGGCGCTGGGCTCCGGCGACTCGCGCGACGCGGCGCACCCGCACACCCTCGCCATGGACCACCTGTGGAAGATCGCGCTCAGGGCGAACAGCACAGGCAAGTTTTGCTTTGTGCATTTTGTATAAGTATATATATTTAATTACTTGCCTCGTACAACTACTCGCACAACTTTTTTTTCTTACCAATCATTGTATATATTAACGACAATAATGGCTTTTAAAAACTGTTGTAATTAAAAAAAAATTCCTAATTCGTTGAGCCATTCTCAAGTGGTCTTTCGTCGTACATGTGGCAATTGTTTTTATATAATGATATACACAAATACATTACTATTTATATTTATAGCATATGGTATCATTTAGATAACTTTTTTGCCAAACAGATGTGTCAATGGGCGCAATTCAATACCTAAACAGCTACTACATGGGCCAACAATTGCAACAAGAGGATGATTTCGTCTCCAAGTGCATGTTCCATCTTTCATCGGCTGCAGAAAGATTAATATCAAAGGGCGAAGACACTTCCGAAGCGGCTGTCACGGAAACTGTGGAAGATGGAGAAAAGAAAGAATCAAAGAAAACAATTGACAAACAGAACATTTATGAGCATATGACGGAAGAGGCTGCGTTGCAGTGCGTGCAGAGGGCGCTATTGCTGTTGAAAACACATTTGGATACATTTAAAAGGAGGTATGTGTGATAAAGCATAAAGAATGATAATAAAATGCATCAATAACCACATAAATTGTTTTGTATTATCTGCCATATAAGGCCTTTTGTCACAATTATTATATGTGACAAATGGGTTGGCAACGAAAATTTTTGCATCTCTAATTATATTTTTCTCTCGCTCTTTATACTACATCGGGGCGAAAAAGAATAAATTTCCTATATACATAAAAGAACAGATTTGTTTTCTTAACCATTTATTACAATACCTGACTGCCATTTAAATCTACTCCATTAGCCATGGTTGATCAGAGTTAATATTATTTTCTACCTCTGTCCATTACATGAAAGTGATATGATAATTAGTCAGGTTAGTAGTGGAAATTCATTGGGCTGTAATGATGTAAATGATAGAGAGTAGCACCACTGGTGTCAGTAATATGCTGTCTAACTTGGACGAGTAGTAAATTTGCCACTCGCCCAGTGTTGTGGGTATGGCCAATTTGATAATGGTAACAATTTGGCAACAATTTCTGGGAAAAACCTAGATTTCTGGTAAGATAGTCGGATTAATTAAAGTAGTTGCACTTACACTATCTACTTTCTCTACTACTCGAGTATCAGATGTAACTTAAAGTTATATTTTATATTATCTTCTCTTGAACTGTACTAGTAGGAGGACATAATTTTATTGATTTTCTTGTGCAAGTATACCTTAAAATCTGCTGGATAGAATTTGATTGGTTAATTTTAGATGTTTTCGTGTTGTCTAGGTAATTGGATAGATAGATTTTAATATATTTTTATGAAATTTAAAAGTGCGTAACATAAATACTTAAAACGTAACTTCCTGGCAGATACGCGTATCACCTGCGGCGCTGGGCGCTGGCGGAGTCGGGCGCGTGGGAGGGCGCGGGCGGCGCGGGCAGCGTGCGGCTGACGGTGCAGCCGGCGGGCGCCGGGCCGCGCGCCACGCTGGCGCTGCACCACGCGGACCTGGTGGCGCACCTGCGCGCGCACGTGCACGTCTGGTGGGAGAAGCAGGTGCGTACTGTGCGTGCTGTGCGTACTGTGCGCACTGTGCGTACTGTGCGTACTGTGCCTACTGTGCGGCTGACGGTGCAACCGGCGGGCGCCGGGCTGATTTTATAGTAATCGTTTTTAAGTCATAATTTTTTATAAAGTTTCCCAACAAAGCGATCATCAAGATGATCAGTCTCCGAAAAAACGTTTTTTTTTATGTGAAACATCTATAGCCGCACGTAAAACCGATTTCTGGCGTGGCAACGGGTCGCCAAACAATGGCTTTCGTATATCGTGTAACGTAATTTACACCCTATTACCTGAGAGTTAAGGTTCATAATTAAATACTGAAATCCTTTTTTTTTTTAGATTAGTGTACCATTGTTCATTGGATTAATCATATTAAGATTTAGCAATTTTTGAAAAAAATCTAAATACTCAGGAGCGCTCTTGTACTCTTGTTAGAATATCATAAAATATTATTAGGATTGACAGATGTTTTAAAAAATGCTCCGAACTCTGAACGATTATACATAGAACAATATTATAGCAAACTTATAGTGAAGGGATTATAAAACCATGGATTTTGAAGTTAAAAACTTTAATACTTAATTGAGTCTAGTTTTTACATAAAAAATAAAAGGTATATAATAAAATATCATTACGACGAAAGGTACCGGTTTTCTGCAAAATAAAAAAAAAACACCATAAATTAAACAGAAATCTGTGTATTGAAAAAGCAAATTGTTTATAAGCGACATCTAGAGGATTATATCAATAATAATATGTTATAACAACATTACTTTGTCATGAATTTTAAGAGTTTCAAATCGTTTCGCTAGATGTCGCTTCAAAGTAACATAAAATACAAAACATGTATAGGCTCACTTGTGAACCGCTATTGTTGGCGTGGCGACGCTTGACATGGTCGCCACGCTATACTAAGGCATACACATATATCTACTATACTATATATATATATATATATATATATATATATATATATATATATATATATATATATATATATATATATATATATATATATATATATATATATATATATATATATATATACTTCATTTTTTCATTAGAGTATATTTAATTCCTGTAGTAATATTATCTTTTATGCATATTACTTGTACACACACGATGTTTCACATCTGCCAGGCGTCCCATGACGGCTCACATTTTTTTTCATTTGGTTTACTTCTGTGTGAATAAACTACGCTATTTAAAGGGTAAAGTACAAATCAATAATCTGCTAACATTAATCTGAAAAGCTTTAGAGTCAAGACATTTTACTTGCTATCCCCACTACTTATCAGTAAATTTTGAAAAAAATAGTTTTAAAATTTGTTGAATAACATGTGAATATTTAGTCTTTCTAGACTCTTTACAACATATCAGGAGTACTGCTGAACATAAGATCTACCAAAATTTTCTACAAGGATTGGTGGCATCAGCCACCTGCATATCCATTGACTTCCCTCACTCAGTCTAGTCACTTCATCTCTTTGGGGTTCGTCTTACACTTCCTTTGCCTAAACAAGGGTGCCATTCCGGAACCTTTTTTCCCCCAACGATTATCTGTTCGTCGAGCTATGTGTTCGGCCCATTGCCACTTCAAGACGCTGATCTCACGAAAAGTACATATCTTAAGTTATGATACGACGTTTTTGTAAATATGGAAAATAAAGTATTATTATATGCTTTTTTCTTATATAGATCCAAGGCGAAGAAGGTGTGACTGCGCTTTCCACGGATGGCCCTTTAAGAATAATCACTCAAGGTCAAGAACTCACAATCGACTATGATGAAAGAACTTTATATGACATGGGGTTTAAAGATAATCAGGTAGAACATTTTCGTTAACGTTGTTTATTATTATTTTTACATATTTCATAATTTTTTTTTTCACATCTCAAATTCTTCGCAGCAAAATAATAACATAATTATGGTAATTCGTACGTATGTACGAATTAGCCTTATTTAATCAAATCATTTATTTAACAAAATAAGAACACACATTCGTTTATCGATAGTCATTTTTAATCTACCACCGTTTCGTAATGTGGTTCCTCTAACGGAGAAGAAACAGGCGAAAGAAACTCCGTAGGTATCCTCTTTTTTGGTTAATATTTTTTTTCAAAGTAATGTATTATACAAATGTGATGTGATATTTTCTAGAAATAGCTTCGGAGCGATCACCTAATTCCCAGGGGTTACTGTCATTAACACATTCATTTATATTATAATGACCCTTCTTATAAAGTTTTCCTTTAACAATTTTAATTAAAAGAACAATCGATTTTAATATATTTAAGTTTCGCCAAGAATTGTCAGTCACTATAGCTGAGTGATTGGGTGATTTGAATTCGAATCAAGAGACCCGAGTTCCACCCCAGGTGGATTTTCGTACCAAGGGATAATTTCAAAACTTATGTACGATTTATATCGTTGGCTTGGACATAAAGACGGCTACAAACAATCGCTGGTATTGTTTTATACAACATGTCTTATTCACAAGTTCGTTTTGGGCTGTTCCTAATTCGTCAATGATAGATTAATAATACGAGATGAAGTTGTGGTGTATGAGTGAGGATGTTGACGTGCGGCGCGGCCCACAGCTGGTGTTCGTGTCGGTGGGCGTGGGCGGGCGCGGCGCGTGGGCGGAGTGGCCCAGCGCGCAGCCGGCGCCGGCACGCGCGCGCCTGCCCACGCTGCTGCTGCTCGACCCCACTTACTTCCACCAGCTCTTCACGCTCATGCAGGCGCTGGGCCAGATGCGGGAGCCCGGCACCAACGGGGTACGTTTGCACTCTCACTCACTCCACTTGCACTACACACCTTTCACTAAGTGCTGTGCCATATCGGTTTAAGAATATACCATACCTTCTTTCTGTGGGTGTCGTGATAGGCGACTAAGGGAAACATTGAATATAGTCTAGCGACAAATGGCCGACAAATCTCGATAATATCGGACCAAAATAAAGCAGACCGGTGACGAGTCAGCGGCGATTAAGATGCAGTGTCTGATACTGGGATCGCCAATCCGCTTGTCAAGCATGGCGATTACGGTGTACCCTACCTAATACTAAGGAAGCCTATTTCTTGTAGTGGACTTTAACAGGCCTTTATGATATTTATGTTGATTAACTGCAATCAAAGGAAGATTGGAATTAACGTCTTTATTGCCGTGATATTTTACTGGTTATAATAAACTGGTAAATAATCTATCTCAATTAACCAAACGAAATATTGTATTGGATGGATTTTTTTTATAATTTTTTGAACCGGTGAAAACAAATTAGTGAAGTAGAAAACTTACCCCTGTAGGAGATAGAGGATTGCAGTTGTAATATTTTTTAAAATATATTTTAGATTTACGAATCAAGTGTAATATCTATTATGATTTTCAAGTTGTCTTTTAGGAAACTGATACATTACACTTAATTCCGAAATTCCTACGTGGCCGGAAAATTTTAAGGATACCCTGTTCAAAATGTTCTGTACCCTTAGGAATTTCGCATATAGTAGAATTGTATATATTACAGATTGAACTACAGTAAAGCCTGGCCAGGTTAAACTAGTTTATAATAAAGTGATCATAGTAACAAAAACTTCTAATTTTAAATAAACAAAAAATATATAAATTTTTTGCAGGAAATGGTGGCACATACTAAAGCACAATTGTTATCAAGACGTGTTTGGGACATCCTTCAAGCGGTACCCTTAAATCCAACGCTATTAGAAGCCTTTCAAAACCCGACTGAAAGCAAATTGCCCGAGCTTCTCGACCCAACAAGTCCACAGAAGCTTATGTACTCGCTGCATATAATAGATAAATTAAGTTCAAACAATAACAGCCCAAACGTGAAGGAATCTCCCAGTGGTACCGATAAAAGCGACGAGGAAAAGGTTGCTGTGGATAACTGGAATGAGCTTTTTATAAAGAAAGGAGGGTTAAGACTACTGTACGATATCATGATGTCAGGTAATTTTTTTTTTCATCTTTCATATTTCCCAATATCCCTTATATTAGCCGTTAAAGAGTCGGAATTAGTTATTTTCATATTTCAATGAAGATTATTTGGGCCATCGTGTCAGGTAGCCTTCCACCGTCTCAGCGTCCGAGTCAACGATACAAATCGTATAATGATATAGGACAAATCACAGAGATATTCACATTAATTGGTATTTTTTCTTAATTAATGTTGTACGAAAGCCACATCTATACCTCTCTGTTGACGATTTTAAACTTTGGAACTATGTACAAACCTATTAATATAAAAAATTATTGCAGGGGTACTACAACGAAATGACGATAGTGAGTGGAGACAAGACTGTCTAGCACTGCTTCTTCAGTTACTGTGTCGTATCGGCACTATGCCTTCGTCAGATCCCGCTCAAACGCCCAAACTCCATCCGGTATGTATACTTTTTATAATAATAATAATGATATAAACTAGTAAGTGAAATTTTTTATTAGTCATTTAATTATATTTTCAGGCTTTGCTGTCTCTTATGAGTGTAGAAGAAA
Organism: Sericinus montela; assembly: GCA_029286605.1. Lineage (NCBI taxonomy): Eukaryota > Metazoa > Arthropoda > Insecta > Lepidoptera > Papilionidae > Sericinus > Sericinus montela. Next base: position 41,192 of record JAGSMR010000007.1, on the reverse strand, counting down.
CAACAGAAAGGCTAATATCGATATTGTGCGAAGCGGCTACTGTGAAAGAACCAACAACATATAAGACTGGTTTCTGGGGAAGAGCACAGGTAATTGTAAACTTATATTATTCACTCTTTAATTGTCATCATTCGTAAATATCATCATTGTGTTTTTCTTTCGATGTAGAGAGACATAATTGTTGTTTTACTTTTGTTTTTTGCTTTCATAGATTTTGTCATGATATAACAACATCACATACGTCACTCTGATCCCAAAGTAAGTACCCAAAGCACTTGTGTTATTGGATGGGAAACAACGAAGGCACCACCAACACCCAGACCCGAGACGTTAAAAAAAACTTGTTTCCGAACCCGGGACCTCAGAGCTGGCAACTGGAACCCAGTAGTGCGCATGCCACTGTTCCACGGAGGTCGTAATGTAGTAACTGTTGTGGTGAGGTTTGTACGTCGTGCGTGCAGGTGGTGCAGCACGCGATGCGCATGTGCGTGTGGTGGGCGCGCGGCGGCGGCGACGCGGTGGCGCTGGCCTGGTCGCTGCGCCGCGCCGCGCCGCGCCTGCTGCTCGACGACGCGGAGCCCGCCGTGAGTCCCGCTCACTCACTCTCACTCTCTCTCTCTCTCACTCCCTCTCTCTCTCACTCCCTTTCACTCTCGCCAACTGTGCCGCTTTCGCATCTCATATGTGGAACCCAAACTAACTATTGCTGTAGAGCACCATTTTGTGTCATGAATTTTTTTGTTATTTTTGATCGCGCGGAGATCAATGAGATATCCGTCCGGGATCTAATCTTGGCTGTTCCTTTCGCTTGACCAATGCAATGTCTTCCCCACCCACACACTACATCAAGAAAATTTTTGTGGTTAAAATCCATATTTAAAGAAAAAATATCAAGGGTTGCGGACCCGCAGTTATTATAATAAGCTTCCCGCAGCAATCTCGCGATGCTGCTAGAATTTTCCCCAGGATCGAACTTGAAGTGGGGAACTCTTACATCTTTAGCGCGAAACCAATATTGTGACTAGAGAAATACTTGATACTTGGAGTGAAAAAAACGCATTTACGCATTGGCACGCCTACACGACCTTACACAATATTGAAGTGACACTTCAATTTACCTTTCACATTCTGCTCGACTCTGTGGGCGATGCGGTGTCCTGACCTCTCGTAACAGCAAAAACAATTTGGCGTCTCCTCACATCCATGGATACGTATGTGAGAGAGAGGTGTGTATGCCCGAGGCGATGTATCTGAGCGGGAGCGATGATGTTGCACGGCAGGTTCGGCGCGAGGCGGGCAGCGCGCTGTACCGGCTGTGCGCGGGCGGCGAGGTGGCCGTGCTGGCGCCGCTGCTGCAGCTGCTGCTGGAGCACCTGCCGCGCGCCGCCGACATGCGCCCGCACCACCCGCACCACCACCACCACCACCACGAGGTGCCCGCCCAGCGATCGTGCTCAACTCGATTGTAACAACTGTCAACAGTGGTAGAGCCACGCGTCAGCTTTTGTTGTTGCATGAATGGGCCGGCTCGAAGTACCACGACCTCACAGAATTCCGGCGTGAAGTAGAAGTCTCACAAACTTCTGCGTTTCGTCTGGCGAGTGCAGGTAACCGGAGGCCCACACACCCCCCTCCCCCAATTCAGGGGAGGGGGTACTCTAAGGCCGGCAACGCATCTGCTATGCCTCTGGTATTGCGGGTGTTAATGGGCGGCGGTAATCACTTATCATCACGTGAGCCACCTGCTCGTTTGCCTCCCTTTTCTATATAAAAAAACAACTACCACATTTTGGTGATCGGAGTTTTGTCTCCAAGTGGTCGACTCAAGAGTCGTCGAGTGTACGATTTATATCGATGGCTTGGACATAAACGGCGACAGGCTCGACACCTGTAACGTGGTCACAAAATGTTTTCGGCGAAAGGTGGGCCGAAAATCCTTAATTGTTAAGACCTGTTTATCCCAGTTGGGAATGGTGTGAAATTATTTTTTTTTGTATTTAATGATTATAAATGTTCACTGTTGTTAAACATCTTTACCGTCACCGTCTTAATGTTCAAGCCATCGATATAATTGGTACATAGGTTTTAGAAAAAAACCCTTTGGTACGACCCTGTAGCCAGGGTATCGAACTCGGGTCTCTTTACTCGAATTTCGACCATCCAACCACTCGGACTCGGACTTTAAATACAATGTTGTAATTTTTTTTAAAAATTTTGTTACTAAACTTTTTTATTGGAATACAATTGAAAACGTTTACGGTAGAAATTAGATTTTGAACTTACAGGTAGTCCATCACCATGTAGAAGAAGGAAAAGAGCCCTACGGCCCAGCGTGTCGCGACTACTTCTGGCTTGTTTGCAGGCTTATTGACGGATTACCTGAGGACTTTTTTAAAGGTTAACACCATATTTAACACGTATTTTGTAATTGTGAATATCTGTTATATTAAAATTGTATTATTCTTATTTAGATGGCGCTACATCCGAAGATAGCGGTGCACCAGATTTAAACGAACTTTGCGAACAGATTCGTTCATCCCTTGAGAAAAGGGAGATTATAGAGAAGCGCTCGGAACCGTGCACTCCTGATGATGGATTATACGGACAGCTCAGTCTATTGACGCATCTACTGAAGCATCCTTTAAGGTTCAAGACATCAGAGCAAGGAACTAGAACTTTAGAAATGGTTAGTGCCTTATCATGCAGATTCTTCCGGATCACTTATATTTTGGTATGATAAGATTTTTTTACATGTGAAAAACTTGTTTTATAGGTGTTCGGCTTTCTCTTCGATGTACCAAATCCAGAATATCGTAATTTACCGAAATGCAAGTCGCAGAAGTCGCGCGCGGCCGCATACGACTTACTGGTGGAACTGGTGCGTGGTGCGCCAGATAACTACATGGTCCTACACAATAAGCTGATGGAACATCATAAACCAGGTATTGCCAGTAACAATCTTTTAATAACTCTGGTCTCTGTTTCTCTTAGTTTGGAAAACTTAGTAAGGCATTCATAATCATTATCATCACTTATAACAGGGAACTTGACGATTCAAGTAAAAACTCGTGGTGAAAAGCGCTATAATTAAATATTTACTTAAAAATTATCATATTTAAATTTTTATGATTATTAACAATAATGTAAACTGTAACAAATAATTAATAGTCACATATATTTAAATACTATCCGGGTAAAATACCTAGTTCATCTGACACAGATCTGAATCATGATATTGTTTAACGGATTTCGTTTTGTTGTGGTTAGGTTCCAGAGAGGAGGGCAATTATTTATTCCAGGAATTTTTAGGTATCCAGACATAATGTGCGGATGAATCGCAGGCAAATATTGTAGTTGTAGAAAAAAGTTCAAAAAAGCTCAATACAATCTTCAAAACATTGAGTTATATATATAGAAAAAGATATATCTTATTTAAAACCTTGTTTCATACAATTTCCAGTAAGTTCGTAAAACTAAAACTGTTAAACAAGTTACTTGCAATGTCAACAGGTCCACAGTCGGGGTACCCTTGGGACTACTGGCCGGCAGAGGAGTCGCGCTCGGAGTGCGGTTACGTGGGACTAACAAACCTGGGTGCCACTTGCTACATGGCGTCGTGCATGCAGCACCTCTACATGATGCCGCAAGCGCGCGCCGCCGTGCTGGGCGCCGACCCCGCGCACAGCCGGCACTCCGCCACGCTGCACGAAATGCAGCGCATGTTCGCGTACCTCATGGTGAGTGTGCCGCACGTCACGTGCGCGGTGCCGCCGTGCTGCGCACACAGCCGGCACGCCGCCACGCTGCACGAGATGCAGCGCATGTTCGCGTACCTCATGGTGAGTGTGCCGCACGTCACGTGCGCGGTGCCGCCGTGCTGCGCACACAGCCGGCACGCCGCCACGCTGCACGAGATGCAGCGCATGTTCGCGTACCTCATGGTGAGTGTGCCGCACGTCACGTGCGCGGTGCCGCCGTGCTGCGCACACAGCCGGCACGCCGCCACGCTGCACGAGATGCAGCGCATGTTCGCGTACCTCATGGTGAGTGTGCCGCACGTCACGTGCGCGGTGCCGCCGTGCCATAATAATATAATAGCCTCGTTTGGAGCCTTTCCACGGTCTTATCAATTTTTGTTTCTGTAGTCAATTGTATTTCAAGTTTTTTTCCCATAGTCGCCTGATTCGACACTAACGGAAAATATATAACATAATGCTGTGTTGTTACGGTGAAAGAATATAATCCAAATAGTCACCGTGTTGGGTTCAAAAATCCAAAAAATAAAACCACTTCCCGAAGTTTTAACTTTTGCACTTCCATTACTTATCATTTCCAATTACCATTTGTTATTTCTCATATTTATTTCTAACATTATTTGTAAAATTCATTCATAATATATTATGGTCTTTCTTTTTAAAAAGGAAAGTGAACGTAAGGCGTACAACCCACGAAGCTTCTGCAAGGTGTACCAAATGGACCACCAGCCCCTGAACACGGGTGAACAGAAGGATATGGCGGAATTTTTTATCGATCTCGTTTCTAAGCTCGAAGAAATGACACCCGAGCTTAAGAAGCTGGTGAAGACCCTCTTCTGCGGCGTGCTTAGTAATAATGTCGTTTCATTGGTGCGTACCTTTTTTAACTAAGTTAAATAATTTGTTATTCGTATATGCATGTATATATTGTTCACAATAGATTAAACTTATTTTTAAAAGTGTGGCTTTCTGAAAATCTCAGCGACTTTGTTCACGGTTTAATAGTTTAACAAGACGGAATTCACATTAATTGTTGAGTTTTTAATTACTTATATTAATCAGTTATAAATGTAGCCTAAATTCATTTGAAACCATTCACCCAAAAAATACTAGTTTATTTATTTATATTGATTTGTTAAAAATAACCTTAGTTTAATTTTAGCTGTCCCTTATCACAATATATAGTTTTAACGCACAGATTTATTCGCAGGACTGTCCGCACGTGTCGCGCACGCTGGAGGAGTTCTACACTGTGAGGTGCCAAGTGGCCGACATGCGCAATCTGCACCAGAGCCTCGACGAAGTCACCGTCAAGGACACGCTGGAGGGCGACAACTGCTACACCTGCTCGCAGTGCGCCGCCAAGGTCCGCGCCGAGAAAAGGTATGCTGAAGACTGCGCGTAAAAGAACCGTGAAAGAAAGAGAAACAAAATTGTTCACTTTACTCCCTACAATCAATTATGATATATATCTATGAATACATGTAAATAAAATTAAAGTGCCTGTCGGAAATTCCAAATTAATAGCGTTTCACTAAATACATATGAATATATGTACAGTCCTTACATAAAGAAAACAATTTCTAAAATTTTTGTCTGTCTGTCCCTCTGTTTGTTCCGGCTAATCTTTAAAACGGCTGTGCTGATTTGAACAGGACTTTCACTGGCAGATAACTGATGTTATAAGGAATAATAATAATATAATAGCCACGTTTGGAGCCTTTCCACGGTCTGATCAATTTTTGTTTCTGTAGTCAATTGTATTTCAAGGCTTTTTCCCATAGTCGCCTGATTCGACACCAACGGAAAATATATAACATAATGCTGTGTTGTTACGGTGAAAGAATATAATCCAAATAGTCACCGTGTTGGGTTCAAAAATCCAAAAAATAAAACCACTTCCCGAAGTTTTAACTTTTGCACTTCCATTACTTATCATTTCCAATTACCATTTGTTATTTCTCATATTTATTTCTAACATTATTTGTAAAATTCATTCATAATATATTATGGTCTTTCTTTTTAAAAAGGAAAGTGAACGTAAGGCGTACAACCCACGAAGCTTCTGCAAGGTGTACCAAATGGACCACCAGCCCCTGAACACGGGTGAACAGAAGGATATGGCGGAATTTTTTATCGATCTCGTTTCTAAGCTCGAAGAAATGACACCCGAGCTTAAGAAGCTGGTGAAGACCCTCTTCTGCGGCGTGCTTAGTAATAATGTCGTTTCATTGGTGCGTACCTTTTTTAACTAAGTTAAATAATTTGTTATTCGTATATGCATGTATATATTGTTCACAATAGATTAAACTTATTTTTAAAAGTGTGGCTTTCTGAAAATCTCAGCGACTTTGTTCACGGTTTAATAGTTTAACAAGACGGAATTCACATTAATTGTTGAGTTTTTAATTACTTATATTAATCAGTTATAAATGTAGCCTAAATTCATTTGAAACCATTCACTCAAAAATACTAGTTTATTTATTTATATTGATTTGTTAAAAATAACCTTAGTTTAATTTTAGCTGTCCCTTATCACAATATATAGTTTTAACGCACAGATTTATTCGCAGGACTGTCCGCACGTGTCGCGCACGCTGGAGGAGTTCTACACTGTGAGGTGCCAAGTGGCCGACATGCGCAATCTGCACCAGAGCCTCGACGAAGTCACCGTCAAGGACACGCTGGAGGGCGACAACTGCTACACCTGCTCGCAGTGCGCCGCCAAGGTCCGCGCCGAGAAGAGGTATGCTGGAGACTGCGCGTTAAAGAACCGTGAAAGAAAGAGAAACAAAATTGTGTGTATACGCAAGGCTTGACTTTACTCCCTACAATCAATTATGATATATATCTATAAATACATGCCTTTCACTAAATACATATGAATATATGTACAGTACTTACATAAAGAAAACAATTTCTAAAATTTTTGTCTGTTTGTTCCGGCTAATCTTTAAAACGGCTGTGCTGATTTGAACATAATAATATAATTTAGGCTAATTTTATTTTAGAAAAAGTTTATAAGAAAAGAAAAGGTTTATGAGGGTGGTTCCCCTTTAATTTTTAAACTGCGGTCAAAACTGTTTTTAATCTTCTAGATTACTGCGGCCTTTTAATCTATTAGATTAGTAAAGGAAAAAATAAACGAACTTTGTATATTACTGTGAGCATACATCAAATAATTATTAATATTAATTTATATAGAAATTATATTAATCAAAATGTATAGTTATGGAAACATAAACAAGCGAGAAAGTTGCGCACAAACATATCGTATATAGAGATTGTTTGATTTTACCCTGTATAAATTTTCATACCCCAGGCTTATACATGAAAATCGATTTCTAAGGAGTAAAATCCAAAAGGTTTTTACTTTTGACTTTCGCGTGATTTAATTATTTTATGTAATATGTATCATTATAATTGTATCATTATAATTGTATCATTATAATTGTTAAGATTAAATGTGTACTTAGTATGTTTAAATTAATGAGAAATATTACCATAGAAAACTTTGTCAAATAGATTATTTATTAGTGTTGATGTGTGATGAATATATAAACAGACACATCAACAAATATATACGTATGTATGTATGTATGTATATGTGTGTGTACAGTTATTATTGGTTTTTGTTGTGTAATGTATATTTATTTGACTTCTTTTTGTTAATATTGTATTTACTTATCAATCTTTTGGTATTATGTATAATAAAAGTTATTGTCCACACAGGGCGTGTTTTAAGAAGTTGCCACGAATACTTTGCTTCAATACTATGAGGTATACATTCAACATGCTGACAATGTTGAAAGAGAAGGTCAACACGCACTTCTCTTTCCCCATGAGGTTGGACATGTCCGGATACGTCGAAAAACATCTTATGCCTGCGCAGTATCAAGGTTCGTTGTAATATTAAAATGTTATTGTAATTAATTTAATTTTTTTTTGCCATTATTTCGTCAAATGTACGAATATCCTGTTCGTCTGTGTAAGTGTATTCTGCAACCCATGAACACCTATAAGGATCAACTAGATCAATTAACGGACCCATTGCCATGCCTGAGGATTAAACGAAATAAACAGGCATTAGTGTTTTATTTTCTTTTTGTTTTTATGTGGTTAAACTTGACTGAAATTGCGATCAATGCCTATTTCGATTTCTTCGAATATTCCTTTGCCCCTTTAATTTAATTAACCTTTTTATTTAGAATAACATTAACAGTAAATATCTTCACTCCATTTCTAATAAAACCATTTGGTACGAGCCTGTTACCTGGGATCGGATTCAGGTCTCCTCGGATCCGAATTCCGATCACCCAACCATTCCGCTGTCGTGACAATAAAACTTTTATTAATCGTTTAAATTTGTTTCCCTTTTTTAAAAACACTGCTATTTTCATTTTTCTCATACATACATCACATGCAACATTTGTATACTGTCATGAACATTGATGAAGACATGAACACGCACACTCCATTTAACTTAGCTTTATTTAATTTATGAAGACCATCTTCATAAATTAAATAAAGCTAAGTTAAATGGAGTGTGCGTTTCATGTCTTACAGAATAACAGCGTAGGATTTTTTTGTTTTTAGAAGAGAAAAGAAAGTCTGAGGAGCTTAAGAAAGACGGCGAGGGGAGCCCGAGTCCTGAATATGAAGATAATTCTGAGTTTGAAGAACATTATGAGTAAGTATAGTGATTATTTTACGTGTGTTTTTATTCTCTTATACACATTTTTAAGCTAAACGGCAATGGTGCATTTATGTTATTGTAAAATACATATGCACATTTTTTATGTGGATTTGTAGCAAAAAACTACTTTCACTAAACTCTTAATGTCGATATAATTAAATAAAGGTATCATTATATTTTTTTTTTATCATTATATTTCATCGTGTAGATTAAACTGCAGATCCGATTAACCAATTTTGAAAGATTTTTTTATTAACTTAATTTTCATAGAAGCCTGAATAGTTATATATGTAATTGACTACCTATATTTTCATATGTAGGTGTTGCCTTGGCTCGGTTTGGTGACATATTTGCAAGTAAGAAATAATGCTGGCTAATATCATTTCTACACTGAGTTTGCCTGTAAGAGGTTGCCACTCCAGAATCTTTCTTCCAATGTAGGACGACAAGATGGAGTGATTACAGGTGGCTAAGGACCGTTCACTGGGGGAAGTTTTGGAGAAGGCCTATGTTCAGCTGTGAGTTTGAAGAACATTATGAGTAAGTATAGTGATTATTTTACGTGTGTTTTTCTTCTCTTATACATATTTTTAAGCTAAACGGCAATGGTGCATTTCTGTTACTGTAAAATACACAAACACATTTTTAATGTGGACTTGTGGAAAAACTACTTTCACTAATCTCTTAATGTCGATAATTAAATAAAGGTATCATTATATTTCATCGTGTAGATTAAACTGCAGATCCGATTAACCAATTTTGAAAGATTATTTTACGTGTGTTTTTCTTCTTATACATATTTTTAAGCTAAACGGCAATGGTGCATTTCTGTTACTGTAAAATACACAAACACATTTTTAATGTGGACTTGTGGAAAAACTACTTTCACTAATCTCTTAATGTCGATATAATTAAATAAAGCTAAGTTAAATGGAGTGGTGTGCGTTTCATGTCTTACAGAATAACAGCGTAGGATTTTTTGTTTTAGAAGAGAAAAGAAAGTCTGAGGAGCTTAAGAAAGACGGCGAGGGAGCCTGAGTCCTGAATATGAAGATAATTCTGAGTTTGAAGAACATTATGAGTAAGTATAGTGATTATTTTACGTGTGTTTTTCTTCTTATACATATTTTTAAGCTAAACGGCAATGGTGCATTTCTGTTACTGTAAAATACACAAACACATTTTTAATGTGGACTTGTGGAAAAACTACTTTCACTAATCTCTTAATGTCGATATAATTAAATAAAGCTAAGTTAAATGGAGTGGTGTGCGTTTCATGTCTTACAGAATAACAGCGTAGGATTTTTTGTTTTAGAAGAGAAAAGAAAGTCTGAGGAGCTTAAGAAAGACGGCGAGGGAGCCTGAGTCCTGAATATGAAGATAATTTGAGTTTGAAGAACATTATGAGTAAGTATAGTGATTATTTTACGTGTGTTTTTCTTCTTATACATATTTTTAAGCTAAACGGCAATGGTGCATTTCTGTTACTGTAAAATACACAAACACATTTTTAATGTGGACTTGTGGAAAAACTAGGTATTATCTTTTTTCACGGTCACGATAGCCAGTCGTTGGGTGGTCGGAATTTCGAGTCGAGAGACCCGAGTTCGATCCTGCGCACATCGCCGCCGAGTGCTTCGGTGGCGAGATGACTGTATGTAGCCGTTGCGCGATCTGATCGTGCGCTTGTTGTGAAAGTCCGTTGTGTATCTTCATAATTGTTAAGATGTATACATATCAATTCATTGACATTAGAATTTAATGAGGTTCCTCTAACGGAGAAAGAAACGACGTAGGTATTATCTTTTTTCACGGTCACGATAGCCAGTCGTTGGGTGGTCGGAATTTCGAGTCGAGAGACCCGAGTTCGATCCTGCGCACATCGCCGCCGAGTGCTTCGGTGGCGAGATGACTGTATGTAGCCGTTGCGCGATCTGATCGTGCGCTTGTTGTGAAAGTCCGTTGTGTATCTTCATAATTGTTAAGATGTATACATATCAATTCATTGACATTAGAATTTAATGAGGTTCCTCTAACGGAGAAAGAAACGACGTAGGTATTATCTTTTTTCACGGTCACGATAGCCAGTCGTTGGGTGGTCGGAATTTCGAGTCGAGAGACCCGAGTTCGATCCTGCGCACATCGCCGCCGAGTGCTTCGGTGGCGAGATGACTGTATGTAGCCGTTGCGCGATCTGATCGTGCGCTTGTTGTGAAAGTCCGTTGTGTATCTTCATAATTGTTAAGATGTATACATATCAATTCATTGACATTAGAATTTAATGAGGTTCCTCTAACGGAGAAAGAAACGACGTAGGTATTATCTTTTTTCACGGTCACGATAGCCAGTCGTTGGGTGGTCGGAATTTCGAGTCGAGAGACCTGAGTTCGATCCTGCGCACATCGCCGCCGAGTGCTTCGGTGGCGAGATGACTGTATGTAGCCGTTGCGCGATCTGATCGTGCGCTTGTTGTGAAAGTCCGTTGTGTATCTTCATAATTGTTAAGATGTATACATATCAATTCATTGACATTAGAATTTAATGAGGTTCCTCTAACGGAGAAAGAAACGACGTAGGTATTATCTTTTTTCACGGTCACGATAGCCAGTCGTTGGGTGGTCGGAATTTCGAGTCGAGAGACCCGAGTTCGATCCTGCGCACATCGCCGCCGAGTGCTTCGGTGGCGAGATGACTGTATGTAGCCGTTGCGCGATCTGATCGTGCGCTTGTTGTGAAAGTCCGTTGTGTATCTTCATAATTGTTAAGATGTATACATATCAATTCATTGACATTAGAATTTAATGAGGTTCCTCTAACGGAGAAAGAAACGACGTAGGTATTATCTTTTTTCACGGTCACGATAGCCAGTCGTTGGGTGGTCGGAATTTCGAGTCGAGAGACCCGAGTTCGATCCTGCGCACATCGCCGCCGAGTGCTTCGGTGGCGAGATGACTGTATGTAGCCGTTGCGCGATCTGGTCGTGCGCTTGTTGTAGAAGTCCGTTGTGTATCTTAATAATTGTTAAGATGTATACATATCAATTCATTGACATTAGAATTTAATGAGGTTCCTCTAACGGAGAAAGAAACGACGTAGGTATTATCTTTTTTCACGGTCACGATAGCCAGTCGTTGGGTGGTCGGAATTTCGAGTCGAGAGACCCGAGTTCGATCCCCTGGTGGCAGTACCAATGAGTTTTTCAAAACTTATGTACGAATTTCATCGTTGGCTTGACATAAAGACGGCGACGGCTCACCACCTGTCACGTTGTCCCGAAAATATCTTCGGTGGAAGGTGGGTCAAAGGGACTTAATTGTCTAGACTTGACCTCTGTCTACCCCTGTATTGGGAATTGCGTGAAGATATTTATTTATTTATTTATTTATTATTTTTTTTTAATATTATACAAAATGTGATGTGATATTTTTTAGAAATAGCTTGAGAGTGATCACCTCATTCCCAGGGGTTACTGTCATTAATGTATTTATTTATGTTGTAATAACCCTCCTTATAAAGTTCATCTTTAATAAATTTCTAACCACTTAATTGATTTCTCTGAATCTGACTTTGGCTGTATTCCAATTTGAAATTGTCCTAGAACATTTCTGTAAAAAATCACGTAACATCATTGTTCCAGAGTAAGACGTACGACTCGGTGACGGACAAGTTCATGGACTTCTCGTTCGAGAAGACGAACAGCGCGTACATGCTGTTCTACGAGCTGAGCCCGCCGCGGCCGGCGCGCGGCGCCGACTGCGGCCCGCGGGGCGAGGCGCAGGTACGCGAACGATAGTACCGGATCTATGCGGTACACACCCCTAGTCAGGGCAAATTGACCTTTATGTTCTACGAGCTAAGCCCGCCGCGGCCGGCGCGCGGCGCCGACTGCGGCCCGCGGGGCGAGGCGCAGGTACGCGAACGATAGTACCGGATCTATGCGGTACACACCCATAGCCAGGGCAAATTGACCTTTATGTCGTTTATTTCAAGAGCTAAATATGGCTGACGTTATCCTTATAATGCAGTACGCTTGTATGATACTCACATCTCATGGTCATCCACATGGAAAATGGTGTTATGGGCACTTAAGGCTTAAGCTTTTTATGTTGAGGACCGAGAATATCCCGAAACGAGAAATTTGGCTTAAAGCAATCTGTGAAGATTCTGAGCCCTGTTAAATCAATCCGGTAGCTTGCTTGCGCCAGATCATGTTTGCATTCGCCCACTGACTATAGAAGGCTCCATAGACCTCTGTCCTGTTTCTGAATAAGCTTCCAACTCGCTCTTATTTTGTCACTGGGCTGGTTTTGCTACTTTTCACGCGTGTCTGACTGGCTATTTCATATATATGCAAGGAGAATATGTATCTTGACGTCCGATCTTGATTCAATGAGTGTAATGGCCCAGGTTTCACCCTGTGTCATGTCCATCCGCTGTGCACTGGTTGAATCGATTGACTCTGGTGTCCTGAATGGTGTCTCCCTTCTGCTTGTGCCCTTTCTTTTTTATGGGCATCACAAAGCCCATAAAAAAATATAGTGTTTTTCATTAAAAGTTATTCCACCGGCCTCCCACCCTCCATGGAGCCTGCAGCTTTGGGAACTCGGGATTCTCAATTTAATGAAGCATTTCTTGGACATGACTGTCTAATGGAAAATATACAGTTTCACGTGTTCCTCGCAGTCGTCAACGGCAGAAGAATCGAGTGCGAGCTCGTCGCTCGACCGTCGTTGCAGCGACAGTGTTCCCGCCATCAAACTGCCGCCGGACTTGCTCAAGTGGATCTGGGACGATAACATGCAGTTTCTACACGATAAGAATATATTTCAACACGCTTATTTTACGTAAGTATGATTATGTTTTGATTTGAATTTATACTTTGAGAAGCAAAATTATCTTATTTACCTTTCGAACTGCTAAATATTGATATTTTCGATATGCCGAGAATCGTAAATTTTGAAAAAATATTTTTTAATTTTATTTATTTTTATTTGATTGAATTTTTATTTTCAAATAACTGTCTAATGTTCTTATACAATACAGCGTATTCATAAACATTGGTTTTTGTATACTTTCATTAAAATGTTTTTCGTTAAACAGTTCCTTTTAAACTCTGTAACTGTGATGCCATCAATGAACAAACAAATAACCATGCTTTAACTCTAAGATAAGTTACATAGACGCTCATGAACACTCGCAGCATTACATTTTCAAATTTAATTTTGTTTATTTTTAGAACCTTAAGCCAACGCAGGAAACCAGTTTATCATACTGCCTACTCTTTGTAGTCATATATGAAACTTCAACTGTACTGTACTGTGCTCTTCATCAGGTTTATGGGGCAGATGTGTAGCTCGGTGCCTCAGTCGCTACTAACACTCCGGCCTGAGATCACGGAGGTAGCTGCGCGTCTCTCCACTTCATTCTTTATTGAAACATTCATACACGCGAAAGAGAAGGTGAATGATGGTTAAATTTTCAATTGTGCACACACCCTTTAATACAAATCTAAATAAAACTTTGCATAACATTGCGCTCTTATGCGCAATCGGATGGAAATCCATAATTTTATTTGTAGTAAACAGCCTGATCGATTTTAACAAGCGATGATTAATACATACATACATACATATATAACAACAATATCAATACATTGATCTGATCCCAAAGTAAGCGCTTGCAACATCTAATATGCGCTTCCAACATGTAGTATGGAATCAGAAACAATGAAGGTACCACTAACACCCAGACCGGAGAAAATGATGAAAAAGTACATTAATATTACAAATTTGCTTTTATCAAAAGTCACGATAGCCGAGTGGTTACGGAATTACGAGGGATTACGAGTCGGGAGACCCGAGTTCGATCCCCAGGTGGCAGGTTCGTACCAATGGGTTTTTCAAAAAAAAACTTATGTACGAATCATATCGTTGGCTTGGACATAAAGACGGCGACGGGCTCATCACCTGTCACGTTGTCCCGAAAATATCTTCGGTGGAAGGTGGGTCAAAGGGACTTGTTTGTCTAGACTTGACCTCTGTCTACCCCTGTATTGGGAATTGCGTGAAGATATTTTCTTTCTATTTTATTCTATTTTTTTTTTGTTTTTGTCAATATTACAAAACTTTTAACCAATGCTTGAATTCACAGCCGACAATGGTGTCGTGGGTGGAGTTGGTTACGAAACAGTTCAACGCATCGGCAGCTGCATCGGAATGGTTCCTTGGCCATATGGCGGACGATACTTGGTGGCCTATGCAGGTGAGTTTCAAGTCTATTCATCTTCATTAAATACTATACAAGGTTTCATATAAAACTACTTGTTAAACGTCACAAATGCAAACTTTAATATCTTATTCTAATTTATTTATGTTACATTGTATATGTATATATATTTTTATTTTAGGTGTTGATAAAATGTCCGAACCAAATGGTACGTCAGATGTTCCAGAGGCTGTGTATGCACGTAATTCAAAGGCTGAGGTATATTTTAGTTTCACATTCGTTGATAAAATATTTTTTATTCTTTTACGTCCTAGAGTGAACTTTGATAACTTCGTTTCAGATCTAGTCATTGTGCCTTGTACCTGCAGGGTATGGAGGAAGGCGAGGATAATAGTAAATTGGGCGAAGCGAGTTGTGTTACTAGGTTTATAAGGATGTTATTATCATTGGTAAGTAGATACTTACTTTATTAATGGCTTAAAGAGATCTTTAAACCATTAATTTTAAACCATTAATTAAGTATAGTTATGGGATTACCTCTAGTCCTTATGGCGGCACGAAATTTTTATATATATACATATATTGATAGGCTACTTAACATCCATCATGCTCCGATCCCAATGAAAGATGCTAAAGCACTTGTACTACGGGAATCGGAAACAACGAAGGCACCACAAACACCCAGACCCGAGAAAATTCAGAAAAAATGGTTTTTCTACATTGTCCCGACCGGGAATTGAACCCGGGACCTCGAGATGGTGACGCCTTGAAAACCGTGTTTGCGCCACTCGTCCATGAAGGTCGCCATTTTAACATTCATTTTAACATTCGCTTACGAAACGTTATTAAGTTGTTAATTT
The DNA here is from genome assembly GCA_029286605.1 of Sericinus montela. Classification (NCBI taxonomy): domain Eukaryota; kingdom Metazoa; phylum Arthropoda; class Insecta; order Lepidoptera; family Papilionidae; genus Sericinus; species Sericinus montela. The sequence goes on along the minus strand of JAGSMR010000007.1, from coordinate 25,656 downwards.
ATTAATATTATTGTAATCTACTCAACCCAATATTACTTGTATAAACGCGATTTAATATGATGAATATTTGATAAGATACTATCATAGTTAACGACATAGATGTCGCCATAGGCTTAATTTTCTATTGCTTTTAATAGATGGAGAGTGGTGCGAGGTCGCACCTGCGCCACCTAACAGAGTACTTCAGTCTTTTGTACGAGTTTAGTAAAATGGGCGAGGAAGAGGGAAAGTTTATGCTGAAGATAAATGCCATTTCAAGTATGGTTAGCTTCTATCTTGGACAGAATTCCAATACGGTAAGTTTAAATTTTCTGTTAGTTTTTTATTGTACTGTGGGTATTCCCCCTCTACCCACGGAACTATACACTCCTATGACATTTACGCGAAAAAAAGCTTTAACCGGATTAGCGTATAAGAATAATAAACAAAATTAAGAATATAATTGCGGTGTCTAAATTGATAAATAAATTAAAAATGCTTGTGGTGGCTATATTAATAAATAAATTAACATATGATTATGGTGACGAATAGACATTGTTTAAAAACAGAAGAGCATGTCAGTGCGCTGCAGCAGCGCGCAGCGGCACCGCGCTGCTGCACGCTAAGGTCAGTGCGCTGCAGCAGCGCGCAGCGGCACCGCGCTGCTGCACGCCAAGGTCAGTGCGTTGCAGCAGCGCCGTGCAGCACGCAGCGGCACCCCGCGCTGCTGCACGCTGCTGTCAGTGCGCTGCGGCAGCGCCGTGCAGATGCGCAGCGGCACCGCGCTGCTGCACGCCAAGGTCGGTGCGCTGCAGCAGCGCGCAGCGGCACCCCGCGCCGCTGCACGCCAAGGTCAGTGCTGCAGCAGCGCGCAGCGGCACCGCGCTGCTGCACGCTAAGGTCAGTGCGCTGCAGCAGCGCCGTGCAGCACGCAGCGGCACCCCGCGCTGCCGCACGCCAAGGTCAGTGCTGCAGCAGCGCGCAGCGGCACCGCGCTGCTGCACGCTGCTGTCAGTGCGCTGCAGCAGCGCGCAGCGGCACCCCGCGCTGCTGCACGCCAAGGTCAGTGCGTTGCAGCAGCGCCGTGCAGGCGCGCAGCGGCACCCCGCGCTGCTGCACGCCAAGGTCAGTGCGTTGCAGCAGCGCCGTGCAGCGCAGCGGCACCCCGCGCTGCTGCACGCCAAGGTCAGTGCGTTGCAGCAGCGCCGTGCAGATGCGCAGCGGCACCGCGCTGCTGCACGCCAAGGTCAGTGCGTTGCAGCAGCGCCGTGCAGCACGCAGCGGCACCCCGCGCTGCTGCACGCTGCTGTCAGTGCGCTGCAGCGCCGTGCAGCGCGTGCAGCGCGCAGCGGCACCGCGCTGCTGCACGCTGCTGTCAGTGCGCTGCAGCAGCGCCGTGCAGCGCAGCGGCACCCCGCGCTGCTGCACGCTAAGGTCAGTGCGCTGCAGCAGCGCGCAGCGGCACCGCGCTGCTGCACGCCAGGTCAGTGCGCTGCAGCGCCGTGCAGCGCAGCGGCACCGCGCTGCTGCACGCCAAGGTCAGTGCTGCAGCAGCGCCGTGCAGATGCGCAGCGGCACCGCGCTGCTGCACGCTAAGGTCAGTGCGCTGCAGCAGCGCCGTGCAGCACGCAGCGGCACCCCGCGCTGCTGCACGCTGCTGTCAGTGCGCTGCAGCGCCGTGCAGCGCAGCGGCACCCCGCGCTGCCGCACGCCAAGGTCAGTGCTGCAGCAGCGCGCAGCGGCACCGCGCTGCTGCACGCCAAGGTCAGTGCGTTGCAGCAGCGCCGTGCAGCGCAGCGGCACCGCGCTGCTGCACGCCAAGGTCAGTGCTGCAGCAGCGCCGTGCAGCGCAGCGGCACCGCGCTGCTGCACGCTAAGGTCAGTGCGCTGCAGCGCCGTGCAGCGCAGCGGCACCGCGCTGCTGCACGCTAAGGTCAGTGCGCTGCAGCGCCGTGCAGCACGCAGCGGCACCCCGCGCTGCTGCACGCCAGGTCAGTGCGCTGCAGCGCCGTGCAGATGCGCAGCGGCACCGCGCTGCTGCACGCTGTCAGTGCGCTGCAGCAGCGCGCAGCGGCACCGCGCTGCTGCACGCTGCTGTCAGTGCGCTGCAGCAGCGCCGTGCAGCACGCAGCGGCACCCCGCGCTGCTGCACGCTAAGGTCAGTGCGCTGCAGCAGCGCGCAGCGGCACCGCGCTGCTGCACGCTAAGGTCAGTGCGCTGCAGCAGCGCGCAGCGGCACCGCGCTGCTGCACGCTAAGGTCAGTGCGCTGCAGCAGCGCGCAGCGGCACCGCGCTGCTGCACGCCAAGGTCGGTGCGCTGCAGCAGCGCGCAGCGGCACCGCGCTGCTGCACGCCAAGGTCGGTGCGCTGCAGCAGCGCCGTGCAGCACGCAGCGGCACCCCGCGCTGCTGCACGCCAAGGTCGGTGCGCTGCAGCAGCGCCGTGCAGCGCGTGCAGCGCGCGCAGCGGCACCCCGCGCTGCTGCACGCTGTCAGTGCGCTGCAGCGCCGTGCAGCGCGTGCAGCGCGCGCAGCGGCACCGCGCTGCCGCACGCCAAGGTCAGTGCTGCAGCAGCGCCGTGCAGCACGCAGCGGCACCCCGCGCTGCTGCACGCCAAGGTCAGTGCTGCAGCAGCGCCGTGCAGCGCAGCGGCACCCCGCGCTGCTGCACGCCAAGGTCAGTGCGCTGCAGCAGCGCCGTGCAGCGCGCAGCGGCACCCCGCGCTGCTGCACGCCAAGGTCAGTGCGCTGCAGCAGCGCCGTGCAGCGCGTGCAGCGCGCAGCGGCACCCCGCGCTGCTGCACGCCAAGGTCAGTGCGCTGCAGCAGCGCCGTGCAGCGCGCAGCGGCACCCCGCGCTGCTGCACGCCAAGGTCAGTGCGCTGCAGCAGCGCCGTGCAGCGCCGTGCAGCGCAGCGGCACCGCGCTGCTGCACGCTGCTGTCAGTGCGCTGCAGCAGCGCCGTGCAGCGCGTGCAGCGCGCAGCGGCACCCCGCGCTGCTGCACGCCAAGGTCGGTGCGCTGCAGCAGCGCCGTGCAGCGCCGTGCAGCGCCGTGCAGCGCGTGCAGCGCGCAGCGGCACCGCGCTGCTGCACGCTGCTGTCAGTGCGCTGCAGCAGCGCCGTGCAGCGCGTGCAGCGCGCAGCGGCACCCCGCGCTGCTGCACGCCAAGGTCAGTGCGCTGCAGCAGCGCCGTGCAGCGCGCAGCGGCACCCCGCGCTGCTGCACGCCAAGGTCAGTGCGCTGCAGCAGCGCCGTGCAGCGCGCAGCGGCACCCCGCGCTGCTGCACGCCAAGGTCAGTGCGCTGCAGCAGCGCCGTGCAGCGCCGTGCAGATGCGCAGCGGCACCCCGCGCTGCTGCACGCCAAGGTCAGTGCGCTGCAGCGCCGTGCAGCGCAGCGGCACCCCGCGCTGCCGCACGCCAAGGTCAGTGCGCTGCAGCAGCGCCGTGCAGCGCCGTGCAGCACGCAGCGGCACCCCGCGCTGCTGCACGCTGCTGTCAGTGCGCTGCAGCAGCGCCGTGCAGCGCCGTGCAGCACGCAGCGGCACCCCGCGCTGCTGCACGCCAAGGTCAGTGCGCTGCAGCAGCGCCGTGCAGCGCGCAGCGGCACCCCGCGCTGCTGCACGCCAAGGTCAGTGCGCTGCAGCAGCGCCGTGCAGCGCGTGCAGCGCGCAGCGGCACCCCGCGCTGCTGCACGCCAAGGTCAGTGCGCTGCAGCAGCGCCGTGCAGCGCGTGCAGCGCGCAGCGGCACCTCGCGCTGCCCGAGCCTAATTTTTCAATTCCTCAAATCATGCTCTATAAAATGTATTATTTACATAAACTAATATAAAAATTTCGGTAAAATAATGAATGAAATAGACAAAAATGATTAAAAACCTTTGGAAAAATCTAAAGGCAGGATCTTTTACTACAAGTAATAGGTACTTAAAAGATTTGATTGGTTATTTTAACTTTTGTTTTCTTCCACAGGGGTTTCCATTTATATACCAACAGACTCGGGACTGTTTAAACTTGCAACAGACACGGTCGCTTATCTTCGCACTTTGCCGATGGAACGAGGCGTTGGCGCAAAAGATCGTCAACATGATTTTTCAAGCCATCGCTAAACATTCAGAAGTAAGTTACATTAATCTCCATTTAAATTAATGTGTGCACAATCAATTAATTTCTATTGTTTATAGAGTTTTTTTTCGATTAAAAATTAAAACTCAACTTGTAAAAAATATTGTTTATAAGTATTATCTGGTATATTTATTGTCTTATGAGCAATTGCGAGTGTTAACTGTAACACCATTGTTTCACTTTAGTTATTTGGTTTCAACATGTTATTTTTCAATCATCAGATAAGAGTTTAAGCCGTTTTGCATTTGCCTTCAAAATGTCATTGGCTTTCCATGCGACGATACACTGGAGCAGCTTAGGTGAACTTAAATAGTTAAGATTATTTTAAGTGCTGAATCTATCTTCAGTCCTCGGGCTTGATTTATCTGAAGGAAAACATTGTGAAAAATGTCTAATGTATATCATACATAATAATAATTAAAAGAAATTGTTATTTTAAAGGTAAAGTGGATGTACCCGCGCTCTTATCATTCAGAGGGCCCTTGACCAGAATTGAGCGTTTATAGAGCTACTTTTCTTTATTTCACTGTTATATTCAAACGGATTATAATTTATTGCATGGATTATTTTATCTGATGGTTGACAAATTTTGTTACTTTATTACCACTATTTAAACAAGAGGTAATGATGTCTAATGTGACATATTTGTGTGCAACGGTTAATATGTTTCATGGGACTACCACCTACGTGTCCGGCAGAGTTGCGGCGCGCTGTTCAAGTTGCTGACGCTGCTGGTGGAGGGCAGCGGCGGGGGCGGAGGGGGCGGCGGGGGAGGCGCGGGCGGCGCGGCGGGCGGGCTGCCGTGCTTCACGCAGCTAGTGCTGGCGCGCCTATGGGACGCCGCGGACGTGTGCCCGCACGCAGCGCTCGAGTGGCTCGCGCTGCAGGTACGCATGTTCCAGATGGTGTCAATAACACATTGCACCGATTGCGCCTTTTTGCTTCATACGTCAAATATGTTATAAAAGAGAGAGTGAAAGAAGACTAGACAATTAAGTCCTTTCGACTCACTTTTTCTCGAAGATATTTTTTGGGACTATGTGATAGGTGGTGAGCCCGTTGCCGTCATTATGTCCAAGCCAACGATATAACGTACATAACTTTTTTTTTTTAAAAACCCATTGGTATGAGCCGGTCACCCGGGGATCGAACTCGGGTCTCCTGACTCGAAATTGGATCACCCAACCACACGGCAATCGTGTCGTTTCGTGGCTTATCGTGATAAACATGCTATACCTACTTGATTATATATCTGTCCGAGTGCAAATTAATATAATACACAATATTTTTCATGACAGTCTAAATTTCATAGCATTAGCTAATATTTATTTAGAAATATTTGGACTTAAAAAGTTATAATAAATGTTAGAAAAGAAATATTGCAATATGAAGGTGTAGTTTAAAAACTACTCGACCTTAAGGACATATTCAAAAACTTCACATGATTGTTTTTTGGGGACAAATCACTTATTTTATATATTATATAATATCTAGAGGATATATTATCTAGACCATATGATATAATATCTAGCTTACGGAAAACGTCCCCCGCGGTATCAGTCCTATTATGCGCGTGTCGCTGCAGGTGCCGCGCAACAAGGCGGCGCACGCGTGGGCGCTGCGCACGGCGGAGCGCTGGGTGGAGGCGCAGCTGCTGGCGGCGGGCGCGGCGCGCGTGCGCGCGGCCGCCGCGCTGCTGCTGGTGGCGCTGGTGCCGTCGCAGCACTTCCGCGCCGGCTACGCGCGCGCGCGCCCGCCGCCCGCGCCCGCGCACCTGCCCGCCAAGCTGCCCGACACCGCGCACCACGCGCTGCACCAGGTGCCGCGCTGCCTTCTGCCATTGTTTTTGTTCTCTGCGGTCGCTCATCGTAGAGTCTACTCGCTTGAGAATGCCTTGTTTTGAGGCGAAACACGTGTCGCGTTTTCGGTGGTGGTATATGTTACCTGGTTTGAGTGTAGTGGTGGTGGTGGTGCATACAGTGGAATTAGTGCATGCATCTGTGGGAGGGAGGGTGGTGCTCTTCTTCTCTTAGGACCAGGTAACATATACCTTTTTCTATTTGCATGCGGAGGGTTGCGAAGTAATTTTTTCAATAACAAAATTATTATTGTTATTATATCTTCCCAGTACTGGGGTAAACAGACGTCTACACAATAAGCCTTTTCGACCTACATTATACGCAAGCCTGTTTGACACAACTTATCAGGTGGTGAGGTTATCACCGTCTTAGTGTCCAAGACAATGTTACCATATGCTTATATAGATAATAAGATAGAAAACTTCATCTATACATATAAATGAAATTGGTGTGTCCGTTTGTAATATTAAAATAACCGTTACGGTACATACACCAAAGGTTCCGGCTAATCTCTGAAACGGCTGGACCGATTTTAACGGGCATTTCACTGACAGATAGCTAAAGTTGTAATGTTTGTTATAAATTGTAATGGGATTATTATTAAATTTTAGTGTTCACATAACTTTTGCGCTGATTGTACAATGCCGCTTTCAACCATATGGGCATAATACGAGTTATATAAAATTCACCCATATAACTGAAGAATTATAGAAGCAAAGCCGACATTGACTAAAATAACATTGAACTGAATAAACATACTTAACATGGTTTAAAGGTAAATAAAAATATATTTGTTTACCAGGTGTACACAATGTTGCTAGGAAAATTAAAAGCGGCCCGAAAGTACACCGATATAGCTGTCCACGGCACGATGAAGCTAACGGCTTACTTCGGCGTGATGTCATACTGCGTGGTCAGCCGAGTGGAGAAGCTAATGGTATGTTACTGTTTATTATTATTCTTGATTTTTATTAATTAACTTTATACAACAATTGTAGTAGTACGTAGTTACGGCGTTAGACAAATAAGTCCTTTCGACCCACCTTCCATCGAAAACACTTTTGGGATAACGTGACACGTTGGTGAGCCCGTCGCCTTCTTTATGCCCAAGATATAAAATGTTTACTAACCTGTCTCCTGGCAATCGAACTCGGGTCTCCCGTCTCGAATTCCGTTCACCCAACTGTCGATTTCCGCCCCCAGTTCGGGCAGTACTTCAACGACCTGTGGGAGCTGTACCACCCGGCGATCTCGGAGCCGTCGGTGGCGGTGCACCCCAACAAGCAGGCGCTGCTCACGTTCTGGCACGCCGTCTGCGTCGACTGCCCCGAGAATGTGCAGCTGGCCGTCGCCAACCCGCGCCTCACCAAGCACATCGCCTTCAACTACATACTGTGAGTCTGCCGTGATGCCGCTCGACGGGACACGCTGATACATATATTTTTTAAGTAAACTGCATTGAAATATATAGATACATACATAGGTAGGGACACCATCACATTCATTAGTCTGATTCCAAAGTAGGTAGCATAAGCTCGCGTGTTATGGAATCGAAAACAACGAAGGATGGAATCGGAAACAACGAAGGTACCACAAATTTAACAATGGTAGAGCCACGCATCAGCTTTTGTTGTTGCATGAATGGGCCGGCTCGACCGGGGAAGTACCACGACCTCACAGAATACCGGCGTAAAGTAGAAGTCTAACAAACTTTTGCGTTTCGTCTGGTGAGTGCAGGTAACCGGAAGCCCACACACCCCCCCTCCCCCAATTTGGGGGGGAGGGGGCTCTAAGGCCGGCAACGCATCTGCTATGCGTCTGGTATTGCGGGTGTTCATGGGCGGCGGTAATCACTTACCATCACGTGAGCCGCCTGCTCGGTTGCCGGTCTTTTCTACAAAAAAAAAAAAAAACACCCAGACCCGAGAAAATGTAGAAAAAGACTTTTCTACATTGATCCGATTGAGAATCAATATCCCCCGAGGATCAAACTTGGGTCTTTTGACTCTAACTCGTATCACCCAACCACTCTGCTAACATTACTGTTCACGATATCGGAATTCTAATAAAAATGTTATTTAAATGTATTACATCTCAAACAAACAGTAAAACATAAAAACAAAAGTAAACTATATAACAAATGCAAAAATTAAGAAAATATTGCTTTTAATTTTTAAATTGGCTTTGTAATTTTCAAAGAATTGATGAACGTAGTATAAATGAATGTTGCGTTGAAGAAACTTTTCGTATTTTGATCGATGAATTTTAAGATTAGAAGTCAGTCACTGCAATTTTTGCCACTTCTTAAATGAATCCGTAACTGTCAATTTAACATAACAGCGCGGACCACGAAGACGGCGAGGTGGTGGCGTATAACCGCGCGATGCTGCCGCCGTACTACGCGCTGCTGCGGCTCTGCTGCCGGCGCTCGGGCGCGTTCGTGCGCAGCCTGGCGCAGCACCAGAACATCCACTGGGCCTTCCGCAACATCGCGCCGCACGCGCACCTCTACCCCGGCGCCGCGGACGAGCTGCTCAGGTACGTCGCGCGCAGCGCCAGCACATCCACTGGGCCTTCCGCAACATCGCGCCGCACGCGCACCTCTACCCCGGCGCCGCGGACGAGCTGCTCAGGTACGTCGCGCGCAGCGCCAGCACATCCACTGGGCCTTCCGCAACATCGCGCCGCACGCACCTCTACCCCGGCGCTGCGGACGAGCTGCTCAGGTACGTCGCGCGCAGCGCCAGCACATCCACTGGGCCTTCCGCAACATCGCGCCGCACGCGCACCTCTACCCCGGCGCCGCGGACGAGCTGCTCAGGTACGTCGCGCGCAGCGCCAGCACATCCACTGGGCCTTCCGCAACATCGCGCGCCGCACGCACCTCTACCCCGGCGCCGCGGACGAGCTGCTCAGGTACGTCGCGCGCAGCGCCAGCACATCCACTGGGCCTTCCGCAACATCGCGCCGCACGCGCACCTCTACCCCGGCGCCGCGGACGAGCTGCTCAGGTACGTCGCGCGCAGCGCCAGCACATCCACTGGGCCTTCCGCAACATCGCGCCGCACGCGCACCTCTACCCCGGCGCCGCGGACGAGCTGCTCAGGTACGTCGCTGGCTGCTTACAACTACAACTGGCGATTGTGGTACTTCAAGTGCTGCTGAGGTACACTACGCGCCGCTTAGGTACTCCACTAAACTAACACTAGCATCTACAGCTACACAAAGCGTCAGTAACTTAATATAATAAAAAATTTAGGGTGTGGACAGCAAAACGTTTGTCGCAGGTTCGGGCTCACCATTTGACATTTGACTATTTGCCTATAGTTTATTGCTATTATTTATTTATTTGTGTGTATACGTGAACCACTCTAGACACAACCATTGCGGTTGAGTTGGAATGGTTAACAGGAATACTAGTAATGTTATTTGGCATTGCTGGTATCCTTTTTTAAGGAATGATAAACCGATGAGTTTTAAGGTACACACGCTTGTATTTTTAAGGAAGTTTTAATGGTGATTAGTCATCCTGGTTTAATCCAGTATTAACACCTGGCTATGGTTAATTTTAAGGCATATAAAAATCAATAATAATTATGTAAAACGAAAACATCATTAAAACTAATAAATACTAATAATTATTGTTATTTTTGTCTTGATTTGTTGTACAAAATGTATTATGTATGTTGCAGGTTAGCACGTATCCTGGCTGCTCGCGGCAGCTCGGGCAGCGGCAGCAACGGCAGCGGCAGCAGTGACGGCGTCGACAGCAGGGAGGCGGCCGCTTTCCGCCGCAGCACGCTTTCCGCTTATTTACAGGGTAAATTTAAGTTCTTTTGGGTCATTTTGCGACCACAACATTTTACAGTACAGCTGACCACATACATTTTACTACTTCAGACCAAGTAATTGTATTCGCACTTGTGTATAACTCTAACTGTTTGTACATCAGGTTTAAATGGAAGAACGTGTTGGACGACGTTGATATCGGCGTTCTGCACGCTAGTCGAAAACGAGGATGATAGACTGTATGTAGTTTATAATGGAGGACTGCAGATGACTTTTGAGGTAAGTACTTTTGTGGCTAAAAATAACGTTACAAGGAGAATAAAATTAATTTATCTTTAATATTGACGACCCTAGTTGATTGTCCAACTGCCTTTGAAGCTGAGGCTTGCGGGTTGGTATCACGCTCGGCTATGAGCAAACATTTGTGTCATGAATATAAATATAATATTAATATGAAGGAATATAATATTTATAAATACAGATTTATTCAAAACGGTACATATATGTATACGTAAAATATATTGCATCGTTTCCTTGAACAATACATTGTCGATTTCCTATCGTCAACGTTTCCTATAGTCACCATCTGTCACGTTGACCCGAACAAGCTTTGGTGAAAAGTGGGTCAAAAGGACATCATTGTCCAGACCTCTGCCCAGTTTGGGAAATTACTTGTAGATATAAAAAATATGTTGATTCATTTACTTATTGCAACTTTAACTAATTTATACACTTCAATTAAACTATGGGATTACACCGGTATTAATTTAAAAGTAATTTTGGTACCCTCCTCCTACAGCGTATTGTCTTACTTCCTTGTAATACATATAAATAATTAAGTTGATATACCAAAAAATATCGTCTGATGGACCTCTTCGTTACATCACAACCATATTAGTTTTGCTTTAAGTGTTTGGAGATGTAATTTTTCTAACTTTGTGTGTATTTTGTGCCTATTCTATGAAAAATTATAATTAGAATTCGTAATACTCTCGAAAATTTTCGCTCAGTTTACCAATTTCCTCCCGATGAGCGAATGACACAGTGTAATGTGTGTGCGTGTGTGCGCAGGCGCTGCACAGCCTGCACGCGGTGTACGTGGAGGGCGGCGCGGGGGGCGCGGGGGGCGGCGGCGCGGGGGCGGCGCGGTGCGCGCGGAGCTGACGGCGGCGCTGCGCTGGGCGCGCGCGCTGTGCCGCACGCTGCGCACGCGCCGCGACGCCAAGGAGGCGCGCGCGCTGCTGCTGGCCTGCAAGGACTGGCCCGAGTGCGCGCGCCGCCTGCTCACCATGCTCAACCTGCACCAGCGGCTCAGCCATCTGCGCCTCGCCGCGCTCGGTACGTCCGCCCCCAGCGAGTACGCCTCTAACCAACGGCCACGTGTGACGTTGTGTAGAAGGAAATTTGAGTTTCGGCACAGTCGAGGGCTCATCATAATTTATATATAAGTTTTACAAACTTCGATTTTTATCGATGTCGTGGTACTAAAACTGTAGCAATTAATAGGATAAACAGCATATAATTTGGAGGTTATGTTTTTATTTAAAATTTTTACTCCTTTATTTGTATAATATCGATGTGACATAAGCGTATTTATATCAAGCGAAGCTTGTTCACATCGACATTGTATAGAGCAATATTGTGCCTAATATGTCATCATATAATTTCATGTTAAAAATTAATGAATAGCAATTACAATGAGGAAGAAACTAATATAATAGATAGTTTAAATAAGAAAAGTTCACTTGAAACTTCAGAAATATAATAAAACTTAGTGCTTTTATTAGGAGTATGAGGATTGTGCGAATTTAAAGCGAAGCCGCGGGTTTACGTGATATTTTATTAATTTACGTTTATTAAAGTTTATTTTTAACGCGTGATGGAATTAAAAATTATAGATTCAATACTGTAAAATAAAAATGAATTGCTACATGCATGACGGAGCAAAGCTCGAGAATGGCTCGAACATTTTGGCTGATTCTTTTTATTTATATTTCTGATTGTCTGGACAAGGATTGCATTGCAAAAATCGGTGGTTTGGGTAAAACGTTAAAGTGCTTGACTATTCTATTATATCGAAATTTGAACAGGATCACGTCTGTCAAGTAAAAATATAACATTGACAAGTTGTTTTTTTTTTTAATAATATATAATGTAACCGTGCCCGGACGGCGACCGCAGGCGTGCTGCGCGAGCTGGTGCTGATCGGCGGCGGCGCGGCGCTGGGCGCGCTGGTGCCGCTGGCGGCGGGCGCGCACGCGGCGGCGCGCGGCGCGGGCGGGCGCGCGCGCGCACGCCGCACGCCGCGCACTCCGCGCCGCGCGCGCCGCCCGCGCACCCGCCGCTCGCGCCCGTCTACCGGCCCTACCACAGGTTCATCGGTGAGCGACGCGGCTGCCCTGTAATACCTCTTCACGCCATTTAACGTACTGGGGGTAGACAGAGATCAAGATATCAAAGTCTTTTCGACCCACGTTCAATCGGAGATTTTATGACAAATATGAGTTTGTCGCTTATATTATAATTAATGAATACATAGATATAGGGATAATATCACATACATTGCACTGATCTCAAAGTAAGTAAGTACGCCTCTTATAAGAATGATTGGGGATGCCACAAGCATCCAGATCTGAGATAATGCAAAAAAAGTGGTTTTCTTCATTGACACTTTCAGGAATCGAACTCGGGACTTCAGAGCTAACGACACCATGTGGCATGTGCACGGAGTCTGTCAAAATGAAAACTAGATTCAAAATTTTATTGTATTTTCTGATCTTATCTGATGACTTTTGGTTAATTTGTATTCCCTAGTTTTTTATAATTTGTTTTTGCCGATACTTAAGTGTCAGTGATATCTACATAATCCACGTACGTATGTAACGTAGTCCCCCCACTTGAAAGCGCGCGTTGACGTTGTCCAGACACGTGCTGCCGCGTGGCGCGCAGCCAGCGCTGCATGTCGGAGCAGCTGGTGCTGCTGTCGGCGCTGTGCGCGCTGGAGGCCGCGCCGCTCAAGTTCAACTACTTCGCAGCCTTCTGGCGCGACGTCGCCAATACCCCGGTAATATATGTGTAAATCCACACACCCCCTCCCCCAATTCTGGGGGGGGGGCACACTAAGGGCGGCAACGCATCTGGTTTGCCTCTGGTATTGCGAGTGTTTGTGGGCGGTGGTAATCACTTACCATCATCGTGGTGACGGAGTACGTGAACCACCTGCTCGTTTGCCTCCCTTTTCTATAAAAAAAAAGATATCACTTTTCACCGAAATTTATTTGAGGCAAGGTGACAGGTGGTAAGAATATAACCGTCTCAATATTGAACATGCAAACTATCGGTAGAATATATCTACATGCATATACATTTATAAATGCATTAAATTAATATTTGTACATACATATAAACGCCCATGACTCGAGTACAAACATTCATCACAATAATATTTGCCTTAAGCGCGATTCGAACCCGCAACCCTTTGCTACCAACTCGGCTATTGGGTTATCTAATTCTTTCATTTCATTCATTGAAATTCTGATACTGATTTAAACGCTTTCGTAGTTTCACAACTCTAGTTCTAACTTTGTGCTCTCCAGGCGGATGCAAAGTTAGAAGAAATGCTCTTGGAGTGCACCGTGGTGACGGAGTACGTGGACGCAGTGCTGCTCGACGAGAGGGACTCGCTTGAAGATCCTGCTATATACGAGTTCATGCAGCATTATTATCCCAAGGTAAATACGTCACAGGTCATGATAGTTTTTAAGCTATTAGAAAAATAAGAATATGCTGCGTTGAAGTAGCTTAAACTCATACATTTCACTTTGTATATAAAGATAGAGAATCTAAATATAAACCATTCCCTTTCTTGTAGTAGGTGTCGTAAAAGGAGACTAAAAAAACAATCTCAGGAATCACAATGGCTACCGACCAATGGTGACATGACTATCTCGAGAAGATACAAGATTTGGTCACGTCTGGTGTATTAAGTTGAATAGTAATTGGTAGCAGCGTCTAAGGTGCAATGTATGTCTCGTTCAGAAAGGTCTATGTCCTGCAATAAACGTAACCGTCCTGTTGTCACTGAACAAACTATTTTGACAACTAATAATGCAATAGGTTTTATGGCTTACCTTTGTCTTTGTATTAAGACATAGTGTCTTCCTGAAGCAATACTTAGTTGACCATTTAAAATCATCTTATAGACGATATATATCGTATACGAATATTATAATTGCAAATATTGGTATGTATGGCTTTTAGTTCTTTACGGTGAAACAGTTCAACACATTAAAGTTAAATTCTAAATGAGAGTTTTTATATCCTGGATTAACATATATCATGGTTCTTTTTAAAAAAATGTGTTAGTTGAAACTGTAAGATAGCGGATGAAATTGCAGGAATGGCTAGTAAATCATGTAAATGATTCATCTCATCAGAATAGTGCCAAAATGCACTCATCGAGGTTGCGATCTGGATGTTGTTCAAGTAATAAAACCGTCAATGGTATTTTGTGCAGCTGTGCGGGCTGGCGAGCCCTTCGGGCGTGTCCGGCTCGTCGAGCAGCGCGAGCGTGTCGAGCTCGGCGGGCGGGGGCGGCGGCGGCTGCGGCACGACGAGCCAGGCGGGCGCGACGTACGCGGCGGAGGCGCTAGGCGACGAGCTCGCCGCGGCGGCGACACGTGCCGCGCTGGGCTCGCTGCTGGGCCCGGTGCGCGCACTGGAGCTGCTGGCGCCGCACGCGCAGCGCTCCCCCGCCGCCTCGCGCGCGCTGCAGCGGGCCACCGCCGCGCTGCAGCAGCGCTTGCTGCGTGCCGCAGGTTATTTTACAGTTATTTTATGATTTACATTCTTTTTTATTGTTTTGGAGAGGTTTGACCAGAAGTCCATAAGGTCAAGAATGACAAAGGTCCACCTGATGATCAGCCCTAATTCGGTGGACACCAGTAACCTTTGTTATAGATTTTGTCATTGTTGCTGTCCCTCAGGATTGGAATTGAAAACAACATAGTCAGAATTCATACTAGTTCTGTAAACTATTCAAACACACACATAACACCAAATTTGGTTTTTGGACCTGAGATATTCATCTTAGAAGTTGATAGTAGTTACGTCACTATGCCTTTTGTTGAAATGACGTTTGTTTAGCAATTTTTTGTGTAACAGATGAAGAAACCTCTGAGCCGGAGACGAGCACGGAGCCGAGCGAGCCGGCGCGCTGCCCGTCGCGCGAGGCGAGCGATGCGGACGAGGCCGGCGACGCGATCGCGGGCGACGGCGACGGTGACGGCGACGGCGACGGCGACGGGGACGGGGACGAGTCGCCCGACGACGAGGCGCCGCCGGCCGGCGAGCGCGACCGGCTCGCGCAGCTGACGCGCGCCGTGCACGCGCTGGCCGCCGCGCAGCGCCCGCCCGACTGCGCCGCGGACGCGCCCTAGTGCCCCCTCGACCTGCGCCTGCGCACGCGCCCCGCCCGCCGCTAGAGCCCCGCCCCCCGACCTGGTGCCACCCTCTGACGCGCTAGTGTCGACCCCCGGACGGTAGAGCCCGCCCTCCCGAGTGATAGTGTTAGCCATCCCCAGGCATGTACGTGGATTGACTACTTTTTTTTTCTCTGATTGAATTTATATCGGCAGAAATCTTGAAAGACTACTTATAGACCGCTGTATTGTTAAGTGTGGAAACATTTTTTTTCACTGCAACTATTTATTGGTGCACACCCATATAAAAGACTATGATGAAATCATTTCTTATACACACCGGAATCGTATCGATTTATGTGAAGGGCATATTTAAGAATCACTGATTTTTCGACATGCGGTGATAGGCCTTCTTGTGAAATATTTTCACGCAATTATCGACGTGGATTCATCTTTCTTCGACCACCTAAGAGCAATCGTAAGTTCACCAAGGTGATTAAAACATCTTCACGCGAAAGTTTCATAATAAACCATGTGTGTCACCAGAGTCTTTTTCGGTCGCTGTTGCAACTGCAACTTGTCACAGTTTTCTAGTCACATCTGAGCAGCACCATAATACCATTTTATTGCGACTCTTCATTAGATAATTTTTCTGTCATCCATCCTAAGACATAGTCTGTGTTTTGAGCAAACTGTTTTTGAAAGTATAATGTTTTGTAAATAGTGGGTCTGTTCACTGTACCATAATTCAAACATGCTCATAAACTTATTGCTGTATATTATTTCAATGTCGTCAAGGCATATGCTAGAGTTATTGCTGGGGAAATTATTAAGATGTTGAACAACCTTTCAAGCACTAACCCATGATAATATACAGTAATATGTAATAAACTGCAAATATCGCAAGCTTTATACTGTTGGAATAATTTCTAGGGGGGTATACAAAATGCATATATGTGTTTATGCATAATTGTATAATATGCATAATTTTGCGTTTTAATGAGTTTAATTTTTCATGTTGCTTTATTTATAACGAATATTGTATGATTAGTATTGTGCAAATTGGGTGTATACCTCTGGACAGTACAAAACCATAACAATTTTACATGTGTGTAGTAAAATGTCAAACTTTACCGAACAATTATGTTTGCTTAAGCATTTTAATCATATGAGGTAAGCTTTGACTTATGCTATGACTTTGCACACCTTAACCAAACTTAAAACACAGGGTCAAACCGGGAATTTTTTAGAAATTCAAATCCATTATGTTTATTCTATTAAATGGTCCAACTGATGTGGACATACGTACTTTAACCTGTGTCAGTTCTGATTAATGTGAACACAATAGAACTTACCAAATTGGATGCCATAAATATTAAAATTGTGTTCCATTTTACTTTTTTTCTGCTAGCACATCAATCCAAACAAAATATTAAAATATCTAACGTTGTATTTAGAGCTCATGGAAATATTTATTCTGAAAGAAATTTTAATAATTATATATTAAAGATTAAAATGTCTTTCTTATAAATTTTGTGTAACATGTACTTTTCTTATTTAGGTATGCTAATCAACCTTTAGTTGGATATTTTTGCACACTAGTTAAATGAATATCACACTATATTTTTTTTAAATAATGGAAGTGAAAATTGCAATGAAATTTAAACAAGTTTTCATTGCATGCATTCCCAGATATATATATTTTTATGTACTTGGCTCAAAATTCTAGCGTAATTTTATACAATTTTTAGTTTTATAGTTAAATTCATCTAACATTAAAAATTGTAATTGGCAAATATTTACGTCAATGAAAATCGGTTTCCTGCTCCTAAAAAAATAATATTAAAGAAAAGGAAATTGGCCGATTCCTGCAATTTTAAAATTAAAAAAGCAAACTTTTAGTTATGAACGGTAAAAACAAAAATAGTTAATTAATAAATATGAACGGTAAAAAAAAAACAACAAAACCTTTTGCCCATTTTTCATGAATGAATATAACTTTGACTAACAAAAACATTATTAGTATTGCATAATTTTTATTTATATTTATTGGCTAACTGTTTATATTTATTAATATACATTCAACTCTCCATAGGCGATCCGTTCGCCTCTGGGTTAGAGTTAAATATATATTAATGTTGATATGTAATGATGTTATCAATTTTCTTCGAACACCATGTTTGCTTGATTTGTCTGACAAAATAGAACATGCCCAAATTTTGTTAGTAAAATCTCTAACAATCACAGGGTGCAGGTGACCAGGATTTAGCTAAAAGTTTATTGTTTTAATAGTTAGCTGGTATTTACGTCAGTTATTTTTTCCGTAAACTAAGACAACGGATATCATTAGGATGGCCTGTCGCGTACAAAGTTAGAATAAGTCGGGCTCTTCAATGATTGGGAAATAAAAATTGATTTATAATGTACTTACTGCTAAATATATGTTTTAGGTTTTTAAAATAAAGTTTCATGAATTTATAAGATTTTCATTAGGTTTCTAAATTATTATAGTTGAGTTAATTGTTATATACTATGAGACTGTTTAAATAAATATGATTTGATTCACTTTTTATTTAAGTAAAAGAATTTTTTAGTTTTATTACTTTCAGCAAATAGTCATACATAAAATTACATGCATACTTCATGCTAGGAATCTCTGAGTTGTGAATGTGACATGATTTAATATTATGTTGCTTCATTGATAATTTTTAAGCACCTGTAAAAGCTAATTTGGTGCAGCTGTCACATAGCTTTTATAGTCATTGCAAGTTTTTTTTTAAATCTTCCTTACTTTGTGTGGATTGTGGGAAGAAAGTTCCCTAAAAATTAAATCTATTCTAAATTGTTATTACGTTTCGGCTGTGAAAGTTTCGTTAGTGTAAGATATGTGATGTGTATCCTAAGTAATTGAGAAAATTAAATACTCCACCACATCCCAGTATAGCCATAATTATATCACAATTTGATACCTATTCTAAAAGATTGCCACCCGTCCAAACTAATTTAAAACCTTTTTTAAAATGTATGGCCCTTGCACACGGTTGAAAATAAAACCTGTACTGGTAAAAATTATTAAGTATCAACCATTTCTCTTACATTTATTCATCACTCTTGCTACAGTTCTTGTTAAATTAAAATGAGTTATAATGGGGAAGACAACTGTCAATTTATCTCCGCCTGGATTGATGATAATAGTTAATTTTCAACATCACATGATTGTTGAAAGTTAACTATTACTGTCCTTAGATTTTGGATAAGATTTTGTTATTTTCTCCATATTTTTGTATATTGTAGCTTTTGAAAGTAATCAAATTTGAGCTCCCAACTGATATTAATTAGAGTAACTGGTTTTGCCACTTACTCTTATTAGTATTACTCAGGCATAGCTCATAGTAAATTATAGAATGACTGGTTTTTTGACATTATGTACGAAACTTTTCAATCAACCATTGGTAAATCGGGTTTAACGCAATGCGAGTTAGGCAACAAATCACAGCGGCCACTGCCTAAGTGCTTTTCAGTTTTCTTTCCCATTGTGCAAGTTCTTATAGAAATGATAATGTAATTTAGTGACTTACCGTTGTAGTCCAGCTTGTTTGTCATTAAATCATGTTGTTTTCAAATTCCATAAAAGTTAGTCCATCATTTAAATTACGATTATTGATCATGTGCTGGGGCCTTTATTTACCAATAAATGTACTTTGATATATGAAAAACTTCATGAATAACTGTGTAAAAATGTTTCTCCAAATAGCTGTTTTCGGACTTCTGAATGTTGTTGGTGTTATATTTCAAGCATGTAGTATCACATCTTGTTGTAATATATTTTATCATCTTATATGATAACAATGAATGACACAATCGATTAAATAAAATTGTAACATTGTAAAACTATTGTGGTACTGTATTTGAATCACATTAAATTGATAAGTGTTTGTGCGAATTTGTCTTTGCGTTGTTTCATAATCAAATAGAAAGTTTAACATTTGTCATCAGCACCATTTTTTTATTAATTTGTAAACATTATAGAAAGTAAACACTGCCTGACATTCTTTCATATCATCCTTCACTTATGTATGTAAATAGTTACACATCAACCAATAATAAAATGCATATATGTTTCACTTTAGACGCCATATCACCCATCTAAAAGAATAATTTTTCTAGAATGCTTATTGTTAGTAAATATGACATACAATTTAATATTTCGAATTCCATAAACACTTACATAGTTATCAATAGATACATTATAGAATTCACAAAGCAATAAAGTTTTTCATAATAATTTGTACTTTACTTATTTTATAATAATAATAACTGTGTTGATACATATTTTAATGTATCATTGTAGCGGTGCAGCGGCAGTCATTGGTTGAATAACTGAAATGGTTTTGATCTAAAGTGGTGCTATCAAACTGAATGGAGCGACTGGCAATTGAGACAAAATGTATATTTAATTTTGTCCTGATTTTAGAGCTTATTAATATATATACCTTTAATATAGCTATGCTGTAATTATTTTTTTTTATTAATTTTAAGGTTGTATTTTATATATGGGGCGCATCATAACGTGACTGTAAGCTTTCTGATAGTGTAGCAATCAGAGTGCCCGTTTCATAGTTTGCTTGTAATAAATAAATGATTTGAATTCATGTATTATAATTAAAAATTACTGGAACATTTGTTTCAGATGATTATAACTGTGTTATTGAAATTAATTTCTGAAAATTGATAAATACTGTAAATCGGACTGAAAAGCCAAAGTAAACAGTATTTTATAAAGTTGTTTCTTTATTTTATTTAATCCTATCAACTATATATGTGAGGCAGTAAAAAAATCGTAACACTGTAGACGACCGACACGACCGTCTGGCAACAGGAGGCTATGGGGCTCAAAAAGGCGGGTGCTTACATGAGCCCCAGCCGACCCCGCAGCTTGCAGCGAATCTTATCTTGACCGCTGCATATCACATTTCGCCTGCGTAAACAAATGCAGGTAGGTTGGCCCATTTTATTACGGACATTTTCCGCCCACCACCACAGTTGCATCAGAGGTGTGCCTGGGTGCGGAAATTGAGATAATTATCAATAAAGAATGAATAATTCATATTACACTGAATATATGATCTGTTGAAAGTTGTGGTTAGAAACCTGGAAGTGACCAATACTCATATGGTGAATATTTTTTTTAAACTAAGTTATGGATGTTTATATATATGTAAATAATCACCAATCTTGGGGGAGTGGGTTAAAATGTCATGAAATGGGAGGAGTTACGAATTACACTTACATGATTTATACATACATTTTGTATGTTATGTATATATATATATATATATATATATATATATATATATATATATATATATATATATATATATATATATATATATGTATATATATATATATATATATATATATATATATATATATATATATATATATATATATATATATAACATACAAACTGAGTGCTTCAAACCGTCGGGTTGGTTGTCTGCTTTATTTATATTGTTGTATGCTGAACTGCAGATTAATAGTAGTAATTGAATGAGAAATTGTTCAAATGTATGGGCAATAGAGGTAGGATATAGTCTGATACGTGAAGAGTTTATAAAGATTATCCTGACGTAACAATCCTTAATACATACATAAAGTCAATTAAATCAAAAAAAATAGGTTTAGCTGAATATTTACTGAAAACATTATTGTCTAAAAATTTTAATAGTATTTCAATCTCATTTTTTCAACTTTCAATGAAGTTTTGTGCATAGGATTTAGACAATATAAACATTCTACTTATTTTTTGGATTGGTTTATTTTAATTTTGATTTCTACAGGAAAAAATTCTATTGACTTCTGTGCACAATTTAAACAGAATAGCTTTGCATAAAAGATACTACATTCTTTGTTTATACAGACTGGTTTATCACATATTGCACAGTCTGCTCCCAGCATCAAAATTTCTCCTTTTCCTGGAGGACTAAATGGATCTTTCATCACATAGCTAGGATACTTGAGCATTACATTGCGTGAGAAAGGGGGTTTTGTGCCTTTGTAATGTGCTATTTCATTTAGATTGCATATTATACATTTAAATTCACAGCCAACTTCTGTAGTTTCAACATTGGACTTCTGATCAGTCATTTCCTGAAAAAACAGTTGTGAATGTAGTCATACATTCTTTAAATAAATTATCTTCAAAGTAAAAAATTCTTAGCTACAATTTAACTCATACATTCTTCATATACCTTGATAAATATTTGTATTCAATATTAATTTTGGGTTAAACTTTCGGTTTGGTCTTTCTTAGCAGTTACTTCTTTTGGTGCTTCTAAAGGCCACCAAGAAGGTTTTATTACTTCAGCTTTATTTTCTCCAATTTTCAATATTTTGGCATCAAGAGCTTCTTTTATTCTAACTAAACCTAAACCATAATCATGCACAATGCCCAACAATTTTCCTACATTTGATTTTGGTTTATCTGCAAAAGTTATTAAAGTATCACCATGTAAGTTATCTTTAACATCATCAAAAAATTTCAATGGCATTATTCTTTTTCTAACTACGCCAGTGTGATAGACCCTAGCTGTTAATTCCTGGCCAATATAGCAACCCTTATGAAAACTAACACCATGAAGATAATCCAAATTGGCTTCCAGTGGAAAGCTTGTCGCAGGAGGAAGATCTACAGCTCCCTCACTTACACCTAATTTGTATCTTAAATGTTTATAACCATCCTCAGTGTTTTCGATTGTAATGCTACTCCCAAAAATATCTGCTAACTGGGCCTCATTTGTTGACATTGGTGATATAACTCTAAATCCTAATTCAACAAGTCTAGGATCTTTAAAAATTAATACACTATTTATTTTTGTATCAGGTACTGTAGGTGATATCAATGCCCATAGTTTAAGCTCTTCATTCACATCTTTGATCTCAAGCTGCCTCTTTAACTTATACATTTTTAAATGTTTTTGCATTGCACCCATTATATGAGTATCGCATTCGACTAGAAATGAATCATTTTCGTCCCATCGATGTATCAAAGTGTCGTACATGACCCTGCCTTTGTTGTTAAGGAACATAGCGTACATAGACTTGCCACCGTGTTCCAAATGCCGCATATCATTTGTAATTAGTCCTTGCAGATATATCGAAGCGTCAGGTCCTTTAATATTCAGTAATTTTCGACTTTTCAGAGGGTATAAAAATGTTTTATCACTTTGTTGTTCCCTGTGAAGAGATCGAAGAAATTGACAGATAACATGTTTTTTGGAAAATAAAGCCTTTACCTGTTGTAATTTCATGATATTGCTTTAAATTCTTATTTTCATTCCTATAACTAAAATATTGTTTTGTTCGAACCCACAGCAATCCAAACAATCGCCAATTTGTTAATAAAAAATTATAAGTGTCAATGTCAAGTTGACGTTTGAGATAGAGATTGCTTACCCAGGGAATTCAGAATTCAGTGATTTTGGATATATTCTCTATGAAACGTATTCGGTAACGGTTGTCAAAATTTTTTCTTGCGATAACACTTTTAAATTCAGTAAAGAAATACTTTATTTACAGAAACAAAATTATTTTATATTTACAATACTTATTAACTAAAAACTACTATAATAGTTGAGCCCTTCTCCTAGTGACATGGTACCAAGAACGCTGGCTACATTTCCACGTTGAATGGCTAGACTTTTTGGCTTGAAAATCCGCGGAGGCCTAACTCGTCGACGTCGCTGCCACAAGAACATCCATGTGGTTGACAAATCTATGCGTAAACTTTCGCTATCCAGTAATGTACCAAGGATTGGTACATTACTGGATAGCGAAGTTACTTGATGGTAAAGCATGTAGCCAGTAACTAGATACCTTTGTTGAAACACCTTTGTTTTGTTGAAAGCGGGTGCGGTCTCTGTCACAGTGAAAATTGTCCAGTAAGCATTTCTGCACATTCTGCACCAACGGGGTATCCCATTGTTTTTGTGAGTTAGGTTCCAATGGAATATCCTCGCTAGGACAGAGGCGTATCCATGCTTCTCTTGCCTCGGTAAAGGTCAAATCTAAATCATTCTTAAGAAATTTACTAGAAAAATCATGTACGGAGGCAAGGAAAGCATGCAGAGAAATATTTGAAACCTCTCATATACCGATACCTCCAAATTAGGAACAAGAACGCAATACTTTAAAATAGTAAGTGCTATAGGTTAGGTTAGGTTTTTAGTTCTAAAGATTCTTTTGAAGATTGTATCATAGGCTGTTCTTTGAGTCGTCAACAAGTTAATCGTCTATCACATTTTCCCAATAGCCTCCGATAAAATTTGGTCTGAAAGGACTAAAATATCTAGGCTTGACCACCCCGGTTTTGGGAAATGCCTAATAAATATAAATTACCACAAATTGTCATAGCTTACGCCATCCGCTGATTTGGTATTTATTGATAGTTATTATGTAACGCCGATTGCTTTCCCTAAGTTCATCATGCTTCTGAAAAAGGTCCTTATCCATTCAAATTTAAAAAAGTTTTTCTCATTAGAATCTGTAGTATATGGAATTGTGATCATGATTGAATGTAGAATGTTGAATCGGAATTTGTGCAGATAGTGGGACTTTTCTTAACTCCAATTACGAAATCCCCACAGCCGATAGACGCAGCGGTCGGCGACGTCGCGGGTTTTGACGCCATTGAATCATTAATATTAAAAATATATATCTTCCCGCAATTCCCAATACACCACCTGTCACGTAGTCCCGAATATGTCTTCGGTGGAAGGTGGGTCGAAGGGACTTAATTGTCTAGACTAGACCTCTGTCTACCCATATATTGGGAATTGCGTGAAGATACTTATTTATTTATATTTAAATAAATATTTTATAAATAAGCTATAAATAATAATAAAAATTATTTGTATGAATGCTATAGGAATCGCCAACTGTGAAGATAGTTATTATTACCCAGTTTTGTAAGTTTACACTGCAAACATATAGAATAGCAGTCAACAATATGCCATTATCCATTGTCGTTATTTTGGATTATTCGTAACGTGGTAATTGAGTAGGTAATCATAAGAAATACGTCAGTACAACTTGATAAACACTATAGATATCAATATAGTTAGATCAATACAGACTGATCGTTGAAATTCATGCATATAAAAATATTTTCACGCCATTCACAATACAGGGGTAGACAGAGGTCTAGACAGTAAATCCTTTCGACCCAACTTCCATCGCAGACATTTTTTGAGGCGTGACATTATATACGTTAGGTGACGTATAATTATTATTATAGCCCTTTATAACGATTTATGTTAAAGAAACGGTCACCGCCAGACATAAAGGACACATCGGCTTACCTAAGTAGTCTTTAGTTATCACATTATAGAAAAATTATATACGATTATGTGTTGTTATATTGACTTTATTAAACATTTATTAATAAATAAACCAGTAAGAACAGACAAAATTATTAACTAATCACAAGTCAACCAAAACGGTTGACTTGTTAACTTGAACCAGTATAAATCGAATAGACTCCTAAATATTTTTCGCTTGGAAGCTAAGACGGTGAAAGGCAGTATGTATGGTGGGGTGTAAGATCTTAATTGTTTAAACTTCTGTTTAAATAAATAAATATCTTCACGCATTTCCTCATATTTACATATTTATACATAACTGACATCGGCGGGATTCGAATCCGCGAACCCCGTAGTACCGTCGCGACATCTATTAGAAACAATACAACTTCCGACTGAACGTTCATAACTTTACAACTATGAAAACATCAATTCGTTGTCACCACCTTTATAATGCGAATTGTTTAAGCTAGATGCTTAAACTGAACTATGGTGTTAAGAAATTGTGTATTTCTTTATTTATAAAATTATATGTTAAATAAATTATGTATTTTCGAAAATAAATCGAATATTTTTGTTTCGTCAATACTTTGAACTCTAAGAGTACTTTCTGTCGTTAAATCGTATATAATCGTCTAACTGCATCAGTTAAGTCACCGTACTCTTTTGTTGAAAAGAGCAGTTGAAAAGCGCCGAGTGTAACTCAAAATACGTATAACATTTGAGGAATTTTTTTTTTATTTTTTATATACATGCATCCATAATACTATTGTGTTCACATATAGTGCTCTTTAACCTTGTATTTAGATTATTCAACAGTTTACAAAAAAAAAATCCAACCCTGACAATTGACAATACTTATTAAAGAAGCAATAATAAAACATAATGCTAACGTCGTTGTATTGGTTGTGTTATAAAATGCAGCACAGAATTCTTGTATGCCACTGTTCGTTCGTATGAAGCTATGCGCCGTCAAACCCACCACCACCAGAGAATACAGCAGCGCAGGAGCCAGAATTCGCCAGGGTCGCTGGAGCCTGTGGAAAGAAACATGTTATCAATATTATCCATAAATACGACTAAGTTTTAGCAGGTATAATAAACCTGGAACCTCGGTGGTTATTGTGG